>CM031233.1:196963120-197563120 GCA_018340775.1 Taxus wallichiana var. yunnanensis
CATTGAACGTGAAATAATAACTATAGAAAATGTAATAGAATGTGTCGTGGAATATAATAAAATCCTTCCCCATTGTGTTGTGTGTGTTGATGCGAGATCTCATGCTTATCGCTTGATCGTGACACTATGTGGATGAAAGTGATGCACGATGGATGCAATTTTAGATGGGTGATAGTAGTGTGACATCAAAAACCTCATTATGGTCTCATAACTTTGTATTTATAGGGTTATCTTGCTCTTATTTCATAGTTAATCCTAACATGGCTGACTAGGAAAAATATAAGAGCAAAAACAATTAGAAAGATCCCAAAAAGAGCAGGAAACTCAAGAAAGGATCGGGGTGCCCCTAGTGGGACGAGGGCTAATCTGACGAGCACTAGACACCACGATTTAGTGCTTAAATGATGGGTTAGGTGCAAAAATAGCTGGGCTTATATGTGGGAATGTGTGGGAAATATGAAATAAAATATAAAACAAGATGGCCAAAAGGTGGGATTTTTTAGTACTTTATTCACTTGAAAACCCTCTAAATAGTAGTGTGAAAATTGGGATAAATAATGCCTAATGTGCAAGATTATGTGGCGGCGATATGTGCTTAAATGTTTTTAATTGATATAAATCCTCATCATTTTGTAATGAATGCCAAGGGAGTCCTTCTCAATGAAATTTATTACTTATTGCAAATTTTTGTATCGGAGAGAAACTAACCAAAACTTGTCTTTTTCATTCCATTATGTGATTGATCATTATAAAGGCAAAAAATAATATTGTGTTCCAAATTTAGTAGTTCCTTTGGAAATGAAGGATTTATCCAATCACAAAGTACACTAATCAAGGTCTAGATCTCTTTTACGATGTTTTTATAGGGATTTTTCTTTCTTCCCAATTTTGCAAGAACCAAACACACCTAATATTACATGGAATACCTTCGTGGATGCATGTTGAAAAATGGGAAAAAAATCCCTTTCAGTCTTGTGACATCCTTTTGTACCTCAAGATAGTGTATCTTACAAATATAATGCGCTGATTACTTCAAAATTTTATGAAAAATTGTAAGTCCCCAACATTTTTCTCCTTAAATCAAATTTCTACACCGATGAAAGTAATCTTTGTTTATAAGGTTGACATCTAAGCAGGTGGGTGATTGACATTGAAAGTGCTCAAATCATAATATTTCAAAAGGAAATTTATTAAATATAATTCTCCCCCTCCCTCAATTAGAAGCTTATGAATAAATAATATATTGAACAAATTTGTAGTACTCTCGAAGAATATGAAGAATAATATGCAAGACTTGGTTGGTGAATTCATTCAGCTTTTCTCTTAATTGTGTTGGATTTGCAAAATTGTTCATTGTGATCTTGAATGGACTCATCAAATTTTCATAACCCTAAATCTCTTGTATATTAGTTTCTTAAGTAAAATAACAAAACTCTACCCCAACTAGTGAGGCTTGGTGAAATCGATATCATAGTAGTTTGACATGTCCTTTAACTCATAACCTACTGCATTGACTTAAAAAAATTCTATTTAGTCCTTACATTATTTTTTCTATTTATAACATGCATTGAGGAAGGCGTAATAATGGTATCCTTTAGAAAATAAAAATGCGCCACGATCTTGGTTCCATCACCTTCGAGAGATATTTCACTCATCATAAACCTTTGCATGCCCACACTAAAAACAAGATTTAAAACACCGACATCATGATTTTCTCAATTTCTAGCATGACTTATCTTTAGCCTCTATATTCTTATCCTCCTTTGATATGTATTAGAAACATGAGTAGCTACATATAAAAAACATATTTTCATCAGCACAAACATAAACATCGTCCACTGATTCTCTACAACATAGCGAATTAAGTTGCATGAAGCATATCTTCTCTGGATGCATCTTTCAAAATAGTTCCTTGATGCTAGTAAATAACAATAATTATTTCCTTTGAAATACTAATATACAAAATTGGATCAAGACTCCCTTCTTCCAATAGATTAAGAATTGGGTCATCTACGACTCTTAAGTCCTTATGTATTCCAACCATATTTTTTGTCCCAATAGAATATAATTTATCGATGTATGATTTGATTGATTTTTATCATCAATTTGTTGACATATATATTAATTTATTATTAATATACTTATTTTTTAATGTGTTTTTGAATTTATCTCTTGTTAATATGTTTACTTGTTAAAGTATTCTCTTAAGGTTTATGTATGTGGTCTTCAATAGATGGTGGAGGGATTTGAGTTACTGGTAGCTTTCAACTAGGCTTACCATCTCCCCTAACTTCATCTATTATATCCATTTTGAATCCAATTTTTTTTTGCACACATCAATCCATGTGTGAGATTCTTCCTTAGAAATTTAATGTATGTCATAAATTCTCAAATCTTACATCATCAGATTATTCATTGTCTCATGTCAAATTCCTTGAAATGTTTCCACTTCTTTCTACACCAAATTTATCAAATTTATGTGAGGTCAAAGATACCTTTTAATTCTTTCTAATGAACTTTGAAGATATGCTTTTAATTTTGTAATTGTACATGTGTCTTGATAACCTTTCGCCAATGAATGTGTTATCACTTGATGTCAAATTTTGTAATAAGCTTTTGCTACATTTGGAAAAATTATGTGACACTGAAGATGTGTCAAAATCCTATTGTGTTCTCATGTTACAATCCAAAGAAACTAGATAAAAATTCATGTTTTTGAAATTTTAGGTAATGGGTTTTAGATCTGAAGAGTCTTATCGATCATTCTTATTGGTGACTTGGCCCAACTGGCCCCTGTCATAGATATCCAATGTATGTTGAAAAACCTTATAGTTCAACCTAGTGTTTCTCATTTGAGCACCTTGTTTACAATATTTTTTCAACAAGGAAGCAACCCAATATAGGTCTCTTTCCTATAACTTTTACTCAATTTTATATGAAATGCAGAGGCTCATTTAAATTACATGGAGATCCTCATGTCCCAAATATATTATTTTCTTTTGGAAGATGAAAGAACACATTTTTACCTCTCCCCATAAGTGTTTTATATGGCTTGATTTTACGGTCCACCTCAAGAAGTAAATGTTAAAGTCATTAAATGTTCATGTGGCGAGGTGCAATGTAGAAAATACAACTCGTAGATCTTCAACATAGCTTGATGTCGATCAAATTCAACCAATAATTCTTCTTTTCCAATGGCAATAAGTTATGCTTATTGCCAACAAGTAGATCAACTTATGTTAAGTCAAAGGTGGGTTAAGGGAAATCATCTCTATCATCTACAAAATATGGTGTAAAACCTCTCGAACTACCTAACTTTTTTGTTATCAAGTTTAAAACTATGTCAAACACGCTTAGACTATCCAATCACCCCTCGATGTGTAAGGCTTCCCAATTAGTAGAGGATGGCATTGTCAAATGACCCTAAAATGGCTTGGGCTCTCTCAATCCACAAAATTCCAAAAGTTAACATTTCCCAAAGAGATTATAGATATTAGGTTTACTAAACATCAAGGAATTAATTCCATAATTGTAATATTTATTTTTGGATATTACAGTGTATATAATGTGAAATTTTATAGATTTGGTGGGAAATTACATATAATATAAATTTCCATAAAATTCATGTTCATGATGGGCTAGATTGCTTGAAAACAATAGATATCATACTCAATTCTCGAGAATCGTATTGGACGATGGAAACAACACAATGGTGACAAGGATTGAATGGGGTGATACTTTTATATAGGTTTTGAACATTAGAATTTGATTGCCCTCCATTTCAATGGATGGACCCATCCAACCATTTTCTTTTCATTTTATGTTTCCATTTACAAAAATCTTCCAAAAGTTGAATCAAAATCACATGTACATAAACAAGAGACTAGATTCATTTCATCAAGAATAATTAAGCTCATTTAAAAACTCACCATTTACGTAGAAGTTAATATTTTGATAATAAACATTTTGTTTTAATTTTTGGAGTTTAATAAATTAGTGAAGTTCTATAGTATAAACCCACCCAAAAAAACTCATAACATTACACATTTAGAAATTTCCATTATAGTACAAATATAGTAATCAAGATGTGTATCTAAAAAAACATGAAACAAAAGATTGAACAAAAGTAATAAAGATTGAACGAATGGAGTTAACATACTAAAAAAATCACAACCCATGATGACTGGCATGGCGATCAGATAGAAGGAGCCCACATTGATGTTTGCGCCCAATGTAGGGTGAGCACTTCCTCTCAAAATACCACACCCTGTTGTATGAGGAATCTTTCCTCCTCGTAGAGGCCAACGTGGAGATCATCGTAAGAATACATGGAGATCATGGTAATATTATATGCAGATACATGGAGTTTGGTAAGAATATATGGATGGTTTGCGAACAATTTGACCCAGCTGTAGCGTATGCCATTTGCAAAGCTCGTGGCCATCAAACCCAGACCGAAGTGGAGGCCGAAAGCGCAAATATGAGGACCTTACATGCTATCACAAGACACAATAATTTAATTATAATAATCCTAAAAGGTTATGAAGCCAATAAAAACGATGTTTCTACATTGACAACAATTAAGACAGATCTAATATTCCACAAACATTACATTAAATAGGAAATCATTGACACTAACTATTTTTATTTAATTTTGAAATGTATTTATGAAAATAATAAATTTATCTAAGTATTAGTGTGTACGAGGTTAAAAATGGCTAAGTGAAATGATAATGTTAAAAAGAAATAAAGATATTAAATTCAGTTAAATCGAATTTGTTTGCATACTGATTGTTTTTAAATTGTCTAATGTACATATCTACAAAGCCTCACAACTCATACATTTATATGTTTATATGTTAATATATTAAATTCGTGATTAAGTGTTTATGTGGTTTTCGAGAGATAAAGGAGAAGGGATTTTAGCTTTTGGGCACTTTTAACTAAATTAAATTGTTTAATTGGTTATAATAGTCTATTACATACAACTATGTTTTGTGCTTATTGTAATTGATAAAAACATCTATTTCATGTAAGATGCAAACATTTGCTACTATATTCCACTCTTTTTGATTCCATGGGTTAGTAGCATACAACTCCTATCGATAATAACATGCGCTTTGACATTCCATAATATTCATGGTCTAACATTGAATAAGAAACTACGAGATAGTGCAATGACAACAAGATACAACTTTTCTTTCACACTTGTGTTACACCGCCTTTCTCTTTCAAATAATCCTCAAAGATGGATGTTACTTTGTATATACCCAAATCGCATAGAAGCAAATAAATACCTTTAACCTCCTCACCATTACTCCCCTCAACTACACATCTTTACCTCTTTTTCACAAATTTGATCGGTACATCTACTCTCCTATTTTCATTTTCATATCATACTCCAATACTTCCTTCTCATTGCTTCCTCTAAAGGCATTTCCATTGCACAATCTTAGTGTAAATGTTAGTTTACTGATTTATGGAATGGAACCTTCAATCTTTGACAACCAAGCATAGTCTAACAATTGTGTACACATAACTGGTGAAACCTTTGAATTCAATCGAAAAAATTAACATATTATTAATTTATTTTTATTTTATTTTAGGCTAATTTATTTATATACACGTCTAATCGCTACTTATTTGCATATTCCGTGCACTGCAAAATGGATGGATTGGGTACAAATAAATTTTAATGAATGTAAGCGCCACTATAGTCGAATATTTAATTTCGGGAATGGATTAGTTAACATCGCATTTCAGCCAGGCCAGTGAAGCCCGCTGTGTAACGCGTGGAATATTAAATTTAGGAACTGGATTGGGTAACCGCATGAAATAAAAGAAAAGCTAAAAAGAAGCACAGCCAAACATAGAAAATAAAACTTGAATGGATCGATTTTTATAAATAGATTCTCTTAGATTACAAGTATATGGATTTCGAATGTTTTCTTGGTGGAGAGGATGGCAATGGAGATTTTTCCCAATCTTCCATACGACGTTGGGAGAGAGTGCTTGGCGAGAGTGCCATTCACATCACATTTCAACATGGCGGCGGTTTGTAAAAGCTGGAAGAATACTGTAAACAGCTCCCTTTTCTATCACGACCGACAAAAATTAAATATGTGCCAGGATTTGATGGTTATGGTGGAGGATGATCCAACATCAGTGTGTGATGCTCCACGAAGAGTAGTTATTTATGACCCTCTCGATAACTCACGCGGAATTCTCCCTTCCGTGCCCATTGAATTTCAACATTATTCACATGAATCTCACTGTGTTTCAGTCAATAACAAATTGATTGTCTTGGGGCTTTCGAAGCAGGCAAAGGAGAAGGTTTTCGTTTATGATTTTTGTATTGGTACATTTGCTTACCTCTCTTTTCTTCTATACAAAAGTAATTGATTTTCAAATTAAAATTTGAAGAAGTCATATTAAACATTTACGATTACAGGCAAATGGAAGAGAGGCGCCGACCTTCTCAAAAGGATATACGGTTTCTGTTGTTCGGCAGACTCTCTTAACGGACTCATTTACATTGCTGGAGGATGTGATGAGGATTGCAAGGAAGTGATTGAAGCAGCGGTTTACAACGTAGAGAAAAATTCATGGCAGCCTCTTCCCGCATGAATTTTATTGCAGACGAGTGTTACAGTGGCTTTGCTGATGGCAAGTTTTTCGTGGTATGTGAATATGAGCCGAAAGCACAAGTTTATGATCCTCACACAGGAACATGGACAACCATAGACAGATACAGTGTGGATCCATGTTTAGCTGCATTTGGGCGGCTATATTATTTTCAGTCATGTGGAAAGGTCATAGAATATAACTATTTGGAAAACGAGTGGAGTGTAGCAGGAACGATTCCGCGTAACTTTATAGTCGAGTATGCTACCCTGTGGCGAGACATTATTTTCGTGTGGGGATTTGATCGCAAACGTTACTCAGACGCTTGTTATCTGTTTGAGCCTTATACAACAGATGGACATGGGCACGCAGGAATACGCAAAAGTGGACTCCTATGGATATTGCGTCGCACTTCTCAAACTGGATTTATTCTATTGCTTTTTTGAAAATTTGATTCTTCTTTTACCACAAGGGACTACTTATCACTGTCGAAATAATATTTTGATCTACCAAACTTGCTCATTCATGAATTGATATGAGAGAAGAGAAGTTTTGATTATTTTTGGCTTAAAGTTTTATGTTCAATTCCTTCTTTTCTTAATTTGAAGACCATTTCTAATTAGTGTTCGGACTCGGCTTCCCATAAAGCAGTCATGCGTGTAGAGCTCTTTTTAGGTGCTTTGATTCAAATCAATGGTTGTCTAACAATAGTACAATTAATTTAGTTTTGTAATTTGAGTTTTATGGTAAAAATAATGATTGTGTTTTAAAATATTATTTTAATATTTTAATTCGTTTTTTAAGTAAGTTTAATTATAGAATGTGTTTTAGTTATAAAAGTACATCATCTTATTTTAAGTATGTAAAAAGACTTTCTTGGAGGGTAAATTTTTGGATGTTGGTTATTGCTATTTTTTTGTCCAAAAGGGTTTTTCCATGACAAACATTGCGTCAATATTCTTAGTATGTTCTAGTTTATTTGAGCCACTTATTTCTAAATATTCTAGTTTAGTTTATCGTATGCATGTGTGACCAAAACCCAACATCTATTATCATAGATGGGTTAAAAAAATTGAGGATTTGTTTGTTTGTTTTTTAATGGTTATTGAGTTGCTAATCGGAGTTCTAGTAGAATCTTTAATATGAAAGATAGTAGCAAAAGAGTTGAGATTGACAAGTTTGATGAAAAATATTGAGTAAGCGAAACTAGAGTTGAGACTAATAGGTTTGATGAAAAACAATTTGAGTTCTAAAAACTCAAGATGGAGAATGTTTTGACTAAGAGGGATCAATGGATACTTGATTACACAAACATCTCCTAAATGTTTAACACAAGATGAGTGGGACAAGATTGATAGGAAGACAAAAAGTACTATCAAATAAGGATTTGTGGGATAAGCTAGGAAGTCGAAATATTTTGTAAGAAGTTTTTTTAATGAAGAATTTGTATTCTTTACGAATGAATAATGGTGACTCAATCTGCAAAGCCCCGACTAATTTTAACTCTGTCATAAGTTAGTTAATGTCCATTAATGTGAAGATGGATGATAAAAAGAGATGCATTGCTCTTCTTTGTTCTTTTCCATATTCTTGGGACATTTTGGTTATGGTTATTACTAATACCACTACAAAATCAAATCTTGATGAAATTTTTGCAACTCTATTATCATAAGAGATGAAAAAAATTGTTGATGACTATCACTCAAAGGAAGCTTTGTTAGTTCATGAGAGAGAGAGAGAGAGGTACTAAGAAAAATGTGGAGATAAAGGTCCAAATTTTAAAAAAGATTCAAGACTCAACATCAAAGTCAACAAAATTTTTGGAACAATGGTAAAATGGAGAACATTAAGAAGATTTGTAGGCATAAAAAGGACAAGAAATGGTAAAAAAAAATCACATTTTGAAGGAGGAGGAAACATGGATGATGGTGATGCTTACCTTATAGAATCAACGCACATGCATGCACCGATGCACAAATTATTGATTCAAGTGTGTTGTTCCACATGACCCTTACATGGAATAGTATTTGTAATATGAGGTGTATGGTGGAGACCAATTATTTCTAAGAGATAATTCAACATACGAGTAATTGTGTGGAGAGGAAGAGTAAAGTTGAATATTAGAAATGAGAAGACCAAGAATCTCCCCGGTATTTTTCACATACCATGCCTTGCTATAAATTTGTTTTAATAAGCAAGATTAATGATGTTAGAGTACAAGTATCATTCAATAAAAATGGGTGAAAGATGGCAATTGGAGATCTCATCCTAGAAGGAGAAGTGCTCATAAGAACTTTGTTTAGACTTGATGCAAGAACCATAATTGGTGCAAGAAAAATTCTATTGATTAAGAGGTAAAATTTTGGAAGTACGTTTTCATTACAATGGAGCGTACAAAAAATTGTCAAAGGAAAAGTTGAATGAAATATCACCCCAAAAAGTACCAATGCGTGAAATAAAGACTATAATGGAAATATCGCAACAATGATATTTATCAAAAATAAATAATTACTTCCGTAAGAGAAAGTAATGCTTTGACATGAAAGGTTGGGCCATATTAATAGGAAAATATTGCATGTATTACAATCAAAAGGCATGGTTAAAGGGATTTTTAAGTTTACCTTAGAATTTGACTTTCGTGAACATTGAGCTTATGGAAAATAAAGAAGAGTAAAGTTTCCCATTTCTACTACTCATTAAACTAATACTTTACAAAGTTATTCATAATGATATTTTTATAATATCAAGGTGCCCTCACATGGAAAGTTGGTATTTTATGTTTCTTTCATTTAAATGGCTATTTTAGGAAAACCTAGATATATTTTCTCAAAAAATATGAAGTGTTCAATATTTTTAAGAAGTTAAAGGCACTACTTGAGAACCACTCGAGAAAAGAATAAAGGTTTTAAGCACTAACAATGGAGGAGAGTATTGTTCGAAGGAATTTGATGAATTCTGTGAAAATCGTGGAGCAATAAGATAAAATATAACTCCTTATACTCTATAGAATAATGGAGTGGAAAAGAACATAAATTGAACATTGATGGATAAGGTTATGAATATGTAAAAGTGGTTTCAACTTAGATAAAAAAAATTAAGTTGAAGAAGTCACTATTGTGTGTTATTTGGTGAACATATCACCTACATTAGCGTTGGTGGATAAGATCCCATAGGAAGCTTGAATGGGAAAGAAACCATATGTTGAACACACAAGATTCTTTTGTTGTGAAACATATAGATATATCCTAAAGGAGAATAGAAAAAAACTTGAGTAAATTCATCAAAGCACAATACCGTGTCCCACTTTGTGTCCCAAAAATGCGAGTAAAAGGTCAAGTGAGATGAGAAATTCGGGTTGTTCGTGTGGACATACCTTTCGCAAGAACCCACTTTGCTTGAACTGCCACGTAGGCCAAAAAAAGTGGTTCACATGAACACCCCTTCACATGAACCCCTTTGGATTCAAATAATTTTGGCGGGACAAAGTTATATATAGATATTTATATAGTTGTGGGTGGTGGATTTAGGGTTTAGGGGGGTTCGGGCAAAGGGGGTTCACGTAAAACCCTTCGAGTGAACCCCTTCAGCGCGAATTCCCCTATGTGGCACCTAAGTGGCACTTATGTGGCACATTTTGGTGCCAAATCCATTTGGAGGATGATTTTATGCCAAAATGTGCCACTTAGGTGCCACATAATTAGGGTTAACAAATTAGTAAAATTACAAAAATTTAACACAAAATACAAAATTTTATTAGCTTTCTAAAAATATAATTTTCATTTTTAATAATCTCATTTACTTTTTTTTTTGCTAACATATGGTATTTTAGGACAATCAATCGTACACAATCAACCCAATTTGAAAAATAGCAAAATATATCCAAAAAATTGTAAAAATAAACTTACTATTTGTTAAAGTATTCTTCTTACCTATGAAAAAAATCAATTTCGATATAAATCTTAAAATTTATTGGCATAGACATATGTATGCCATTTATTTGAAAATATTGTTACTAAATAATTAATTACAAATATATATATAAGTCAAAAAAATACGAAAATTTGACAAGACCTCAAAATTCAAATCTTGAACATATATCTAAAATTTCATGGTGAAAAAATAAATTTTCATTTTAAAAACCACCGGGATAGTCATTCCTCTTTTATAACATAAGAAACAACGTATGAATAAAATTAAGAAAAAGACCATATTTTTTGCCAAAAATAAAAATAAAAATATACATGTATTCTACACTCTAAACACAACATTTCGTTAGTTTGTGGAATTTCATGAATGTGTATAGTTTTGTGGCTATTACCTTTATAAAATCAATGAAACTGAAAATTCATGTTTATAAAGGTACAAAACATACCAAAAAGTGGGACATGAATTTCACTTTCACAACATTGAGCTTATGGAAAATAAAGAAGAGTAAAGTTTCCCATTTCTACTACTCATTAAAATAATACTTTACAAGGTTATTCATAATGATATTTTCATAACATGAAGGTGCCCTCACATGGAAAGTTGGTATTTTATGTTTCATTCATTCATAACATTGAAGGTGCCCTCACATGGAAAGTTGGTATTTTCATAACTAATGTTATGGTATTGTATCGGGGATCTTTCCACAATGTCGATGCTATTTCGTCTTCTCATCCACAGGTTGCCGCTCTGTTGCCTCCTTTTACATGTACATTATTCATCAATAGGACCTTTTGGCAACACATCCCCGTCAACTCTATGTGCTTTGAAACTATTTGTACATGCGACAGTTTTGCTAGGTTTGGCATAACACTTAATGACATTTTACCACCTCTTTATTCACCACATCTCTATCATGGCTATTTTCATAGAGCCACATCTTATGGCTTGCGTGTCTTTAATCTGACGGTCTTTGTTACATGTACCCCTCGTGACTCTCCACTCACACTTGGATAGTCCTGGCTTGATTATATTGGTAGTATAATAGACGCTCATCATTCTCTACTCACATTTCCTATGCCTTTCGACAACATTTCTATCCATAATGATTCTTCTCCTGCTTACGCTCCAAATATCTCTCATTGGCATGCTCATGGTTGTCCAAAATCACCTTCTTGATGAATAATATGCAATGAATGTCAACTCACTCCACCACAATGGGTCCCTATATGGCCCTCCCCACTCTATAGATTATCAGGTTTTTGATGTTGCCCCGACATGTTTTGACCATGAAAATGATGATCTCCTTGACAATGGCACATAATCCACTTCTATATCATACACTTCAGGGCATAGAACTCCACATTCCCCCACCTCGTTTTAGCATAACTCGCACCTATCATTATTACATTTTCATATATGCATTAGACATTCATCATACATTCTTACGTCATTACCCGATAACTGAGAATCTTGTGCTTCCATTCACACTTGATTGTTGAGGGATTACCACACAAGAACCCCAAACACTACACTATAAGTCTTACACATTGCATTTCATCACACATCACACGTTATACACCATATATTCTACATTTAGTCTACAACATTTTGACATTTGCACATTTACACATCATATATCATCCTAGTCTTCATTATTTATGAGTCTAGCATAGTGTTATCTTCCATACTACATTACTAGTCCATATATGTACATGACACGTTACATTCTACACATATTGCATTGCTTTCACATATCACTCCTTTACACATGTCATTCATCCTATGGCCTTCTTTCCTCCTTACATATACTACATTATATTCTATGCGCCGCATTCACCACCCAATGACGTACTTGAGTTCCTCGGTCCATACTCGATCGCTAAGGGTTTACAAATAAAATGGACATTACATTCATCACACGTTTACTATTCAAATTTTCATCATGCGAATTTTATAGCTTAGTGACATACGCTTAAGGATAAATCGTCACCTATTCTATCATTTTGTAGAGGTATACACCTTAGATTACATCACCACTCCTTTTCACTTTGTAGTGATATACACCAAGGGCTAAATCATCACTTATCCATTTTCTTATAGTGATACACGTTTAGGCTAAATCATCACTTATACATTCATCTAGTCGTGATATACACTATGGCTATAGGGTTCATGCACACATCATCACTTGGTCGCATCGCATCACCACACATACACATTCATCATAGAGCGTTGGAAACAATACACACTCCTCGACCATTTCCCGATGACACACTCTCGTTTATGGTTCATTATTGACTCTTGAGGGGGTAAAAAAATGAACCTCACTACATACATTTCCATCCACTAGGGGGGCACGTAGCTCCTATCATTCCATCTTGCATTCCATTCCATACATCCACAAAGTGTACACCATATTATGGTTGCTTTTATTCATGTTTATGTTTTCTTGTTCATGGTCACTTTATTACACATGCTAGTTCGATTACTTGTATGTCATTTATCTATATCATCTACACATGCGCATTCATGTCTTTTTCTAGTTGTGATTGCAGGTACAAGTATCTTACACACAACATGAATGCTCACCTTCTACCCTTCCTACATTTGTCATTGGGGGCATCCACATTTGTCACTCACATGTGTTATTGTTTCATTTTGTACTTAACACTTTACATTACTTTCTTATACACATTTTTGACATACTAGCTATCTTTCTAACATGCTAATGGGTGTTTCATGTGCAACATTTGTTATGCAGGGATATTTATTTCCATACTTTTTTGTTACATTGTTTAATTGTTTTCTATTGTATGCGGGCCTTGCCCTTTGTTTGGTGTGCACACTTGTTTATTATTTACGGCCATGATGGCCTTGAATGTCTTGTGAAATCATGAGTGATGTCCTATGTTTACAACCCACTTTGTGTGGCTTATTATGTCCTCTTGTGTGTTTACATTACTTTGCTTGGTATCTTACACATTATTTGTGTAGCTTCTACATTATTTTACACATACATGTTTGTTCACACTTTCCTTTGGCTAGCCTTCTTGTTTGTGTGTGCCTTGGTTTTACCAAGCACTTTTCAGTGGTTACAACATACATGCGGTTGGTCCTCTTTTGGGGCCACATTTATCCTATCAGTGATGTCACATGCACCCCCAAAGAGGGGGACATCATTTGGGGTTTTTACATACTAACACAGAGATTCTACACCAGTTCGGTTCAATTATATACAACAAGTGGGTTCATACCAGTCTACAAACCCCATACATAGTGGCTTTTATAGGACATGGTGTTCTTAACATTTTGGGAAGTGGTTAAAGATTGGAGGACATAGAGAATTTCCTCCCTATATTTCTTCAACTGAAAGTACGAGATCGCCCAAACAACTCGCAGACAAGATATCCTTCTACACTCTTTTTCTCCACATGGATCAAAGTGCACATGTTACATTTACATTTACTGTTTTCATATACATGTGTATTTTACATTGAGATTTTACATACATACATATTTTACTACTTGATCATTTTCTCCTTGCAGTTCGGTCGTATGAGAAATAAGCGGTCAAATGGGAGAAACAACAACGATGACGTCAACAACAAAACTTCGCAATAACACACGCTTTACTTAACTATGCAAGTACATCACACACCATAGCAACTACACATACATTCCCCCTAGGTTCACTCTCATCACTTTTTCTTTGCGCATTTTTCATCTTTAGTTTACACGATCCTCCTTATTTTTGTCATTCCACGCTTTGTCTAATCCTTGGCACGCTCCTACTATACTCTTCATCAAAGCATCAGTAGACATCTCTATCTACTTTATGTTACCGAGCTTCCGCTCACCAACATAAAGTGGGGGTAAAATGTAGTCACAAAATCATGCACTTTAGACATTATTTATCTTGGTCTCATACTACTATTTAGAAGGTTCTTGAGTGAAGAAAGTACTAATTAACCCCGTCTTTTGGCCATCTTATTTTACTTTATTTCGTCATTACCGACCTCTTGCACCCATATGCCTAGTCATCTTTTGTCATCCTACGTCATTTTAGCCTCGATGCTGGGCGCCCATGGGTGCCCCGATCCTTCTAGAGCTTTCCCGCCTCTTTTTGGGCTCTTTCTAACTATTTGAGATCTTTATTTTTCTTGTGGTTAGCCTTTTCGGGGTTAATTACGAAATTAGACCAAGAGAACCCTATAAATATAAAGTTATGAGACCATAATGAGGGACCTAGCATCACTTACTACTATAACTCATATAGAGTTACATCCATCTATTGCATTGGAGATCACTTGCATCCACATAACTCCATCATTAAGGAAAAAGGCTAGGACATTTGCATCACACTTCATAGGGGGAGGGATTCTATTCTATTCCATGCACACATTCTATTACATTTTCTACACATAGTTATTGTTCGCTACTTCACAAAGTGTGACTGTACAAGAGCAACCTAGGGCATGTTCACACACACTTGCACATAGAACTACATCGGGTCTGAGATGTAGTGCAACACTCGATAAGTCCACCATTGTGGTAGTTGAGGTCAATCCGATCCCTTCATATGCATTTTTCATTTTTTAGGGTTTGATGCTTATTTTAGGGTCTTGCAGGTATTTCTTTCATCTCGAGTATTTGATGACATCTAGCATGGGACAACGAATCTAATGTGACAAACAACGAGGGTTTGGACCATCTCCGAACCAATGAAGATCGGGCCAAAGCTTCTGACAAACTAGGGCACCTAGTTTACAGACTAGAGTGCCCGCAAGCGCCCCAGTCCCTCTCTAGGTGCTTCAGTCTAGCTAGATCCTCTAGATCCATCATTTTCGGGACTTTTGCACAATCGTTCTTGCTTCTAATTTTTCCAATCACCTTCGCGACATAGTCTCACGAGCATCTTCTATTCAAATTGAGTTCTTTCCTCTTCCTTGCACATTAGGGTTAACATTTCATTTTTTGCATAGTTACTTAGATCATTTACATACTTTCTTTACTGCATTTATTTACTTCATTTACAACTATTCATAGCTTAGATTAACTATCTACATACACTACTGAGTTAAATTTTAGTTAATCACTTATGATTCAATAGAGTGGATATCCTATGACTTGGTGGGGAAAACCCTCAATGCATATCGTTGTTGAGATTCACCATACTAACATGGGTTTTAGTGAGTGTGGTTTCTTTATTACTAAATATTTCAAAGCATGTACACTCTTAGACATTAGTAAACTAGTCACCGTAGCCAAAACTATTTTTCCACACTTCTATTAAAATGTGTTAATGGCCAAATGGAAGGATGTTGTAACCATGATCGATTAGGTCACCAATAGTATTAGTATCAAAATGCACAATACCTTTCCTATAAAGGTAATTTTGTCATGGGGATGCCATGAAATGGATGCCTAACACTAACTCATCCAATTGTCACCAAATTTATTTATAAGGCTTACAACATGCGCAAGAGGTTTGCGCTCCATCACCAAATTACATGTATCCATTCCAATGTTGAAGTTCTTACTTTTTCTTATACATAGAGATAATTTAAGGATATGAGCATGTCATATTAATTTTATAAATAAGAAATATATAGAATTGGCTTCCACATACTTTACTACAAAGAGTTCATCATTGATACCTCTCGAATGCTCCAACTCCGATCACATTAGTGTCCATTACCCATTGCATTGGGTAGTCTCGCCTCTTGTTTAATTTTCACCAATAGTTTTGTCACATATATTTATGTTCATTTTGTATAGAATCATGAAATTTCAAATAACACTATGAAAAAATCTGTAAATCCTCTCTAAAATTATATTTTATTTAAAAGGTATGAACAATGGAAACCAACTACTTAAAAGGCACATACCTCATTTAACATCTATAACAAGGTCCCAATAGCGTGTTAAATTTTTTCTATTTCAACCATATGTTATTGCGGTCTAATTTGAATTTAGAATATTTAAATACATTACACAATACAAGATGGAATTGAAAAACAAGGTGTTTTGTTGCATAAGGGTTAAAAGTGAAACATGTATAACCATTGATTTTAATGTTTTGAGTGAACAATAATAAGATATTTCATTAACAAACCATTATAAAAAAGGATTAGAAAAGATGATAAGTAATGAGTAAATAGATGGTTACAATCTAAATTTTATTAATAATATTTAAAGTTATAAAGGTGATGCAACCCTAAATAATGTGTGGAAATTTATTCTTGACATATCAAGTATTTTCTATTTTAATTATGTTTATTTTATTTTGTTGTTGTATTAGTTTAATACTTACTATTAAAACACATAATAATGTAATTGTAATAATTCCAAAAGTTACAATCAAAAGGTAAGTTTTATAGGTTGGTGGAAATTAAGACAGATTTAATACTCAACAAACATTGCATTAAATAGGACAATTGTTTGTATTAGTTATTAATATTTAATTTCTTATGGTACAATTACAAATTAATTGTTGAGTATTCATATATCTAGATAACCTCACAACTCATGTTTATATGCTTCGCACACTAATGTATTGTCATTGTGTTGACCATATTCCCCAGGTTCACATATAAGAGCCTCATTTAAATCCACTTGTTTTGTGCTAACCTTGTGCCATGCATGAGAGGCTTCATTGAAAATATAATCAACTACACTATCAGTGAAAAATTGTCTTAGGTATTGGGTAAATGCACGAAGTTGGTGGACAATTCCGTGGACATAAAAACCCAAAATTCAGGAACCGCGATCATGGTTTATATATCGCGATCGTAGATTTCTCCCGAATTTTAGGTTCGGCAATAACCAAACCTAAAACCACAATCGTGGTTTAGAACCGCGATCGTGGAACTCTGAGACAAAAAAGTAGTCCCACGAGTCCTTATTTTCCCCATTTTTCATTTCAAACCGTGATTTCTCCTAGACGTTTTTCACTCGAGCTTTGAATACCACCTCAAAATTGCTCATCGGACTTCTGGATCGTGATAGATTCAACCATGCCACCAAGACGAGGAGGTAAGCCCCTGATTTTAATCATTTTTTTTGCATTTTAGGTTTTTTTTTTGCATTTTCATGGGTTTTTTGAAATGTTTGTTTATGTATACAATTTTCTTGTTTTGTCAGTTGGTCGGCAAGCTCAAAATCATGCAAACCATCAAAACATTCCTCAAAACCCTCTGAACATTCCTCAAAACTCTCCAAACATTCCTCAAAACCCTCCTCCAAACATAGATCCGCCTCATGTGGCTCCTTCTGTCCCCACTGAACCAACAGGAACACAAGATAATATCATTGGAAGAATCCAAGAAAATAAAATTGTCATTGAGAACCTTATTCAGACTATAAGACAAAATCATGCCACAAATCCATCCCGCATGACTTTAGCCAACACATTGCAAACATTGATTGGTGAAGTCGACTCCGCAACCAACCAAATACATAGATGGAATACCTTTAGAGGTGATTGTAGGCGGTGGTATGTGGATAAATTATCCATGCGGAACCGTAAAAGACAAAAAAAATGGAAAAGACCTCATTTGTGCATTATTTATTGACCCGAGAACCAATCCCCCCGTAGTTACTTGCAAATGGTTCCCAATCCATTGGTGCCATGATGACCGAATCAAAAACAATTTTTGGGACCGATGGTGGATGGTTTTTTATTATCCACCATGCAACAACAATGAGGTTCCTCTTTATTTTTTGAAGAAATTATATTGCGAGTTCGTGCTTAATGAGGTCCCGAATTATTTTGACTTTTCTAAATTTTTTTGGTCGAGGAGGTGGCTCTGCACAGAGTAGACCTGGTGCACGCATAGGTCAACCAAGGATCCCCCATGCCCCAAAACCCCCACTGCCTTCAGTTATCCCTCCTACAAGTGAAGGAGGTTGTGGAGATTGACACACTGCATGCATTGAGGGAGCTCACCGACACTCGACCCAACATAGTGACCGATTACATATTTGGTGATGTTGGTGGAGGCACTGGGCTTCTAGCGCACCACACCACCGTGGATCATGTGGTGCCATATGCACCGCAGTGAGACATCATTTCACTGGTTCACATGATTTCTTTTCTATATATGAGATGTGGGGATGTTTTTGGAATCGGTGCCACACGATATTGGTCTTTCAAGTAAATTTCAAATAAATAAATATATATATATATATATATATATATATACAATAGTTTAATTCACATGTTTGAGATTTTAATATATATGTATTTGATTGTACGTCATGTACATACATGTAAAAAACTAATTTTTTATTTTATTTTAAATAGCAAGAGCTAGTGAAGGAAACATCCAATCGACATGCTAGCTACTGTAGCTAGGCATGTTTCAAACGTAAGTTTCAAGTTGTACAAACTTACATTTTTAATTTCATTTGATTGCACTAGATTATTATTATAATGTTTCACGTGTATGTTGTACATATTAATATGTTTCTCTTTTATACACAGGAGCCCGGTGGTCATCATTGCTCTCGGGAACGAGGCTATTAGCATGCCTCACATGAGTTTTACGTAGGTTAGTTTCTCTTTACACTTTGTTTCTAATTACATGGAAGTTCACGTGGATTACATGCTTTGGACCTCTGTTATGTGGTGCACAAGTCATGTAGATTTTAATATTGATTTGTACATGTTTTTGTATAGCTTATGACTTCCAAAGACTCCTCCATATATGCAGATGTGGAGGTCATCAGAGATACCGCCAGATTCGCAAATCCACTAACTCGAGGTACAATTTTTCAAATTTGTTAAATTTTGAGGTTCATTATTTCTTATTACTTAAATCTACAATATCAAATTTTGTATGTATGTGAAATATTTAATTTGAAAATTAATTATTTGTATGTAGCTTACCCTCGTGAGTCTATTGTTGTCCTCATGCGATGCGTCAACAACAAATTGATAGGGATCATGACATCATGTAAGATTTCACATGCATTTTAACTAAATTGTACAAGTTTCTAAATTTTGAATGTATTTTAAAATTTTGGGTGTTAAAAACTTGTTGTTTATGAATGTGCAAAGTTAGGTGCAAGCTTGCTTAGAGAAACCTAGACCACATGGATGAAATCCTTAATGGCATCTCCTCCACTACATCCCTAAAGTCATGGACGTGCTACTTCAAAGAAGGCGAAGAGAGGGAAGATGTTTCATGAGTAGATTCATAGTCCACCTGGATGTACATAGATATATATATGGGCCATCTAGTCCTAGTGAACATGTTTCTTCATATAGTCCATTGTATATTATATAGCCTTTTGCGACTGCATGTGGTCCTATATACATTATGACACACTTAGTTCGAGATGTACACATGTTATGAGCTTACATATTTTCGAGAGACGTGCGTCTGGAGCACATTTGTTTGATTCTTATATATCCATGTGTGTTGGTTTTCATAACAATATGATCTGAAACCTTGGCCGCTCTATGAAGTACTCTCTTATATATGTTTGATTCGATTTCATTACATGTATGATATCCTTCTATGTATGTTTTCATAACCATTTTTAGTTCTAGATATGTATGTTTGATTTAAAATTAAAAAACCATGTCCCAGAGCACTACATGGTACAATTGTTAAGCAAACCTATTCCATTAAGCAAAACCATGCTAGGTGAACTACAAAAGGGCAATACGTAATTAATTTTTTTTTTTTAAAGCTAACACTCATCTGTTGTATATCAACTAATGTGAACATTGATAGAAATAAGCGAGGTAGAGTTCATCTTGAACTATATGAATATAACGTTACTTATGGTGCAACATTGCATGGTACAATTGTTAAGAAATTAAGGGAAGCATTTACATTGTTTTAGAGAAATTAAGGGAATCAATAGATGTACACACCTTATCTCTTTATAATTTGGTGCTATATATGACAATCAACTAAGAAGTTAAACATTCAATTTGATTATCGTTTAAAGTTCACTAGCAATTATTGTTTAAAGTTCACTAGCAAGTATGGCTCATTTAATTTCAACTCCATTTAGTATTCTTGACCTATATTCAAATACTTAATCCACTATTAGAATAACAAGGGAATGCTTTATTCTTGTGAATCTTCAAAGCATGATAATTAGGGTATTAGATACCCATTAAGGGATGAAAAGTATGTAAAAGTTTCAAGGTAGCTAAGAGCATGACCATATTACAATGCAAACATAATGAGCATGTAAGCACATAGCTGGGGCAACAGAGGATGGAGAGAGATCACCACAACAACATAGCTCAAGAGAGAAAAGCAAGGAAAGTGATGGACCTAAGAGGATAGAGGCAAGTCCAAAGAGAACAAGAGAGATGGAAGGTAAACAAGTGACATTGAATGTTTTGAGTCCTAGGAAATGAACAGAGGCGAGGAGTGAGAATTCATGCCTAGGTGTCGTGGAACTAAACCGAATACACCGACACTTCCGAGTGGCTAGGTGAACACTAGAGGAGGCATTGTTTCGGTGTGCGACAAGGTCATTGCTTCCAGGCTACTTCGTTTGGGCGTAGTCCCTTAAGAGCCCTGAGACCAAAATATCGTTCAACTTCAAAGGGTGACTACTCGGACTCACAGCACCTAGATATGTCTCATCCGATCCAACACCTCAGATGTATGGACCTCTACAATAGTCTCTCTTAGTTTTTTCCTTCTCAGATCGGTGCTCTCGCTACCCTATTGTTTGCAAACGCGTGAAATAGTGCAGTTTGAGCCAATGTAAGGCTGTCAAACGCTATATTTTGCAAATGGTGGGTCATGGCAAACCAAATGACTGATGACACGTCTAGGTGGCCAGTGTGAATGCTAGAGGAGGTGGTGTTTTGGTGTGTGACAAGGTCATTGCTCCGGCTACTTTGTTCGGGCGTAGTCCCTTAAGAGCCCTGAGACCAAAATATCATTCAACTTCGACAGTGACTACTGACTCCATGGCACCTAGAAATGCCTCATCTAATCCAACACCTCGGGTGTAGGGACCCTCTACAATAGCCTCTCTCAGTATTTTTTCCTTCTCATATTGGTGCTCGCTGCCCTATTGTTTGCAAATGCGTGAAATAGTGCAAGTTTGAGCAAAGGTGTAAGGTCATTAAACGCTATATTTTACAAACGGTGGCTCGTGGCACCAAACCGAATACACCGACACGTATGAGTGGCTAGATGAATGCTAGAGGATGTGGTGTTTTAGGGTGCGCGACAAGGTCGTTGCTTCCGGCTACTTCGTTCGAGTGTAGTCCATTAAGAGCCCTAAGACCAAAATATCATTCAACTTTGACAGGTGACTACTCAGACTCTGTGGCACCTAGAGATGCCTTGTCTAATCCAACACCTTAGCGTAGGGACCTCTACAATATCCTCTCTCAGTTTTTTCCTTCTCATATCGGTGCTCTCTGCCCTATTGTTTGCAAACACGTGAAATAATGTAGCTTGAGCCAGTGTAAGGTCACAAACACTATATTTTGCAAACGGTGGGTCGTGGCACCGAACCGACTACACCGACACATCTGAGTGGCTAGATGAATGCTAGAGGAGGTGGTGTTTTAGTGCGCGACAAGGTCGTTGCTTCCGGGCTACTTTGTTCGAGCGTAGTCCCTTAAGAGCCCTAAGACCAAAATATCGTTCAACTTCGATGGGTGACTACTCAGACTCCATGGCACCTAGAGACACCTCGTTTGATCTGATACCTTGGCATAGGGACCCTCTACAATAGCCTCTCTCAATTTTTTTCCTTCTCATATTGGTGCTCTCGCTGCCCTATTGTTTGCAAACGCGTGAAATAGTGCAGTTTGAGCTAGTGTAAGGTTGTCAAACGCTATATTTTGCAAACGGTGGGTCGTGGCACCGAAATGACTACGCCGACAGGTCCGAGTGGCTAGTGTGAATGATAGAGGAGGTGGTTTTTTCAAAGCTGCGCGACAAGGTCGTTGCTTACCGGCTACTTTGTTCGGGCGTAGTCCCTTAAGAGCCCTGAGACCAAAATATCGCTCAACTTCGATGGGTGACTTCTCAAACTCCATGGCACCTAGAGATATCTCTTCTAATCGACACCTCAACATAGGACCTCTATAATAGCCTCTCTTAGTTTTTCCTTCTCATATCGGTGCTCTCGCTGCCCTATTGTTTGCAAATGCGTGAAATAGTGAGTTTGAGCTGGTGTAAGGTTATCAAATGCTATATTTTGCAAACGGTGGGTCATGGCACCAAACAAATGTGCCAACACATCCGAGTGGCTAGGTGAATGCTAGAGGAGGTGTTTTTCAGGTGCTCGACAAGGTCGTTGCTTTCGGGCTACTTCATTCGAGCGTAGTCCCTTAAGAGCCCTGAGACCAAAATATCGTTCAACTTCGATGGGTGACTACTCGGACTCCGTGGCACCTAGAGATGTCTCATCTGATCCGACAAAATCAGATAGGACCCTCTACAATAGCCTCTCTTAGTTTTTTCCTTCCTAGATCGGTGCTCTCGCTGCCCTATTGTTTACAAATGCGAAATAGTGCGCTTTGAGCAATATAAGGTCAAACACTATATTTTGCAAACGGTGGGTCGTGGCACCAAACCGATTGTGCACATGCGTAGGTATGGTCTTGTAAACACTTAGGGGATTCATTTAATTCTTTAAGCACCAGTGTGCTTCTAGGCTACCTCCTCCAGAGCCAAGAACCCTCCACGGTACATAAATCGTTGTTAATTACTTCTTTTCTTATAAAACAATGAAAGCTTCTCTTAGCTTCAAGAATTTAAAATTCTCTACTAAATGTGTCAACCACATGAAGGTGGAAGCTTTTCTCCGGCACCACTAACTCCGAACATAAAAGTGTTAGTCAAAGAAATTTAAGTTTCAAATCAAAACCATACTAGATATATACAAAATACATAAATTTAAAATAAAATATATGAAACTTAAATCTGATCTAAAGTTAACAAATTTATATATATCAAAGAAATTATATATACCAAACATGAGCATTGTAAATTCATTCCAATGAACCATCAGGATCGGATCTACTCTGAATAGTGGACAAGATTGCTTCATGATCTGACTCTCGAACCTTCCAAAGAATCTTGTTATTAGGCCTTCCTCGATATCTATACAGCTGAATATTTGTCGCTAGAACTAGATGCAAATATAAGAGTATTTTCTTGTGTGTCTCAAAGTCTTCAAACACCCAAACAGAGGAGTTTTTAATGGATACGTCAAAGCCAAGTTCCAGAACTACCACTAACCGTAGGATACTCAATATCTTCGCCATCTATAATAGGAGAAGTCAACTTCTTTCTTTCCTCGATGCAACGACATAAGAAATAGTTTGTTCCTTCTTCATTGTCTTCTGTCACAATAACTGCAAACACATGTCCTACAAAAAAAACAAAGGTGAACAACTCAAATTTAAATTACATATTAAAATTTCAATGGACATAACTCAATACAAAAATTAAATAAATAACCATAAATACCTTATCGCACCAAAATCAAAATTTCATCAAAGTCCTTGGATGTTGCAACTTCATCTACAGAAACAAGTCGTAATGCTTGTGGAGGTTGATAACTAGGAAGCGGAGTTAGAGGCCTACAAATCCATCCATCCACCCATTCTTGTGAATCACACTCAGCAGTGACAAATTCAATACAAGATGCACAAAAACATGTCAACTTTCTTGTCCATATGGCCCACGAAGTAGTAGGTCTGAGCTACAAAATGAGTGCATATCACTGGACCCAGTGAGTGTCATACAATCCTCATAGTTAGCAATTTGTTGTTCCTCTATCAACCAAAAATATCTGTGAACTGTGGAATTTTCTTGAGAACCTCGGGCCATGTTGTCAATACACCATTCCACTATGCTCTTTACATCTTTTAATTTAGCACCATCTTTTACTTCAACTCTTCTCTTGCAAGAGCTCTTTTCACACATGCCCCTCGCACCGTCATGCTCTCATTTTCCATGTCCAAATTTCAAGTGAAACTCCAAATATGTTGCACACCCATCTTGACGTGCATTTTCTCATCCAATAAAACATTCTGCATTCTTAAACCGAGATGTGCAATTATCTGACCATACATAATGTTGTTTGAAGTGGATGTCCCTATCAGATAAGTTTTCATAAAATAACTGGAAACACCCTTGCACAAATTCAATAGAATGAGTACGATCATCACTGATATAAAAGTGGTACTCTTTTAAAAATTTCGATCATTCTCTATACTGTCAGGAGAATGTAGAAATGCTATATGCACAAAAATGGCAACTTGTATTGAGTTGTAATATTGCGATTGAACCTCCATTTGTGTTGCAATGTGTAATTCTCTACAAAATCGACCACTGAAACAATAGTACCAATAGGAAATGTGTCCTTGCATATCTTGAACTGTTCATCCAACCATCGAGCTCTATGTGTATGCCTAACATACTCATAAACAATTTCATCCTTAAATTTTCTCAAAAATTAGAAAACATGCATTTGTTCTATAACTAGCTCACACCATTTAGACTCTTTTCCATCTTTCAACTGGTATGCAACTGATTTATATTTATCAAACTCAACTAAATTATGTCTATTTTACCTTCAATTTGCTCATGGATGCAACTTTCCAATTTAGGTAATCCGCCGCATGTACTACAACTTCCATCTAAACAATCCTGACTATAAAAAAATTGTCCAACTTCTTTTTCACAAAATATAGTAGGAATGAAATCCCTGGAAGATATTGGTGGAACTTGAACACCACATTCCGATAACATAGTTTCAGAATGAAAATAGAATGAATACGTAAAAATTTAGCATAATGCATCACAAATTCAACATGTTGCCTACAACAACAAGTGGTGTGAGCGTGGTTGATTTTCACATAGAATGGTTTCAACATTTCAAAAACATTGACTAATTTTAATTTCTAGATGCTCTTGTTCAAACTTACGAAAAAATTAAGTTTGAGTCATATCTAAGAAATGCTTTGGATGTGGTTCACAATTAGTAGAACCAACTCTCTGTTTTATAACATCTCTTGTATTAGGTGAAACTCTAGTGTTATCATGCCAAAATTGAATAACAACTTCTCTTATAACATCAGAATTATTTTTGTCCTTACGTGGTGCTCTAGTAGAAAATGTCTAAAAATCGGCGTTATTGAGTGATCAAGGATATTACGTCTTTCAATTGCTTTCATTAGAGTTTTTCGATTAACTTATAACATTTGACTTGTTTGCGTAATCAAACATTTTTTTATTGATTCACTTACAACACTAGTAAAGAAGTACACGACGCACAATATTACTATCCCTAGTGCGCTCTTCGACACCAACAAATGTGATATGCATCATGAAGGTTTTCAACAATTGTAGAGGTTTGACCACGTATATTAGATGTTGTCAATCCTAAGGTGTTTAATGTAGGTCTCATTTTAATCAATTTCATCAAACTAACTAACAACTAACATCTTTGGGAATCATTTAAAATTTCAAAATGATTATCCCAAATTTCAATGGCTTTTCTTCTGATTTGTTGTTCAGAAAGTTTGTCAGACATTGGTTTCAAAATGTTTTCATCAATTTCAATAAAAAAATTAGGTTTCTTACATAAAATCCTAGGAGGTGTTTTTGTCAAATTTTGCCTGTCTACAGTTTCAACATGAATTTCCTTATTCACATTTTCATTGTCTCCTTCAATTTCAACATTTGCTACATCATGAGTATTTAATTCTTCTTCAACATTGACAGTAAAAACATCTTCATCACGAGTATTTAATTCAACTTCAACATCGATAAAGAGAAACATTACTTAGTTCTTCATTGCTTACAATAGTTGGGGTTGAGATGAACCTCTTCTTGATTCACGAAGATTCCGCATTCGCTCAGCATTTTGAATTTTGTTGGCCTCTAATTCGTTTAGTGTTTTTTTACTTAATGACTTCCTTTTTTGACTTCGTTTCTTGTCTCCCATGATGTTTTGCTTCCGGTGATAAGAAAAACGTGTAGAAAAAGATAGAATTTCGTAGTAATTCATACGGTAAGGTTAGAGAGTAAAAATCACATGGTAATTCAGACATTGGGATGTGTGTAAATATGATTTATGAACCGCGAGCATGCTTTATAAACCGCGATCGCGGTTTATAAAGCGCGCTCGTGGTTTGTGTTAAAAACCGCGATCATGCTTTATAAACCGTGATCGCGGATCTATCTGCTGAACCTAAGCCTCGGGAAATCTTTGTTTTTCCCCAACCAAAGCTATGGAAGGTCATTATGAAGTGTAAAAGGTCAAAAAACCTCAAATTTGCTCTTCCAAAGACTTGAACCATGCTAAAAACTGAAAACATTTCACAAAAATGGTGCCATCGCATAGGGGAGACTGTTAGTTTCGTAGAAATATTGATTTTAAAGTGAATAGAATAAGATAAATATCATTTTATAATTTTTACTAACAATAGGTCTTTAAGACATTTTTTCCCGTGAATGTTCATGTCTACGTTTAAGATCTGTAAATTTTTTTTGCTTATCAAAATGTGATAAAACTTATACCATCCCAAGCGTGGACAAATTCTATACATGTTAAAAAAAAATTGATTTCGATATTTTTTGATATAGTTATGGCGGGCAAACGGAAAGCGCTCCGTTTTCTAAATATTTTCAAACCACTTTCATGGAAAAAATCATTAAAAAAATATTGCTCAAAAAATACAAAATAAAATCCATCCCAAGATAGACAACTACATCTAATGTTTCACCAAAGGAAAAAAATAACAAGATTTGGTCATCCAAAATGCGGGCAAATAAACTACAATCTTATAAGTTTTTTAAAAAAAAAAAACTAAGTCATATAATTTTAAGTGTTTAATATAGCTAAACTTGTCCGTTTTTTAAAAAAAGTATTTTAGAAACTAGATTCCGAATGCTACGATTCATATTTATATAAATTTTTCTAATTTTGAGTGCGCGTATTGCTAATAATCCCTACAAGTTGATATTTTTTTTTTGCAATATGACGTCCACGAATGACCCCATATTTGTCCATCAACTTCCTGCACTTACCCCATTGTGATTATAGCATGCCAAGTGCTTACTTTTATACCTATCTCCAGTATGTTGCCTCAAGGATTTGCACCTCCCACCCCCTTTCTCCTACGATTAATTCACACAAATAGCCCATGGGCCATATGTGACATTCATAAACTAAGAAGAGGATCACCAACTTTCCCTCAAATATTTGTCCTTCCTTGTATTTCTCTTCCTTCTTATCTCCTTCTTCATCGACCCGCTTCCTTTAATAATGTTTCTCTATTTCTCCTCCATATCGGCTAAAGGGGTTACAATAAGTATAAATATATATTAGTTATAAAGCTTCTCATTGTAACAATACATTGCCAATTATTTTATTTTTTATTTTATTTAATTTTTGTGCCAAAGGGTGTTTCCAAATGGGAGTTTCAAAGTGATTGCAGCGAACACACATGGGGAAACAAAGGGTCAAGGAGGCTTCATTAGAAATATAATTCAAGGTGAGAATTCTCGTGCCTTCGACCATCAAAATTTTCACCATTCGATGACATTTCCCTTGATAAGGTGTCTTTTCTTTCATCAACGACTTTAGAAAAATTATGTCGGGAAGAGGATGTCTTTGAGAACTTGTGTTCTTGCGTAATCAAATAAACCAAAATCATGGTGTCATCTAACTTCTAAGCGTAAAAATTATTCAAAAACCCCTATAATATAATTAGAAGTATTGCATCAAATTAGAAACTCCATGTATGATTTCATGTCCTATATCGAGAATAGTTCCATAGGATTTCAACTCCCTTATGTGAATGAAAATTGGTATCATGAATATCCATATTAATAACTACTCCAAATTTATCATTTATTGTTGGAAGGAAGAATTTCAATATATGGGATCTAGACCATCCATATGCCCCTCAATGTAGATGCAGTTTGCACCTTTGTCATATGTCGTTTTCTTCTGCAAGTAGTCCCTCATTACATCTGCAACATAAAAGTGAGTACCAAAAACAATGTTAAATCCAAGGACAATATAAATCTTTCTTTTAATCTTCTTACTCTTATGTCTCTTTATGTCGGTTTAGGTCATAGAAAAAAGCCCATCGAGCGAACAAATGTGCAAATTCGCCAATTGATCTGACATCTTGGGAAAAACCCTTTACGGCTACCCTCCCATTCCCAAAACCCATTTGAAATACAAACCCTAGATACAGGCCACCACCACAATAATTTCCATTCCCTCAACTGAAATTTGAAAATGGATAGACATATCTTTCAATGCGGCGACCAGAGGAATTCCGATGTCAAATTGCTACTATCATTTTCCGATGGACGTGAGTACAGTGGTAGTCCTGTGTACCTCCATTCTCAAGTTTTGAAGAAATCCAAGTTTTTTTGAAGCCAGGCTTTCTGAGCGCTGGTCTCAGACATGTCTTCTTTTACTGAAATTAAGCTAACAGTTCCTCCCAATGGTGTTGCTGGGGACTACATTAAGTGTATTAATCTCATGTATTCCCCTTACCATCATTCAGACATATCCTTCTTCAGTGTAGATGAAGCCCTTGAATTCTACCTGTTGCTTCGGAATTACTGTTTGAAGAAGGGATTCAGAAGTGCATGCAATATCTAGAAGCAGTTTATTGGACTCCTCATCAAAAACCAGAATCCGAGCTCTGCTATCGTCTTTACAGGTAAATATTTTGACTGATTTAGCTGAAAGACTTGAAATATCTGAATCGTTTTTCAGTGAAGAATTGGAGCTGTTGAAAAGAGAGTGCCCCAAATGCTTTTTCAAATTTTAAACAACCCATCTCTTGAGTGTGGGTTGCCTCTGAAACATATGCAAGATACGGTTCAAAAACACATAGTTGCAAACTTTAAGGGAAGTATATAGATCCGGCTATTCAAAATATATGCAGAGATGCACTTTTAAACGAATGTAGAATAAAAATTGAGGGAATCAAGTGTGGAGTCTCTATCGAAATGAGGGATTCTGCTTGTGTCGCTCTCTTGTGGTTGTTAGACTTGACTAGGCTCTGTAAAGGGAAGCATTTGAAGCTGCATTCAGAATGTTTGTTGAAGATGAAGAAGTTGCTGACAGATTAGTTGAACCTCGAATGTGGTCAAATAATGCTTATTATTATTCAGGCCATCTGTTAGAAATTTTAGTCGATAGGTTTTTGAACGCTTTGGCAAATGGGGATATAATTATTCCTAAATCTGGCCGTATATATTTTCTCACAAAGTGGGTGCCAGTCATGGCATATCTTCTTTGTCGGCTTGCTTTTACACAAAATCGTACGTTTTGCACTCCGTCTTTGAATTTTTCAAAGAAATTTCAAACGAGAGTGACTAAAATATTAGCAAGCCTTCCACCCAATGCACAGAAACAAATATTTTATTCTTGTGAAGATGCTGCTAAAAATTTTCAAACTTGGGAGAGAGAAATTTTCCAGTGGTGGATTAAGGTGATATGGTTGGCAGTGCTGCCTGAAAATAGCAACCATCTTCAGATAAAGTGATAAGTTTCAGTGATACCATTCCGCAGTATGCATGAAATTAATTTGTTAGTTGGTTTATAGATACATTGTTACAGAATCTGTTACTGACATAGCTTACCATAGGTGGTCTTTCCAATTTTGAATTGTGTAAAAACAGACTGAAAGAGTTTCCTAGATCAATAGCACTATTTTATCTGCAGTTTTGGAGACGGTAGCAATATTGATATGATGGTTTTCCAGAAATTACTGGGTTTTGAGAGCAAGGTTATATATCTGATGTACTATCCCCCACGTGTTGTATAAATTATCCATTTCTCAAAAATATTGGTCACACTATGTTTCACCAAATAATGTTGTAGTTGGGTGCTACTGTCATAGCCTTTTCATTGCCTTGAAAGTGTTATTGTTTCATTGAATTTCAGTTTTTATTTTAAATCATATACCAGAAGATGCTTGGTACATTATTGATTAGTTGTATTATGTTATATCACATGCTTTCTAACAAAGGCATTAGAATATTCTACTGGCTCAAACATATTCTGTTTACTAAGAGATTTGCCACTTCCACGGTCTATATCTTGTTTAACTTCAATTCTGACATATGCTATCCGAGAGGCTTATCCAGAACCTATGTTGAGGGGTTGAAACATTGACTCCTGGTCAAATATTTAGCCTTTTTTTGGGTGCTATTTTTTGTTTTAAGTGTCAGTGTTTCAACCCTCGACATAGGTGCTATTTACCATCAGCTTATTTTAATTGCAATGGCTAGAACTTAGCTTTAAACCTCTCACTACCTGGAACAAATAATTTTTAATTATACAAATAACTGCCTCATTAGCAGTCCTTTTACAAAATTTGACTCACTGGCATCTGAATGTCTTACCCGCTGTAAGCCACTCAGGATTAATAGGGTTTTAGAGCTGAATTTTTCAACGTCTTTGGCATTCTATCTGTAACTTTTGAAAGTTTAAACATTTACAGTACACATTAAATCAAATTGTTATTTGGCAATTTGCACTAGCTAAAACATCAATGTGATTTTTCAAAATCTGCAGGATTCCGCTCTGTGAAGGAGAAATTTGCATCAATAGATCATGATTAGTTATCATTTATTTAGTTTGAAAGTAAGAATTTAATAGGCTGTGCAATTAGTATGTACACTTAGCACAACTTTTCCAGATACCATGCAGATATCACCAAAATGTGTCATGATTGGATTTTGAAAGTTGGAAGTTCTATGCATAATCCTTTACAGTTGACAGTCACTCTCAACAGGGGATCTTCACACGATAAATATTTCTATATATCCTCATGGCAGCCTAGGTTTGCAATCTTGTACAACAATTCTATACTCTAAAAGCAAACTGTATAATTTCGTGCTAAAGTTTCACGTGAAATAGTTTCTCAGATCCTCAGATTTGTAGAGCATGTGTAATTCATACTTGCTAAAAGTGAATTCTGCAGGAAAAATCTGTGGAATGTGCAATTGCCAGGGATAAAACAGAGCACATGAGATTATAAAACAACTTGGAATGTGCAATTTCCTTGAAGAGTATGACACTTGTAAAGGCAAGGGGCAGGTAGAATACGGTGGCTAAAGTTTAATCTAGCAAACAATCTCCAAGATCTTGCGCACAAATTCTGTTGCTGCGTCTTTCGATTGTTTCTTGATTTGCTTAACACTGTTGAGTCTTGTGAATCCAAAGCTTTCAGTGAGACATCTGGATTACAATTGATTGAGTTTGATCCAATTCTTTTTTTTTTTTGTAAATGCATACCAAGTTGCTGAGGAGGCTGGAGAGACCACTTGGAATTAGGGCAATGAATGAGCTGACGCACGATTGTGTAGGGCAATGCCTTCCCGTCAGGCACGCTGCTGGAAGAGTTTTTACTCCACCTTGCCCCGGTTCATAACTGGGGAGATCACCGCGAGGCCTCCTTATGGCGAGGTGGAGTCTTTCGGCTTTCACCAGGAGAATTCCCTGGAGTAATCCCTAACCTTAATTGGCGGGGTCGGTATCGCGGAGATTATTACTAAGTTTTATACGGTCCCACTAGTGGTAGTCTCCCGGGCTTGAACCTGGAGCCGAGGGGTGATTCCTGAAGGCTGCGCTTGCCCCTGAGCCGTCCGTCTGGAGCTCTTCCAGTTCAGGAAAATCAGGAAATTGGAAATTAAAAATAGTGAAGTGAATGAACCTAAAACCTTTAGTGGGCATGAAGGACTGAGGACACACTGGGGAGTGCATGTGATTTTGTCATTTGTTGTGCACTCTCCTTTCTGGTAATCTTTGTGAGCATTTGCTGAAGCTTGGATTAGATTAGCAAGGCCCTGTCAACTCTTCTAAATCCACGAGGAAGTCCCTCTAACCTTTCTGAGGTCTGTTTGACACCTATGTCAAGGAGCGATGGGGGAATATTTTCTTCTATAGAGGAGATTACATGCCATTATATGATGTTCTGTTTCGTAATAAGACTTGGAAATTGAGATTAGATGTAGAAGGTGAACCGGAAGTTTTCTTGCTAGTATTCAGTTGGATAAGTAGCTCAGATGCCTATGTTTATTGGCTGAGAAGGTGGCATAGCATTTCTTGACTGATACCTGGTTTGGGAGATATGCCACTGGTATTCAATGTTGTACTTGGCTGAGGGGTTCGGATGGAGAGTTTGGCAACTGTCCTAGAATTTCAACTTAATTGTGCAGGCCAATTCAAAATTTGTTGATGGCTAGCCTTTCACAAGGCTGTAAATTGAAATTATTTATATACAAATTTCCATGTTGCAAGCCCTTTCTCAAATTTCAAGATTGTTAACACACATTCTCAACAATTTTTTTAAGCTACCATGATTTTTTTGAAGGATTAGTTATTATGCCGAAAGGCGTTTGTTACAAGTGGAAAAGCCCCTGCCGTGTCTGGCACGTGTCAGAGCTGTAGAATGGAGTGGTTACACTGTCATTTAAGGTTACAAGTGTTTGAAATATAAAGACATATTGGAACTAGACCTTTTGCGTCTTTTAGGAATAAAATGTTGTGAGTTGCGGATTTGAAGTCAGCTATCAGTTTGTAAAAGGTTTTATTTTTGTTAACTCAAAAGATTTGAATAAATAATTGTCTTTTATTGATCTGTCATATGTCTTTGAATTTTTTGGTGAACTGTTGAACACTTTGTATGATTAGCTAGTATTTGTAAATTCTTTGAGGTGATACATTGATTAGTATTTTGTTGATTGTATGACTGCAATGAATAATGAATGTATCTTTTGGGTGTATTGGGTGTATTTCTTAGTTTAATGGTTTATTTATGGATGTCTTATTTAATGTTGATTGGATGACTGTAATGAACAAAGCATTTAGTTAATTGTATGATTGCAAAGAATAGTGAATTGTAGTTTGTTGATCTATCATATGTCATTGAATTGAACTGCTGAACACTTTGTATGATTTGTTAGTATTTGTAAATTCATTATGGTGATCCATTGGATTGGGTTTTGGGTATATTGATATCTTAGTTCAATGGTTTATTTATGGGTGACTGTAATGAACAAATCATTTAGTTGATTGTATGATTGCAAAGAATAGTGATTGTAGTTTGTTGATTATATGACTGCAATGAATAATGAATTGTAGGCTATACAATGTTTTCTATGTAACAATGTAAATTGAAAAGTCTCCTATGTCTCTATATGTATTTTGTTTTGCGACCTAGACTGAAATAAACAGCCTTTGTCTTGCAACAAAAACTGTGGAATATTATATAAAGCAAAGTTGTTATTGTAAAGATTTCGTGTGAATAATTAGATGCTGAGTTATGCTGAAAATTTTCAGTTCCTGCTAGAAGAGCTGCATTAACTGTTACCATCTTTAGTCCTCTATCCATAGCCAGTGCCCACGCTGTCTTTTCTGCAAGTGTTTTGGCCAAGGCATACCACAGCTGCACAACACATGATAATGTACTAAAGTTTTAAAGTCTCCATGACAGGGTAACTTGGTAAAATATGTAAAAAACATATTAATAAGCTTTTAAAGTTTTTTTAATTGATACTTCGTAAATAGAAAAGACTTCTCATATGGATGAATAGAGGATCACCCAACTAAATGAAAATTTGTGAAGCATGCAGTCCCTACCTTAAGTTTTCTGCAATAACTTGCATCACTCCAGTACCTTTCATCAAGATCATCACTGGCACAGCTCCTCTAACTTAAAGTTCTACCATTCTCCTCTGCATGTTATAGAATGTTCCTTTCAATCCCAACAAACACCTATCTAAAAACACACTAACTGATATAAATATAAAACATTGCAGTTCAGTTAAAAAGATTTTTATTCAAATGTACAAGGACTTTCCAATTTTAAGACCCTTAACCTTCCCCTGTAATTAATAATATATAAAAAAACATAGATATATGAAACATTGAGCAAGCAATATAGTTTTTTTAGTGTTCTTTAATGTTATTTTTTAATTGATTATTCATTTTTTCAAAAGTGTTTACATATATTATCTTCATATACTTGCCACAGAAATAACTACATGCTTATATATTTTTAAAAATGATAACAATACTCATATTTTGAACAAATATTTATGGATTGTAATTAAGCTGCTGAAAGAGTGTTTCTTAACGGCTCTTTGTAAAACATATTCCTTGATTTTATATTCAGAGGCCTCTAAACATTATCTCTTGTTTTTATTTATTTATCGATTTAGGTAGTCTTATATCCCACTTTTTTTTCAGATTTACCGTAGATCTAGAAAATGCAAAACACTTACATAATAGGCAGCTGCATTTTTAGAGTGATCAAATGCATAGAAGAGACCGCAACAGCTTTTGTGAGCATTTGTTATACTATGATAGTCCAACACATTTGCTGCAAATATTTTCAGTCCTTCATTAGCTCTTCCCATTTGAATAAGCCTTCTTTCTGTCTCACTTTCTCCTGCTTTTGAACATTGACACGATGTATTCAATATTACACATTCTTAATTAACACTTACAAAATGAACGTTTTTAGTGTCATTGAATAGCATTTTGTTTGAATTTAATTTGGTAATTTGGTGAGTGCTTACAAAGCGCCATCTTATTTTCTGTAAAGTTTGTCTCAAAATTCAATGCTTGTATACTAACAATCACACGTGAAATCTACGATGTAAACATGGAAGGGTCAGTATAAGTTGAGGTTGATTTTGAGGGACCAAAACATAAAAGGAGAAGAGGGGTGTAGAAGAGGGGGTTAGAGGGAGGAGAAGCAATTAGGAGAGGATAATATTGGGTGGATTTGTGGAAGCTATCTTTCTTAGGAGGAGGAACATATGTAACATGTGTATTTTTTGTCAATTGTTCGATAGAGAAAGGGGATACGTGTGCAAGGCATCATGACAATATAGTCGAGATATCTTAGAAAGCAAGGTGTTGTCAATGAATACTTCAAAGGCAAACTTGCATTTTTTGGTTCAATCTCGAAGTCAACATATGTTAAAAATTGCAATTTTGCATTGAGGGTTCATTATGTTGTTGATTTCATGCTCATTTATGATTATGGTTTCTATTTAGATTTTAAGAATGCAATTAAGGTTCCCCCTCATAAACATTCATATTGAGTCGCGGAATAGGTGTGGGACATGATGAAAGAAGTATTGAGTAACATGAGTCAACAAAATAGAAAACAATATCGACCTTATGAATAGTGGTGTATTGTGTTAATTTTAAGCCATATGGAGGGGTCACTCAGTCAATGTCATTAACTTGTCCATAAGTTGTATGGCACCATAAATCGGTCGTGCACAATCGAATGTAAAAGGGGGCTTTACTATTATTTTATTTTATCTTTTAAAGTGTTAACTTTTTTGGTGGATGACATTTAATATGTTAGATAAGCTAAAAAACATGAATGGAAGTTGGAAATAAAAACTATGGGAATTAAATTCTTGTGTGGCTCACACCTATTCCACAACTCAGATTGTTTGCATCCAAATAATTTTTTTAATGTGCTCCACTAGGGGAGAAGGGTCAAGTATGCGAACACCCTAAGTTCGTAGGGCCATGGAGCCAATTCCTTGCCACGTAGGATCACCAATTTGACAACCTAGTTATAAATAAACATTTTTTATCCTAAGCCTTTAATTTTGAAACATATTGTAATATTATTTGCTTACATATGATCGATCAAATAAAATATCTCAAAAAAACACATTTATCGGTGGAGACCAAGTGGTTCACACAACGGGACAGGTGTTGAGCATTTAATTCGAAATAAAAGAGGGAAACAAGATTCTGTCCTCCTCATCTTGACGCGCGTAATAGATAAGCCACAATTAAATGCTCAACCACCCTTTACCAGCGCTTGTTTTGGACGCATTCCAAACTGGTTTGCTCAACCACCATTTACCACTGCTCCATGGCGCGCTTTGGAGTCGCTTTCAGATCGCTTTTGCTTCAACCGCCATTTACCATACTGCTCCATGGCACGCTTTTGGAGTCGCTCCAAATCAAGTTTTGCCAGACGTGTTACACACTGCCTCTTCCTCCGGACGTGTTACACTCGCCTCCTCCTCGGATGTGTTACCTATTGTCTCCTCCTGACGCGTTACGCATCCTGCCTCCCTGGGACGCGCTACACACCATCGCTCAGGTATGACGCTACACACTGCCTCCTGGACGCGTTACGCACCTGCCTCCCTGGACGCATTACACACCTCGCCTCCTTCGCAAATGGTGGTTGTTTGTGAGTGGGCTTCCACTGTGCGAGGTTTGCGTGAAGGGTGGCTTCTCAAAGCTGCCTTGCTTGAGGTGTTCAAGCACAAGGGATTCATATTACCCACAAAGATTATACATTGAACAATACAACCTTACAGTACGCATTTTTTTCTTTCATTTTCTCTGTAGTTTTGACTGCATTTTGTTAGCCATTTTTTTCTTTCATTTTCTCTGCATTTTCTCTCGATCGGCTTGCATTTTGTTAGCAATTTTTTTCTTTCATTTTCTCTCAAGCTCGACCGCATTTTGTTTTCCAGCTTTGTTAGCTCAGACGTACGGGCAAATGCACATCCAGATCAAGTGCTTGACCCGAGAGTGAATCTCGCACTTTTCGCACATGTTTTGAGCCAAATTTTCTAAGCCTTTCTACATGTGCCATTTTTTTTATTTATTTGATCCTTATGCTTTTTTCATTCTCTGTGTTCAAACAAATTCAGTTTTTTAATAAATGGCTAAACATGCATGTGCAGATTGCATGGAGAACTTTGGAACGACAGTTTTATGCATCGAGATCGGTTGAAGCAGGGTGGAAACAGTGTGTATTCACACTACTAATACTCAAGGAAAATGTTACCTACAATTCTATGTTTTTAAGCCATATAGAGGTGAGGTTTCTACCTCACCAAGATTCAAATAAATCCTTGTCTTTCAATTTTTATTTCACGGTGTTCATTTTAAGTTGCAACAATTTAACATAAAGCTTTAACAAATTCTGAGCTGATTTGGTTTCCACATCTGAAACAACGATTACATTTCGAGCAAAATGTATTAATATAAAATGCATGTCTTTATATTTCTTACATTTGGAGCAAAACATATAAACTTATACTGTATGTGTCCATATTCATTACATTCGGAGCAAAACATATAAACTTATACTGTATGCGTCCATATTCATTACATTCGGAGCAAAATATACCAACTATAAACTATAAACTACATACCAACTATAAACTATTACTATAAGTTTGTTAGTCAATTTCCATGTCACACCTTCAAAAAGGCCCTGAGTTTGGACTATTAGGAACGATTGTATCATTGATGATGTTGTTGGAGTCATTAAGAGGTTCACTGGATGAACCCATGGTGGAATAGGAAAACCAGATATGGTATGAAAGGTTGTATGTGAAGTAGGAGGTTGTGGGATAATGGGGTGTGTAGTTGGAGTTGAAGTTATTTGCATTCTGTTGGTGTCAAGGAAGTAAGGGTGGTAATCTGGGATAGGAACTTTCAACATATCTTGTAACATGGAGTTCTGTATGGGCATGGAATGATGCATGGGAAACAAAACCTGTGGATTGTTGAACTTGTTATCTCTTTCTTGTTTCTCTTTCTCCCTTTGATGCCGAGTGGCTTCCTTCTGTTGTAATTCCAATTCCTTTTTTGGCGAGCTACTTCCCGTTGTTTCTCGCGCTCCTGTCTTTCAACAAACTTTTGTAGATCCCTTTCTTGCCTCTCTTTAATGCGTTGCAATCTCTCTTCCTTTTTTGCTCCTTTGCTGCCAACCTTTCTTGCTTTTTTGCCTCAATATGCTCCTTTTTACGTTGTTTCCCTTCACATATTTCTTGTTTTTTTGTTGTGTATCTTTTAACATCTGAACATAAGCATCAGATGTTAACAATTGTGAAGCACGACTTATCCGGAGTGCAGCATCACTCTTACCTTTGGAAGGATCCCGTACAAATTGTGTCAGTAACCTTAAAAATTTACCCAATTTCTTCTCATTTGCAGCAACACCATCATTTGATATACCACTTTCAACATCATGGCCAGTTGTCTCTTCCTCGTTTTTATCTTTATCAATGACCTCAATTTCTCTTGTGTCAACATAATAATGAGTAAAGTTTGCTGGTTCAAAGTCTGCTGGCTCAAGGTTGGTTGGCATCGAAGGTAAAGATATACTTTCATCCTCAGTGTTTCCAATCTGATCAAGTCCCAACTCTGCAATATGCTCTTGCAGCCAAGTAGGTTGTTCTGGTGCACTTGGCAATGAGAGATCGTCCTCTCCAAATCCCTGGGCCTCAGTGTTGCAGCTGGATGTGCCTTGGTCACGAGTATTCACAATGTGGTTCACTTCATAATCTTTGGTCTGCATTATACTTTGTCTTTCTCCCTGTACACTTGGTTCCTCCGTCTCTGTATTAGCAACAACCATTGTTTCAATGGTTGGATGGAATTCTTTTGTTGTTGACAGATTCTCAACTGATTCCATTAAGTAATTTTCTCCTATTTTGTCACCAACTGGTGGAGCTACATCTCTTGACAAACTTAGGATGTTTTCAGCAGCATCAACATCTATTATGTTTTCAGTACCATCAACATTCATAATGTTTTCAGTAGTATCATCATCTGTGACATTTTCAGCAGCATCTTCGTTGGCATCTTCTTCAATGATATATAGTTTACTACATTCCATGTCATTCTGTAATGCATTTGGATCAAGTGGCCATATACCTGCAATGCCTAAAACCAGCACGAATATTTGCAGTGTCAAGGCCTCGCGAGAGCTCTACTACCTATTTCTCGCCAAGTCCGAACGTTTGACTTCTTAGTACTTATTATTACACATCCACCGCATCCTCTCGGATCTGAAATATGCTTTAAAATGACCAAAGACACTAACATCCAAAGTGGTCGCAACCTGTGTGTAGTATGCCGGCAATGTCAATAAATCAATCCCCAATCGCCCGGCCTCTTCTATAGTCGACAATGCCACATGGCTTCCATGACCATCAAATATAAGTAAATGCCTATTTTCAGGGCACACCCTCCAGGTACAGACTTACTGAAATGATACAACCAGCTTATAAAGAGCTCTCTAGTCATCTAAGCACTTGGATGAGCAGCCATGCAAGCACCTAGTTCACATCCCTTGGTGTAATTTTGTGAAACTTTCTGACCTTTAAATAAGTAAAAGTTAGGGATACATTGCCCTGCAGCATTTACACAACATAAAATTGTCATCCATTCTCTACTACGAGGAATGATTTTGGGAACATTCCTGCAACCCTTGGTGGCAAGCACCCTCATGCCACAATTTCTCCCTGCTTGGATTCCTATCTCATCACAATTCCATATTTTGTATGCACCATAGAATTGATATAAATGTTAGCTAGTTTTTCATAAAACTTGCTAACCACCTCCGGACGTAAACCTATCGCACGATCTCTTTCTAGACCTTCAGTCTCAAGGACTATGTCCTGGGTGTCTTTTCTAAATCCTTCACACCAAGATTTTCCTGTAATCCTTCTCGAAATGGAGTCTCTCTAGTTTCACAAATTTGTGCAACACATGCCCTCAGTTGCATAAATCCCACTCCATGCCCTAAATCTGCCATTTGCTTACACCATTCAACTATCTCTTTCTCCTCTCCTTCACTCAAAACAAAGTGCAGGGGCCCTTCCTTTTGTATGGGTGAGACTATTCAACCAATAATGAAATGATGTAGGAGGTAAATTATATTTCAAAGGCAGCAGCTCTAATAGAATAATTGTTGAATTCAATATCATCTATGGCCTTTAACATATCTTCTTTTGACCAACTAGACAAAATTCTAACCTTCTTGGTCGAAGTGTTGCCTCTAACAACCACAGTCTCCTGTAGTTCATGCCTATTTAGTTCACATCCAGCAGGTTCGCCGATGATCATCATTTGTGTTTTTATCTCCTTGATTTGTTGTTGCACCATCCTCTTCACTTATTATCAGTAGCATCCTGCTCATCTGCTTCATGGTTAGATGTTTCAATTTCAAATTGTACACCTCGTTTTTTGGGCATACGTTGTGCTCGATGTAAACTCCTCTTTCTCTTCATCTTCTCTAAACGCTGCAGTATGAAACAATATAAAATTAGTAAAATATGTATTAATATATCAATAAGATCATCTACAATGGGAAAATTTTAGCAAGCTTATGATACATGACAGTATGAATTATGAACTTGTAGGTGAACTTGTGATTACCCCGTTGGGCGCCATTAACGATGATCGAATACATGTTTTATTAATTTCATATTATTTGATAAAGACAGAATTTATAAGCTGGGTTGTTGATTACATAGGGGAGAAGAGCCAGTATGTGAACACTGCCCAATAATTGAACACTATTTTTCATTTAAAATATCCAATACCTGATGGAATAAAAACCCAAATTTTGATTATTGAAGTTCAAAAATTTGTTTTTTATAAACCATATGTGAATAGGGTCAACATCTCGAGCAAGGCACTGAGAAAGACCCCTTCACGCAAACCTCGCACAGGCTGTAAGCCCACTCACAAACAACCAACATTTGCATTACAACTCGGCATGAGGAAATGCAACGCGTCCAAAGGAAACAATGTGTAACGCGTCCAAAGGAAACAATGTGTAACGCGTCCAAAACAAGCCATGGTAAATGGTGGTTGAGCATTTATTTGTGTCTTATCTATCAGGCGCGTCAAAATCCATGAGGACAGATTGCATTTCCCTCTTTTATTTCGAATTTAATGCTCAACACCTGACCTGTTCATATTAAAATATGATACGAAATTAAAGGCTTAGGATAAAAAAATGCTTATTTATAACTAGCTGTCAAATTGGCGCTCCTACGTGGCAAGGAATTGGCTCCATGGACCTGCGAACTTAGGGTGTTCGCATACTGGCCCTATATAAACTTCAATAATCAAAATTTTGGTTTTTATTCCATCAAGTATTGGATATTTTAAATGCAGAATAGTGTTCAAGTGAAATATCATGTCACGGATGACATGATATTTCAGTGCAGCAGCTCTAATTGAATAATGCGAGAAACTCAATATCATCTATGGCCTTTAACATATCTTCTTTTGACCAACTAGACAAAATTCTAACCTTCTTGGTCGAAGTGTTGCCTCTAACAACCACAGTCTCCTGTAGTTCATGCCTATTTAGTTCACATCCAGCAGGTTCTGGCCGATGATCACCGCAATTGTGCTCAGATCTCCTTGATTTGTTGTTGCACCATCCTCTTCGCTTATTATCAGTAGCATCATGTTCATCTGTTTCATGGTTAGATGGTTCAATTTCAAATCAGTACACCTCGCTTTTTTGGGCATACGTTGTGCTCGATGTAAACTCCTCTTTCTCTTCATCTTCTAAATGCTGCAGATGAAACAATATAAAATTAGTAAAATATGTATTAATATATCAATAAGATCATCTATAAACACTTCTAAAGATGAGGTGTTATCAAATAACACTACATTCATCACCTTGTTTGTAATTGATCAATATTAATTAGAATGTTTCACTCGAACATGCAACGCCCCTTTCGACATTGTAATTCATATCGACCAATCGACACAGCAGGTCTTGTTAATGTAATGTTTTGTGACATCAAATCATCTTCAAGTGAATGCATGTAAGAATCAGAATTGTAATATCTTGACTACATATGTCTGTTACGGTGGCAGGAAATCTGTTGTACTACTGTAGGTCTTGGTATGGACCACTTCGGATCTCCACCAGTAAATGTGTTTTTTTTTTAGATATTTTACCTGATCGATCATATGGAAGCAAATAATATTAATATATGATTCGAAATTAAAGATATAGGATTAAAAAATGTTTATTTATACCTAGCTGGCATACTGTCACTCCTACGTGGCAAGGATTTGGTTCACTTAACCTGCGAACTTAGGGTGTTCGCATACTGGCCCTTCTCCCCTAAACTCTTCTAAATAAATGGCGGTTGAGCAAAACAGTCTGAAACGACTCCAAAACGCGCCATGGAACAGTCTGGTAAATGGTGGTTGAGCAAACCAGTTTGGAACGCATCCAAAACAAGCGCTGGTAAATGGTGGTTGAGCATTTCATTGTGGCTTATCTATTACGCGCGTCAAGATGAGGAGGACAGATACTGTTTCCCTCTTTTATTTCGAATTAAATGCTCAACACTGTCTCCCATGTGTGAACCACTTCCGGTCTCCACCAATAAATGTGTTTTTTTAGATATTTTATTTGATCGATCATATGTAAGCAAATAATATTACAATTGGTGATCCTACGTGGCAAGGAATTGGCTCCATGGGCCTGCGAACTTAGGGTGTTCGCATACTGGCCCTTCTCCCCTATAAATAAACATTTTTCTTTCCTATATCTTTAATTTCTGGGAGTAGTGCCATTATGTCAACACCCTAAGTTCACGGGTCCATCGGGCCAATTCCTTGTCATGTAGGTTTATCAATTTTACAGCTAGCTATAAATAAACATTTCTTTATCTTATCTCTGTAGTTTGGAAACTCTTTATCATATCTCTTTAGTATTGGGCAGTGTTCACATAGAGTTACAGATTTCTGTTTTGTATTAAATGGTACAGATTTTATATCTTACATAGTTAGCTAGAGATATATAAAGAATGTGCTGGACATATGTTTGAGCTGTTGCATCCTTAGGTGAAGCCAATCACGTCTTAGGTGAAGCCACAACTCTGAAATATGTTTGAGCTGTTTTGGACTTTTGTTACATTCTCTATTTCTAAAGGTGAAGATGTTTTGGCTCACGTATGTTAGATGATTTCTCTCTTACCTTCACTGTACTACGATTTATATTCACTACCATTAATCCTTGTGGATATTGATAATGGTTTGAATTTCAGTTTTTCAATTTTATAGGATGCAGTGGATGTTGTTTGTGAGAAAATTCAGTTCTCTATATTTTGCAGATGTCTATGGGTTGAGGACGATACCAATTGATATGTCCAGCACATTCTTCATATATCAAGAGTAGATGACTTATTTTCGCAGTCCATGGAGCCAATTCCTTGCCATGTAGGATCACCAATTGATAGGATGACTAGTTATAATTAAACAATTTTTTATCCTAAGCCTTTAATTTCGAATCATATTGTAATATTATTTGCTTACATATGATCGATCAAATAAAATATCTCAAAATAAACACATTTACATTCTGAAGTTACTAATTCTATTGTGAAGTTAATATTATTTGCTTTTAAGGTACTTTAAGGGAGAAAACATAAAGCCATTATCTAATAGATGTTCACAGAATTAATTAGCAGGATGCTATGATCAAGAATCACTCAATTCCAATCTTAATATTTTTTTAATGTGCTCTGCAAAATGGGCCAATTTTTGATAAATTAAATAGAAATCAGTCCATAAACTTGCAGTTCTGCTCAGCAATCTGTTATGTCTAATTCTAACTTAATTGAACAGATCTTTGGTCAAACAAAAAGTAGATCACAACATGCTTTCAGCAGAAGTGCAAGGTATACGTTAGCTTATATCATAGAAAACAACTAGTTGAGGTTATATATGAATACATTCCAAAGGAAAAGGCCTTAACTAATAAATTTGACTATTTTTACATATTTAAGTGTCCTCTTGAAATTGTTTGATAGCTACTTTATGATATTTCTGTCACACCTCTAGGGATTTGGGAGACATTCTCAGCATTCATACTGGATAACAAGAAACTCATGCTCTGGAAATTATAAGCAATAGGTATGAAAACTAACCTGCAATTTTTGCTTTGCTGGACCTTTCCTTTCCCCCTTGATAGAAGTAATCTCTTCTTATAAAATGCACATGTAATCGTGCACCCTACTGAAGTAAATCAAGCAAAGAAACAAGACTAGGAAAGTGAATATATAATACTGACATTGATTTGGGAGTATCCAATAAAAATGTAAGACATGGATCAAGGTGTAGGGTCTTTTTAATCAAAGGTTGAAATTGATTTTGAGATGATCTTGTGGCTGAAATTATTTGATTTGATATTCATATTTATTTTTTAATTTCAAGTGTACAATTTTGTTTGTGTTTTTAATGGATGAATTTGAATCTTGAGAAGAAGGTTCCCTCTTTTTTCGGCAGGTATGTATTAAAGTCCGGATATGAAAGATCCGATGATCGAACAACCCAACTTGGAATATGGAAAGAGATGAATTGGAAAGACAAATATTCAACCCATTAAGTAGATGTGATAGGTTTGTCAACCGATATGTTGTATTTATATTTTGAACAAATGAGTCTTTTATGTAGAAAATGAAAGTACCAATCAATATTTATCAGGTACTAAGTAATACCGAGATGTTGACCCTATGCACATATGGTTTATAAAAACAAATTTTTGAACTTCAATAATCAAAATTTTGGTTTTTATTCCATCAAGTATTGGATATTTTAAATGCAAAATAGTGTTCAAGTATTGAGCAAAGTGTTCACATAACGGCTCTTCTCCCCTATATCATCTTAATCTCGCTAGCATTATTCAAGTGAATGCTATTTTTTCTTAAAGGGGCCAAAATATAAAAGAGGAAAAATCTAATAGGTGACGATGTCAATTTCATTCATATTTACATTAGGTTTTCTTTTTAGATAATAAGATAGCGAATAGGGTTTCCCTCATCAACATTCATATTGATGTATGGAACAAGTGTGGGGCATGATGAAATAAGTATTGAGTCACATGAGGTGGCTATATCAAAAATAATAGCGAGCTTAAGAATAACATCATACTGCGTCTATGTTAAGCCATATGGAGGGCTCACTCGGTCTGTGTAATAAACTTGTATGTTAGTGCATAGGCATTAACAATCGATACAAACACTACAAAAATAAAATATTTGGAAAGAATATGGGGAAAATGGGCTTTGTTATTATTTTGTTGTGTTTCTTATCCAAACGCAAGGTTCGACATTGTGTAAACATGTGTGCAGAGCATTCACAACAATAACATCCGACAAAATTCATCTATCCTTTATGCTTTGATGTAGGGTTTCTTTTAGCTAATAAGATAGTGATTAGGGTTTCCCCTCATCAACATTCCTCTTGATCTATGGAACAAGTGTGGGACATGATGAATTAAGTATTGAGTCACATGAGCCGACCATATCAAAAATAATAAAGCAAGCTTAAAAATAACATTGTGTCGCATCTATGTTAAGCCATATGGAGGTTTCATTTAGCCAATGCAATAAAATTTTCCGTCAATTGTAGGGTACTAATAGTTGGCCCGAACACTACAAAAAGAAATAAAATAATTTGAAAAAATATGGGGAAAATGGGCTTTGTTAATATTTTGTTTTGTTTGCCAATAGGGTTTGGGTGGATCTTACGATAAAAAGCAGTTGTGTTCGGAGCCACTCAAAGTTCAAATCGATGGGCGGGAAACCCTTCGGGGTGGTTTATCGCTGGTGGTGGTTATTGCATCACCAATGCTAATGGTTGGTGTTAGGTGTGGAGCCTGTTTTCATGTGTAAAAGTGTCAAGACCGTACATTTTTCATGTATCTTCTCCGGGGTTCGGGGTGGGGCCGGGTTGGGCCTTGAGCAGAGTCCGAGGGTGGCAACCCCCTATAAGAGGGGCTTGGGAGCGTAACTCCTGAAAAAAAAAAAAAAATTTGGGCCTTAAAACGTGCTCGATATATTGAAAACGTGATTTTCTCATATGGGTGGGATTTTGACCCATAGGTTTATGGAACGGTTTTTACCCATGGTTTTGATACCCACGGTTTTGTAAAACCGCTAAGCAGCTTGTCTATTTACATGGTTTTATACATATGATAGAAGGATGAAAAATATTGCGCAGATGTGCTTTGAATTCGGTGTGAATTTCGTAGAGTTTGTTGAACGTAGCTCCAAACAGATCCGGGTATTATATCGAGAGAGTGGTGGCTTGTAATAAAATCGAGCAAGTGATTCTTTGTGGACGTAGCCCAAACTGGGTTAACCACGTTAAATATTCTCTTTGTGTTGTGTTATTTTATTCAAAGCACTTTTATTTGAGGTCTGTAATAATTTTTTTGCATATTAATTTCTACCATTGCATGCGATTCGTGAGGGATTATTCCACATATTTTATCTCTTATTTCCTAATAATTGTATCGAGCCCGGTTTTGGTTTGTTGAAGTGTTAAATCGCAGGGAAAGTTTTATCTTGAGTGGGAGCTATGGTACATGATGGAAGATCTAGGGTTGATAAATTCAACGGGTAAAATTTTAGTCTTTGGAAGATGCAGATGGAAAATTACCTTTATTAGAAGGATCTTTATACTGTTTTCTCGAGAAGGTGAACAAACCTCGAGCATGACAGAGATGCGGAATGGGATTTGCTAGATAGGAAGACACTTGGGACAATCCGGTGTGGTCTTGCATCTTCGGTATTATTTAATGTTTCAAAGGAAAAGACTACAAAACAACTAATGGATGCATTATGGAAGTTGTATGAAAAACCCCTCGCCTCTAATAAGATATTTTTAATGAAAAAGTTGTTTAATATGAAGATGTCCGAGAATGCTTCAAGAGTTGAGATCATCTAAATGATTTTAATATGGTCAGTAAATATGCTAGCTTCAGATTATAATAAAATTTGATGAAGAAGTTAGGGCTTTATTAGTTCTTGCTTTTTACCCGAGAGTTTGAATAGCTGGTAATGACGGTAAGCAACTCGGTTCTAGCTAACTCAAAGTTAAAGTTTGAGGATGTCAGTAGGGGTGATTCTAAGCAAAGAAATGTGAAGAAAAGCTCTCGGTGAATCTTCTACTTCAGTGGAATGCTTTGACAATGGAAACTAGAGGGAGACAGAGAAATAGAGGAAGTCGTGGAAAATCAAAGGATCGAGCATGGTCAAAATCCAAAAGCAAGATAGTGTGTTTGGCACTATGGAAAGTCCGGGCATACAAAGAAGGACTGTTGGGAGCTTCTTGATAATAGAAGAAACAACAGGAAGAAAACAAGGAGGCAAATGTGACAATGGGTAATGTATGTCAGATGTTTTGATTCTTTCTTTGCACAATATTACTAAATCTTGGGTTTTAGATTTGGGGCTTCTTTCCATGCTTCTCCACATAGGCATTATTTTGTTGATTATGTTCAAGGAGATTTTGGGCATGTTTTTTGGTGATGATGAGCCTTGCAGTATAGTTGGAAAAGGTTCTATTCAAAGTTAAGTTGTAGAATGTGAATACTTGGCTATTCAAGGAGGTCGATATGTGCCTACATTAAGATGAAATTTGATATCGACAGGGTAGTTGGGAAGTGATGGTTGTATTGTGATATTTACAGCAGACTCTTGGAAGGTTACCAAGGGTGCTCTTGTGGTGGCAAGAGGTAAGAAGGTTGGAACCTTGTATTTAACCACTTATAACACTAATGTTTATAATCTCGTGGCTTAAGTATAGATACAACATTGTGGCACTATAGGCTCAATCAAATGAGCCATAAGGGCATGGAGATCATAAAGAAGGATTTTCCGGATATACAGAAACAAGTTTGGAGTTCTGTGAGGACTGCATATATGGGAAACAAAAGCAAGTAAGGTTTCTCAAGGTTAGACCTACAAAGAAAGAGAGTAAGTTAGAGTTGGTGCATTCTGATGTGTGGGGGTCGGCTTAGGTATCATCTCTTGGGGTTCAAGTTATTATGTTATTTTTATTGACGATGTAACAAAGAAAGTTTGGGTTTATTGTATTAGAAACAAATCTGATGTATTTGAAACTTTTGTTAAATGGAAAGCCTGGTAGATAATTAAATAGGCTTTAAGCTAAAATGTCTCAAAGTCAGTCGATAATGGAGGGGAGTATTACAACAATGAATTTGATGATTATTGTTCTAAGAATGTAATATGTATGTAAAAGACGGTTCCAAGAACTCCACAAACAGAATAGGGTGTCGAAAGGATGAACAGAACAATAATGGAACGTGCTAGAGCATGAGGTTACATGCAGGATCGCTCTTTCTATTTTGGGTAGAAGGTGAGCACAAACTGTGTACTTGATAAACAGATGACCCTCAAGTGCTTTGGATGGAGGCATACCCGAGGAGGCTTGGTATGGTAAGAAATTTGATTAGTCATTTCTTAGAGTCTTGGATGTGAGGTGTTTGTTCATATAGACAAGGATGATAGGACCAAGTTAGAGGCTAAATCGTAAAAATGTACCTTCATTGGTTATGGTGGTGATGACTTTGGATATAAATGTTGGAATATTAAGGACAAGAAAATCATTCGATCTAGGATGTGGTTTTTGTTGAGAAAGTTATGTATAAAAGCAGTTGCAGGAAAATAGAGAAGAATCCAAGAAAGAATATACAATGCAGAGGGTTCTTCCATGATGGGAGAGTGACACATGAATCAGTTCAAGAACCCCATCAACAGAACCCCAAACTCCTATATTGAGGAGGTCTTCTAGCGTAAGAAGAGAACCCGAACGTTTTTCTCCTTCTCTTTATTATTTATTACTCACCGATAGATAGTGGAGAGCCAAAGAGAGCTTTGATGAAGCAATGCGTAGGTAGATGCTAGGAAGAAGTGGGAGCAAGCCATGGATGAGGAGCATGAGGCTCTCATGGAGAACTGACACATGGGATTTGGTAAAGCTACCCGAAGGAAAATAGCATTACATAACAAATGGGTATTCGAGTGAAAGAGGAAGAAGGAGGCAAGAAAAGATACAAGGCCCAGGCTATTGGTGGTCAAGAGTTTTGCAAAGAAAAAAGTTATAGATTTTGATGAGATTTTTTCTTCCGTAGTAAAATGACTTCTATTAGAACTGTTCTAGGAATAGTTGCAGCAGTAAGACTTGCACTTAGAACAGCTTTGATGTAAAGACCGCATTTCTCCATGGTGATTTAGAGAAGGAACTATATATGCAAAGATCCAGAGGGCTATGAGGTAAAAGATAAAGAGGAGATGGTGTGCAAACTTAAGAAGAGCTTCAGATGACTTTCAAACAAGCTCCATGTTAATGGTATAAAAAATTTGATAGCTTCATGATGGAGCAAGGTTATATTAGATGTCATTCGACTATCAAGTGTATACAAAGAAATTTGAGGATGGCAGTTATATTATCCTTTGTCTCGTATGTGGATGACATGTTGGTCAGGTAAAAACATGCAGAAATAAAAGTACTCAAGAAAGCAACTAAGTGAATCCTTTGCTATGAAGGATTTGGGGTCAACCAAAAAAATCCTGGTATGAGGATATCTCGGGATAGGAAAGAATGGAAGTGACTTTATCTCTGTGAAGAGTACATTAAGAAGGTCTGGAGAGGTTTAATATGCAGGATGTTAAACCGGTTTGGGACTCCTTGCAGCCAATTCAAGTTATCAAAGGAACTGTGTCCTAAGACAGAGCAGAGAGAAGCCAAATGTCCAAGGTACCTTACTCATCAGTGGTTGACAGTTTGATGTATGCCATGGTGTGCACTAAGCTTGATATTGCCCATGCAGTGGGAGTGGTGAGTAGATTTATGAGTGATCCAGGTAGAGATCACTGGCAGGTAGTAAAGTGGATCCTTCGGTATTTGAGAGGGACCATGGGGACAATTTTGTGCTACAGTGGATCAAACACCACTTTGTGTGGTTATGTAGATTCAGATATGGCTGGAGATGTAGACAGCAGGAGGAGCACAACAAGTTATGTTTACACTGTAGGTGGAACAACAGTAAGCTAGATTTCACGACTACAGAAGTTGGTGGCTTTGTCAACCACAGAGGCTGAGTATGTTGCTGCCATAGAGGCAAGCAAGGAAATGATTTGGTTACAACAATTACTTGAGGAGTGGGGCATAAGCAAGGAGGAAGGAAAGTTGCATAGTGATAGTCAGAGTGCTATACACCTAGCTAAGAACTCGTACTTTCCTCTCTAGACAAAGCATATACAGCTAAGGTACCATTTCATCGTGACAGATTTGGAGGAAGAGAATTTGAAGATAGAGAAGATTCATACCAGCTTAGAATCCTCAAGACATGATGACCAAGGTGGTCACAAGGGAAAACTGAAGTTGTGTTCAGCTTTTGGTTGGTCTTCGCGTAAACTAGTGAAGGGTCGAGAAGCTTGCTCGAGAGGAAAACTAGTCTCTAAGTGGGATATTGTTAGGTTGTGGAGCCTTTTTTCATGTGTGAAAGTGTCAAGACTCGTACACTCAAGAGTACCGTACACTTTTATGTATCCTCACCGCGCCCGAAAAAAAAAAATTTGGGCCTTAAAACGTGCTCGATATATCGGGAAACGTGATTTTCTCATATGTACTGTGGATTTTGACTCATAGGTTTATGGGACGATTTTTACCCATGGTTTTGATACCCACGGTTTTTTAAAACTCGCTTAAGCAATTGTCTATTTATATGATTTTATGCATATGATAGAAGGATGAAAAACATTGCATATGTGCTTTGAATTCGGGTGTGAATTCTATAGAGTTTGTTGAGCATAACTCCAAACAGATCTAGGTATCAGATTGAGAGATTGGTGGCTTGTAATAAAAATCGAGCAAGTGATTTTTGTGGACGTAGCCCAAAATTGGGTGAACCACGTTAAATATTGTCTCGTGTTGTGTTATTTTATTTTGCTATTTTATTTGAGGTCTATAATAATTTTCTGCATATTAATTTCTATCATTACGATTTTTTGAGGGATTATTCCGCATATTTTATCCCTTATTTCCTAACAATCGTATCGAGCCTAGTTTTGGTTTGTCAAGTGTTGAATTATAGGAAAAGTTTTATCTTGAGTGGGAGCATGGCAAATGATGGAAGATCTAGGGTTGATAAATTCAACGGGTAGAATTTACCAAGGATGATGTAGATGGAAGATTACCTTTATCAAAAAGATCTTTATACTCCGTTGTTCGAGAAGGTGAACAAACCTCGAGTATGACAGATGCGGAATGGGATTTGGCTGGATAGGAAGGAACTTGGGACAACTGGCCGTGTCTTACATTTTCAGAGTATTCTTTAATGTTTCAAAGGAAAAGACTACAAAAGAACCGATGGATGCATTATGGAAGTTGTATGAAAAACCCTCTCGCTCTAATAAGATATTTTTAATGAAAAAGTTGTTTAATATGAAGATGTCTCGAGAATGCTTCAAGAGTGCATCATCTAAATGATTTTAATATGGTCAGTAAATATGCTAGCTTCAAGTTACAATAAAATTTGATGAAGAAGTTAGGGCTTTATTAGTTCTGTGATTTTTACCCGAGAGTTTGAATAGCTTGGTAATGGTGGTAAGCAACTCGGTTCTAGCTAACTCAAAGTTGAAGTTTCGAGGATGTCAGAGGGGTGATTCTAAGAAAAGAAATGTGAAGAAAAACTCCGTGAATCTTCTACTTCAGTGGAATGCTTGACAATGGAAACTAGAGGGAGACAGAGGAATAGAGGAAGCCGTGGAAAATCAAAGGATCGAGCATGGTCAAAATCCAAAAGCAAGATAGTATGCGGCACTATGGAAAGTCCGGGCATACAAAGAAGGACTCGTTGGGAGCTTGGGACAAGATGAAACAACAGAAGAAAACAAGGAGGAAAATGTGACAACGGGTAATGTATGTCAGATGCTTTGATTCTTTCTTTACGCAATATTATCAATCTTGGGTTTTAGATTTGGGGGCTTCTTTCCATGCTTTTCCACATAGGCATTATTTTGTTGATTATGTTCAAGGAGATTTTGGACATATTTTTCTCGTGATGATGAGCCTTGGAGTATAGTTGGAAAAGGTTCTGTTTAGGTTAAGATGCAGAATGTGAATACTTGGCTATTCAAGGAGGTCGACATGTGCCTACATTAAGATGAAATTTGATATCGACAGGTAGCTTGGGAAGTGATGGTTGATTGTGATATTTACAAAGACTCTTGGAAGGTTACCAAGGGTGCTCTTGTGGTGGCAAGAGGTAAGAAAGTTGGAACCTTGTATTTAACCACTTATAACATTAATGTTTATAATCTCGTGGCTTAGAAGTAGATACAACATTGTGGCACTATAGGCTCAATCAAATGAGCCATAAGGGCATGGAGATCATAAAGAAGGATTTTCCGGATATACGTAAACAAGTTTGGAGTTCCGTGAGGACTCTGAATATATGGGAAACAAAAGCAAGTAAGGTTTCTCAAGATTAGACCTACAAAGAAAGAGAATAAGTTAGAGCTGGTGCATTCGATGTGTGGGGCGGCTTAGGTATCATCTCTTGGGGTTCAAGTTATTATGTTACTTTTATCGATTGATATAACAAAGAAAGTTTGGGTTTATTGTATTAGAAACAAATCTGATGTATTTGACACTTTTGTTAAATGGAAAGCCTGGTAGAGAATTAAATAGGCCTTAAGCTAAAATGTCTCAGTCGATAATGGAGGGGAGTATTACAACAATGAATTTGATGATTATTGTTCTAAGAATGTAATCCGTAAAAAATTTTCCGGTTCCAAGAACTCCGAAACGTGCTAGAATGTTAATGCAGGGTGTCGTAAAGGATGAAAGCATGAGGTTACACGCAGAGAATGGAACGTGTGATAAATGACCCTCAAGCCTTGATGAGGTTACATGTATGGTAAGAAACTGATTATTCATTTCTTTTTGGGTAGAAGTGGTGATAGCACAACCTAGAGGTAATAAAAATGTTATATGGTGGTGATGACTTTGGATATAAATGTTGGAGTATTAAGGACAAGAAAATTATTCGATCTAAGGATGTGGCCTTTAATGAGAAAGTCATGTATAAGCAGCATTGGAGAAAAAATATGTAAGAATCCAAGAAATAATATGCAGCGATAGAGGATCTTCCGGATGGGAAAGTGACACATGAATCAGCTTCAGAACCCCTCAACAGAACCCCAAAATCCTATATTGAGGAGGTCTTCTAGGTAAGAAGAGAACCCAACGTTTTTCTCCTTCTCTTTATTATTTATTACTCACTGATAGTGGAGAGCTAGAGAGATTTGATGAAGCAATGTAGGTAGATGCTAGGAAGAAGTGGGAGCAAGCCATGGATGAGGAGCATCAGGCTCTCATGGAGAACCAGACATGGATTTGGTAAAGCTACCCAAAGGAAAAGAGCATTATAGAACAAATGGGTATTCAGAGTGAAAAAGGAAGAAGGAGATAAGAAAAGATACAAAGCCTCGGTTGGTGGTCAAGGGTTTGCAGTAAAAAAGGTATAGATTTTGATGAGATTTTTCTCCCGTAGTAAAAATGACTTCTATTAGAACTGTTCTAGGAATAGTTGTAGCAGAAGACTCGCACTTAGAATAGTTTGATGTAAAGACCGCATTTCTCCATGGTGATTTGGAGGAGGAACTATATATGCAGCAAATCCGAGGGCTATGAGGTAAAAGGTAAAGAGGAGATGGTGTGCAAATTTAAGAAGAGCTCAGAGGACTTGAAACAAGCTCCACGTCAATGGTATAAGAAATTTGATAGCTTCATGATGGAGCAAGGTTATATTAGATGTCATTCGACCATCAAGTGTATACAAAGAAATTTGAGGATGGCAAGCTTATATTATCCTTTGTGTCGTATGTGGATGACATGTTGGTCATGCAGTAAAAACATGCAGGAAATAAAAGTACTCAAGAAGCAACTAAGTGAATCCTTTGCTATGAAGGATTTGGGGGTAGCCAAACAAATCCTTGGTATGAGGATATCTCGAGATAGGAAGGAATGGAAGCTGACTTTATCTCAGGAAGAGTACATTAAGAAGGTCTTAGAGAGGTTTAATATGCAGGATGTTAAACCGGTTAGGACTCCTTTGGCAAGCCATTTCAAGTTATCAAAGGAACAAGTGTCCTAAGACAGAGTAGGAGAGAAACCAGATTTCCAAGGTACCTTACTCATGCCAGCTGGTAGTTTTGATGTATGTCATGGTGTGCACTAGGCCTAATATTGCCCATGCAGTGAGAGCGGTGAGTAGATTTATGAGTGATCCAGGTAGAGATCACTAGCAAGCAATAAAGTGGATCCTTCGGTATTTGAGAGGGACCATGGGGATAGTTTTGTGCATAATGGATCAAACACCAACTTTGTGTGGTTATGTAGATTCGTATATGGTGGAGATGTAGATAGCAGGAGGAGCACAACAGTTATGTTTACACTGTAGGTGGAACAACAAAGTGAGTCGGATTTCACAACTACGTGAAGTTGGTGGCTTTGTCAACCACGGAGTTCGAGTATGTTGCTGCCACAGAGGCAAGCAAAGAAATGATTTGGTTACAACAATTACTTGAGGATTTGGGGCATAAGCAGGAGGAAGGAAAGTTGCATAGTGATAGTCAGAGTGTTATACACTTAGCTAAGAACTCTACTTTCCACTTTAGGACGAAGCATATATAGTTAAGGTACCATTTCATTAGGACAACTTTGGAGGAAGAGAAGTTGAAGCTGGAGAAGATTCATACCAATTAGAATCCTACATACATGATGACCAAGGTGGTCACAAGGGAAAAACTGAAGTTATGTTCAACTTTGGTTGGTCTTCATGAGGAAACTAGTGAAGGGTTGAGAAGATTGCTCAGAGGAAAACTAGTCTCCAAGTGGGAGATTGTTAGGTTGTGGAGCATGTTTTCATGTGTGAAAGTGTTGAAGATTGTACACTAAGAGTATTGTACACTTTTCATGTATCCTCCCTCGCGCCCCCAAAATTTTTGGGCCTTAAAACGTGCCCGATATATCGGGAAATGTGATTTTCTCATATGGGTGGATTTTGACCCATAGGTTTATGGGACGGTTTTTGCCCATGGTTTTGATACCCACGGTTTTGTAAAACTACTTAAGCAGTTGTTTATTTATATGGTTTTATGCATATGATAGAAGGATGAAAAATATTACAGATGTGCTTTGAATTTGGGTGTGAATTCAGAGAGTTTGTTGAGCATAGCTCCAAACAGATCTGGGTATTGTATTGAGAGAGTGGTGGCTTGTAATAAAATCTGAGCAAGTGATTCTTTGTGGACGTAGCCCAAATTGGGTGAACCACGTTAAATATTGTCTCTTTGTGTTGTGTTATTTTATTCTGCACTTTTATTTGATGTATGTAATAATTTTCTGCATATTAGTTTCTCTGTCATTGCGATTCTATGAGGGATTATTTCGCATATTTTATCCTTTATTTCCTAACAGTTGGTGGATCTTAACGGTAGTATTGTTGGCATTAGCGTTAAGCGGAGGCTAATGGCTCTTAATGGTGGTAACGGAAATCGCATCGCCATTGATGGCGTGGTCTTCGCTTTGAGTGCATATGTTGTCGTGGTTTGCAAAATGAAAATTGTAATATCTTGTCTCGAGGATGTTATCATTGTCATAAGCCCACCGATTCTTAGCTTTGGTCAAAATCATTTAGGATAGGGGCACCATCAACCTTTGGTTCATAGCTCCGGTCAAAAGCGTTTAACTATCTTAAAACAATGTTTTGTTTCTTATTATGTCAAAGTTCTAGATTTGATGTCGCTTTAATTTGTTACGTAAGATGATGTCATGAATTAAAAATTGGAGAAAAAAATATGGTAGTTAAATACTTGTATGTCCCACATCTATTCCATGACTCATATTGTTCCCACCCAAACAATATTTGTTATTTGTGTTATAATTTATCGTCTCAATATCACTTGCATTATTTACGTGAATGCAATTCACCCTTAAAAAAGCGAAAATAAAATATACGGAAAACCTACCCCAATGTGAACTTTTTTCAAACTTTTCAGTTTTAAGCTCAATCAATCGTAAGTAAACAAGCAATAATTGAGCCCTCCAACAATTGGTCAGTATGAGTGTTTGTGGCAATGATTCTCGACACTTCCTTCATAGCAATCCGAATACAATTTCGAGCTATAAGCTTTTATTAATTATAGTTTGTTCATTTATTTTAATATTTTGGGGATGAAAGATGATGTTTGGACTTGTACAACACGGTATTGGATTTTAGAAAGTCACAATGAAGCAGGCATGAGATATCCACCAAGGGTTAAATTTGATGGTTCAGAGACATTTATCATGATTTTCACTATAAAATACTTGAAAATATTTCGTAAAATAACCGCCTCAAACAACTTGCATATTTATAATATGATTGTCATTTTATACAAAGAGAGAGAGAGGGGGAGAGAGAGAGAGAGAGAGAGAGAGATTTTCTACTTTGTAGGTTGCGCAAGATTGACATTGAACCACTTGCTTATTAGATATTATATGGCATGTTTTATAATTTTTTATTATACTATTTAAATAATCTATTCACACAATGTATTGCAATTTTTCATTTTTTATTTAAATAATATATTAGTGCTATGTATGTAGAGTTTGCCATTATTTACAACAACATGATTCAAAGTGATATTTTGAATCATGAGTGGAGACTACAAGACAAGCCTTGATGTTGACCAACCATGTCTCTTAGAAATGCCGAAAAAATTGTATAATGGTGTTGTAATGCCCGCAAATACACACCCAATAATTCCATGACGAAATAAACCAGACTATTTTTTTGAAGCGCGTATGCATCGGAATCTTCATGAGTCAACATGGATATTTACCGTCTCAGCGTAGGACATGAGACATCATGTGAAGATAAAAGTTCGGGGAGTGGGGAAGACGTGTGAGCAAAGGGAAGGGTCTACGTGGGAGACATGGATCGGGAGGTGGAGTAGATGGGAGAGGTGGTCAACATGGGAAGGATCGCAACGCTGCATGTAGGAGAGAGCATGTGGATGGGGGATAGCTCAGGGAGATGGGAGCTTGACGTAAGGAGGGGAGATGGGAGTGGCTCACCATAGAAGTTTGATCATCGTGACAGGTCGGGTGTTGAGTAGGAGAGCAAGCGTGTGATTTGGAGCAGGAGAGACGTGGATTAGGGATGAGATAATGGTGATTGAGTGGGCAGGAAGTTGAGTTGGGTGGAAGGGAGATGGGGAAGGATTAAGGAGTCTAGGTAAAACAGAGTCGCAAAGAAGTGATGAGTAGGTAGCTCATGTAGGTTGAATTTGGGAACGGGCGAGAGGAGATGAGTTAGTAGGAGTTAGGATATGAGGTGGCTGAGTGGAGAGAGCAGCCGAGTTGGAAATGGGAGTTGGGTGGAGAGTGGAGTGTGTGTGGTGAACCGAGGAGAGGAGAGAGATGGGTGTGGTGAAGTGGCGAGGATTGGTGTGGAGATTGGCGCTGTAGAGGTTGAGGGGATATGGGAGTTAAATTAGGTAGGTAGGGAGTGAATGGGGAGCGATTGGAGTTGAAGGGAGTCGGGTAGAGGAGACGAGTCGGGTGGGAGATGGGGTGATTCGGGTAGGGAGTTGATGAGGGAGTGAGATGGTTAGAAGGGAGATGGGGTGAGTGGAGAGTTGGGTGGAGAGAAGGGAAGGTGGGAGTTGTGTGGGTTGAGAGTTGGGATGTGAGGTGGATGAGTGGGGGTGAGATAATTTTTTTTTTTATATATTAATTTTCTCTCTCTTATTTAGTTAAATATTAAAAATGAACTCTATACTACTCAGTGAAAACAAGAACAAAACTATGATTTTTATTTTTTTAATTTAATAGCAATAACATGAAAATACCAAGTATACACCCTTTCAAAATAACAAAATGAACTTACCTCGGCGATGACTATATGTACAAAGGACACTACACTAGCGGAGACAACTTTAAATCCTGCAAACAAGTGAGTCGAAAAACAAAATATTTGTAAAATATATCTAACTTGACAAGAATGATGAATCCAGATAACCGTGATCCTTACGACACTGCGCAAGGTTAGCAAAAAGAAAAGTGACTAGAATTTGGGTCCGGGTCCCACTGGGCATGCCAAAATGTTGTACATGAAACCTCGTTCTCGCAGGGTGAAAGCCGATACTAGAAGCCACTAGCAACTTCGAATGATGGAGGGCTTAGGACCTTAGATGTGGATATGGATCTACGGGTGCAAAGAAGATAGATATGTGATAAAGAAGATAGATCTACAAAATTGAAATAGATGTGATTAGATAAAAATATGTGGGGTTTCTAGACAATCCTGGTTCCAAGAGGATGTTAACTCCCTTGGAGGATGTCAACCTCGTGTCTAGAAAGATAGCAATAAATGATGAAAAGTAGATATCATGCAAAAATAATGAAATACAAAATGACAAGTAACTGAAATGATGAGGGGACTTCACTTGTGCTCTGATATGGAGATGAAATAGGCATCAAGATGGCAAGATGACAAACAATGGCAAAGATTTCTCCCTCAAACTTGCAAAACTTAATTAAGCTCTTTCTTCTCCTCTCCTAAAAACTCCAATATGCAGATATTTCATACTCCTTCCTTTTCGGGTCCTCTTTGGTTCTGGTCTAGGTCCAGCTTAGGTCTAGGTTTCAGTCTATATGTCTAGGTCTAGGTCCAGTCCTTTTCTCGAAAGAGGGGGAAGACCCATATTTATACTGGATGTGAGGTTAGATTGGGGTTAATGAATAACCGGGGTTGGGTAAAGTAACCATGGTTAAGAGAAATGATGTGATCATGCGGGGCTCACAATTTGACTTATTAGATGGAGTGGGGAGCATGATTGACATGGTAGGTGAGATAATAGATTCCATTTTTGAAATTAAGAAAGGGGTGTTGGATGGGTATATTATTACCCATGAATTGAATAAAATCTATATGGGAAATAATGTTAAAATTTAATTATCAAATAGGTCTACATGGAGCCCATTTGATAATTAATTAAATAAAGGTGAGTAAATAGATGGAATTTACTCAAATTTAGGAAAAAGAAAAGTGAGAGGGAAGGTTGAATGAATGTGAGATGATGGAGGGGCATTACACTCGAAAATTGGTGTCTACACATTCATCCCACACCAACCGTGGGATATGACTATCAAAAGAAAGGAAATGCATATAAATATAAAGTTGATAACGTGAGAAATGAGTAACCCGTCATTTCCTGAAGTTGATGACCACCCCAAGATTTTCTAGATTGCCCTGTGTTGTCTGGCCCATGGTACCTAAAAAGGGAAAAATAGAGAGGAGTTAGAGCTTGGGGTCCATTATCTCTCATGTTACCAATTTTGTATGTATAAGCATTATCACTTACAATAAAGGAGGAAACAAAGTTCCGTAATTGAAACCATCTATTTCGCATTCCTAATACAAAGCCATGTGTAGACACAAAATCACGCACTTTGGGTATCAATCTAGTCTTGATCACATACTACTATTCATATGATTCCTTAAAGAACAAAAATACTAATTAACCCATGTCTTTGGCCATCTTTGCTTGATTTTTTTGCCACTTTTGGTATTACACACCTTTCCCAATCAAACCTCTAACCCTTCATTTTCTTTGATTCTAGACACCAAAGACTCCAACCAAGATGTTAGCGCCATGTGCCATCATCCCCTCTAGGCACCCCCGACTTCTTTGTACTTTACTCACATATTTTGGGTCCTTTCTAGTTGTTTAGGCATGTTATCTTGTTGGTAGTCATAATTTTTGGGGTTGATTACAAAATTAAGCAAGGGAATGATGCAGAGCATCATCCTCATAGCTTGGAGAGTACAATAAAGTTTGAATAAGCCTATGAAAAGCATTGAGAATAAACTAGGAGTGTCAAATTTTTCCCTTCATTATCTTCTTGGTCAAATTCAAGTTTGTATGAGCATTGTAATAAGGGGTAAATTGTCAAGTTTGATTAGGTGAGAGATTGAATAGGTGTGTATGAGTTGTCTTATCTCCATATCTTTGTAGGAGAAGGATTGAAAAGGTCTAAATATGGTGTATTAATAGCATTTAGTAGTCTAAGGTCATGGTTGACCAAGAACCCTTGTATTGTGCTTGTTTAGTGGAGAGTATCTCTCAAAGATAGGACTTTAGGCCTAGATAAGGTCTACTACAGTTGTGTCTAGTAATATACAAGAGATAAGATCAAATTTCAACAAGAGAGATAGAAAATATAGAGTGATTGGTGGAGAGGAAGTTAAGTCTTAGCGGAAAAAGTGCAAAAATCAGTATGGAACATTATGTAGTAGAGCATGTTGAAAATGGAATAAAAGGAATAGAACATTTTGGCTTCATAGAACCCTAAATCTTCTCTCATAGTATGTGTTTGGCATGATTATAATGATTTTTGCATAAAATATAGATGATCCAAGTGAATTTGGCAAGGTTTCAAAGTGGATTGTGTTGAAGGAATGTCACAGGACAGTGATCATGAAACCCTCCATGGCATTTATATGTTGAATTTCTTTTGATTGCTAATGTGGAAAGGTAGTGCAGGTGATGAGGATCATATTCATGATTTTTGCAAGACTTGAAAATGTTTAATAAGAATTCTATTGCAAATTATGGGCTCTCGGCCTCGATCTAGAGCTTCGCCTATATTTTTATTGTACTCAATTAAATGGGCTAAATTTCTCAAAATATCTCTATCTTGATTTGAGTTAGATATCCCAAAATTTCGTGGTGATTGGACAATCACAATTGGAGATCTCTCCGACAAGTAATTTCAAGCTAAATTAACATGTTAAAGATACAGTGTAGGAGGCAATTTGAGGGTATTTTAAAAAATAGATGTTTCAAGAACATGAAGATCTCAAGGAGATATCAAAGCCTTAAGGTGGGGCTAGAACGAGGTTTTGAATTAATTTATGAAGGAATTGTTAGTATTTGGGAGTCAAGGTTGATCGTACAAGGTCTAGTAGTGTACCAAGTCAATGAGAAATATTACAAAGAAGGTTGAGCTGGGCATAATAGATGAAGAATTAATGCATGAAAGTAAATAGTCAATCTTAATGGCATAAAATATACCTAAAATTATTCAAAGGTGTGTCTTGATAGGTATGGGGCGGTGTTATGGCACTTGATTTGGGTTAAGAAAGGATATAAAATGCCTCTTGGGCAGAATATTAGAAAAGATGATGAATCTTTGGGCAGAGTACTAATAACTATAAGTGAAGAACAATGCCAGAGAATTCATGAAGAAGCCTAATCCTTTGATAGGATGCCTACAAATTGATTCAAACAAATATGAATCCACTAATGGGATCTATGTTCAGGGTGATCCTGTTGATGTCCAATGCATAGGATAAAGAGTCTAAATGGTATGTTCCCAAAACAAGCTTGATCTTGAATTGCATGATAGTGTAGTGCATGAGAGGTGAATGAATTGATGGTCTTAAGTCTAATTCAGACTAAATTGAATGAAATCTCAAGAAGTAACTACCTATCTCTAATGATTAGCATGATAAGAGCAAGGAGGAGTCAATTATGGACCTAGTATAAGTACATGGTAAGATCGACATGTGAATTGATTATCTTGTATTGTATGCATGTGGAGTATATAACATGTGTAAATGTCAATCAAGGAAAATATTTTCCGCTTTCCAAGATGTATAAATGTGTGTAACTTTTTATGCATGGTTTGCTCTCATCATTGGCATGATAAGCATAGTTGTTATAAGCATCTTGTTTTTCTTCCACTTCTCTCATTTATGCACTTTGTAAAGCATAGTGATGTAAGAGTTGTGTATCTTCGGTAAGTGAATTTGAAGAATTTGTTTTTTGATTCATAGATCCCGCTAGCTTCATTGTGCTTTCCTCTATATTGAATGTTGAACTACTTTGATTATTGGGTGTGAGCTCTACAATCTACTCACGGTAGTAATCTTCCCGCCTACTTTCTCTTTTTCACCTCATTGTTGTAATTTCCTCCCTTGTACTCTGTACAAGCACTTTGCACACGCTTTCAATGGAATGTTCATGTGTGATCCTGTGTCAATCTGCCACCCACATCGCTTAGATAGGATTAGGATTAATTACATTCAATAATGGGAGTTTTACCTGTGAATGTTGGTGGAGACGTGTGATTTGTCATACCGACAAATTTTCTCACCAATAGGTTTTGGCGACTTTGCTTGGGAGATATTTTTCTAAAGGTGCCCAAAAGGATCTTTTCCCATAATATCAAAATAATATATATATGGTAAGTGCACCAAGTTGGGGGACCAAAAGGGGGTCTTAAGTGGACACATTTTTGGAAAAAATAAAAACTTCCACTTGTACGAGTTTCTTGAAATAGTTACACTCACAATTGGAAGATGTTGTCCGAACATGAATCGTAGAATTTTGAGTCTACTTTCTAAGCTACTAAATTTTATTGAAACAGATGAGTTTAAGTGGGTCAAATAACTAAAATACCAACACGTGCTCCTATTTTTTTAAAACATTATAGAGTGAATTTCGTGCCCCCACCATTTTTTGAGCACCATTTAGTATTTTGAAAACCCTTTGGTAGAAAGATAGCTAATATCATCTAGTTTTTGTTAGAATTATTTTACAATTTTTTAGCAAATATATATTTTTTAATTAGTTTTATAGTACATAAATTTTATGTTTTGAAAAATAACAGAGCTTCGACCATGCCTCCCCCTAACTACCTCAAAAATATCAATTTTTTTAAAATATATATAGAATTAGTTCTAGTTTGTGCCTAAATTTTTTTATTCAATTTTGATGAGTCAAAAAAGATAGACATGTTTAAACTTCAAAAAATAGCTATAAAAAGGCATAGTTAGAAAATAAATAATATGGAAACCTTATATTTGTTAGAAAAATTGGAAAATAATATTTATACAAAGAAGAAACTCTGCTTTACGTCGTGGTATAATTTTTTTAAACGAATCGATCATTTGATGTTGATTTATCATGGCGGAAGTTAGATTTTTGTATTTTTCTGCAAAAACACGTGGTTTGTTGTGTTTGTGTAGGTCCATGCCTCAAGCTTGGGGATCCAAACCAGATCCCAAGCCTTGAGGCATGGGTTGGAAAAGGGAAAAAGCATAACACATATGCGTTATGCTTTGTTTATATATTGTGGTCCCCCAACATCCCTTTCATCTCTTTCACAGATTTCTACATCCATTATGTCTGGTCTGCAGCTTTTCTATACATTCTTACACGATTTTTTAGTAGTTCATTTTTTCCCCTACCCCACTAGTTGAATTTTTCTAATCATGGGCAATAAAATTCAAGCTAAGGACAAGAGGAAAGTCAAGAAAAAGACACCAAAGAAATTGGAAGAGATGAGAATAAATAAATTGAAGAGAATGTGAAAACTTTGTGTAGGGAAAGGTACATCTGCTATATCAAATGTAGCTAATGTATTAGAAAATGAGGATGAAATACATAATGAAAATGTAGAGAATAATGATTTTGCAATGAATAATGATATTGAATTGAATGATAATGTTGGTATGGATGAAGAAATTGATATGAATCCAATTGTTGAACCTTTACCTGAGAATCCAAATGTTAACCCCAAAATTTGTATGGAAACACTGAATGAAGAAATTAACCTTGTTAACGAATCTTCACCTCTAAGAACACCTCCTTCCATTTTGCGAAGAAAACCAATTCACTTAATTGAAATTGATGAAAACATTATAAAACCAATGCCTAACAAAATGTCTAAAAGAAATGTGAGAAGAAAAGCTAGTGGAATTTGAGATAATTACTTTGAGAATTTAAATGACACACAAAGATAACAAGACAACACATGGGCTTACTCACAAAACTCCACATCACATGAGACACTTGTACAAACATGAACCCACTCATACTTTGTAATCACAAAGTCACGCACTTTGGGTAATTATCTACTTGTGATTACATATTACTATTCATATGATTTGATATGACTAGAATTTACTGTGATAACACCTTAGTCATGCCTTTGGCACATCACTCAACCTTGATTGGGCACTCACCCAAAGTGCGCAAAGGTACTAGGTCCCTCTTTAGGGTTGCTTTAGTAGTATGTTAGCATGATGAAGGAAGAAACATATAGATTCATAACTAATCCATCATTCTACAATGCATGTTACCCTCATATATATGAAAGAACAAGTTTAAACAATAATCATGATTGAATCAATAACATGCACTACTCAATTACACACAAAACAACACTTAGATTCAACCAATATCTTCCATCTATTAATAAATACAAAAGCTCCTTATAGTAATATCAATCTATACCAATGCGCGCATGGATCTGTTACAATAATTCAGTCATATGTGTATATCTCTATACCTCCATACATCCATCACACACACCCTCTTCTACTATGTACCTAACATCATATATATAGGGTGGGGACTTTCCCTTCACCACTTATCTATTCCAGAAATAGGCTGCATGTTATTAATAGCCACGCGTCGTTTACAGGCATAGCCACACATGCAAGTGTGCTATCTATAGACCTCTTGTAGTTAACTGAAGTGTCAATCCTATTCTTGGCTTGTCTCCATGTAAAACACTTCGATCCGATCCTCCAAAGATATACAATGCATGGCACACATGTCTCTGCATCGTTGGTGTGTTCCGCATGCCATCTTCTAAAAATAGGTCTTCGTGCTCAAAATCGGCTAAATCCTAAAAGTTGAACTTGCCTTCCACGTGCGGGTCCTTCCCGTCCTCCGTGCCCTTGATCCTTGATCCCGGCCTTCTCTCCAGCGTGAATTCCTTGTGTGATCTTTGACAAGTATTATCTTATCAACATTACTCCCGCACTAATCTCATTGTCGCCCGACAATGGGTATTCTTTAAAAGTTGAAGTAAAGAATAGAATAATGGAAAGAATAAGAATGAAATAATGTAGATAAATAAAGAATTTTTATGAGGTTATGAGGCAGCCTCCTCTGTATCAGTTTGAAGTATCAACTCTGGATACTCCTCCTTTATTTCGGCCTCCAAAACCTATCATTCAGTGAGTGTTTGTTCTGCTTTTTTCCGGGATGTCCACAAAGAATGGATTCCTACTCATCCCTCACAATCTCTCCTTTTTCATTTTGCAGAACCAACACAACGCTGGACATTGATGTCATTCTTCCTTCTAAAAGATCCATCTTCTTCTTTCCTTTTGCTACTGCTGCAGATGCCTTCTTAGGTGCCATTTTTACCTTGCAAACATCTCCTCTTTAACTCTGCAACTTTGCGAATCAAACCCTAGCTCGATTCAATCGTGCCCTAGGTGGAAACTTTGTGTCCTAACTCCTTTCTGTCTCCCTACTTCACTCAAACCCTTCACCACCAGGGATGCAAGCTTCTTTTCGCACAGATCTGGTTATCACGCTTGGTTTCACACCCTTCGCACCTTAACTCGATCACTTGGCTCTTTCCTCAAATACTCTTAGTCGTAATAGTAAAAATGAATCCACATTCCATCCTTATATATTTTTTCAAATTTTGATGCATTTATTGCTCCCTTACCTACGAAATATCCCCTCATTCATTGACCAAATTCATTAGTTTCGTGCGGTACATCTTCACGCCCCAACTATAACCTTCTAGCGCGCCTTCCTACCCTCTAGTCATAGACTTCTCTTCAACACGCGCCCTTGCGCCTAAGTACCTCGTCACTGTACCTTCTCCTGGTAGTTATCATGGCCTTCGCTTACCTCACGTTATACTATTCTTTCATTCATCTCCATCCTTGGTCACTTTTGAGAAGCAATCTTCTTTTGACTTAAAGCACACCCGTAATGTACTTATTCCTTTCACCTTTCAATTCCCACAGTCTTTTACTTGGATAACTACAACCACCCCACACTAAAGGTATGTGCAGTCCTCTACACATAAACATTATTCACATAGTAATTAGCTTCATGCGCACAAGTGCGCTTATTACACAAGAATAACAACTAAATTGACAAAGCATAAAGCAACAATGAAGGAAATACAGAATTGAAAACCTAATCTAAATGGAAATATTTCCTTATTACAAACACCAAGAAGACTTATTTATAGTAGGGCTTCAACCTACTCCCATTAAAGTAACTGGGTAGCCGTGTTCCATCAAGTGCTTCTAACTGGAAAGCACCTGTTTCAAGTATATAAGTGATGACATACATCCCCAACCAATGTACTTTGAGCTTGCTTGGATGGCGCAAGAACTTTGAGTCATAAAGAAGTACCATTTGTCTAATTTCAAACTTCTTATCCCTTATGTTTCTATCATGCCATGCCTTCTGCCTGGCCTTTTCCTACTTCTGACTCCATCGTGCTATGGCTCGTCGCTCATCTAGTTGAATCATCTTCTCGATACGCTCTTCTAAATCATGTTCATCAACTAGACCTCTAGCGCGTGCAATGCGCAAAGAAGGTAACATAAATTCTATAGGGAGAATGGCTTCGCGCCAAACACCAACTGAAACGATGTGGCTTTGTTCAATCTCTTATAAGTTGTTCTATATTCCCAAAGAACAACTGACACTTTGTCATCCCAATCCTTTCTTCCAGCATCACAAATTTTTGTCAAAGTCTGGCTCAAAATCTTGTTGAAAGCCTCAACAGTTCCATTTTCCTAAGGATGGTAGGGTGTAGTTTTATGGTGTGCAACCATAAACTCATCTAATAGGATCCTAATTGTCTCATTCAAAAGTGTGTTCCCCTTTCGCTTGTCAAGCTTAAAGGACATCCATACTTGTAAGAACATTCTCCCATAAAAACTAGTTGTTGTATCTCGTTGTATAGTCCTTCATAGGTGTTGCTTCTACCCACCTTGTGAGATAATCTATGCAAGTAATGATATAGCGTGATCATGTCTCTCGCGCGGCTGGAAAAATACGTTCTACAAAGGCAATGGCCCATTTCTTGAATAGTTCGGCACTAGTAATTGGTCGAAAGGAATCTAATCTCTTTTCCTTGGTTTCCTAGGTGCGATAATGATCACACACCTTACAATATTCTTTATAGTCCTTATACAATGTCTCCCCGCATAATCCAAAGTAAGTAGGATCTTTTGGGCAGTCACATCACTTGCATAATGGCCTCCTGCAATACCACCATGAGCTTCTTCCATAATATCCTTGTGCTCATGCTCTAATACACAACAAAGCGTAATACTTCATCTCTTCCTAGCTTGTAAAGGTCACCATTGATTAACATAAATGGTGTCGCGCATATAACAAGTTGTTTCTTTTCTAATGCCTTCATTCCTTTTGTTGCCATACCTATTCGTAGAAAGACAACAATGTCTTCTATTTCTATGGGCACGTGTTGTAACCTATATAACTATGCATCTAGCATGGTTTCTTCAATTGTCTATGCTTCCTCTCCTGAATTAATTCTAAATAAATGGTCTAGTCCAGAATTTCTTTTCCATGGCTTCACCACAACTATGAAATAAATCTCTTGAAATAGGAGCACCCATCTCGCATATGCGCCTGTAAGACGGGATTGTTTACTAAGTACTTCAATGCCATATGATCTATATAAAACACAAATGGTGTTCTAACAAGTATTGTCGAAACTTGTGCAATACATAAATCATTGACAAAGCTTCATGCTCTGTAGTTGTATAATTTTGTTCAGCAGGAGTCAACTTCCTACTAGAAAAATAGATTGGATGATCTACAATAACTTCGCTAGGTCGAGCTAACACAGCGCCAATGGCCATGCCAGAAGCATCCACATGCACATGAAATGGCTTATCCCATGAGGGAAAGCATATAATGGGCGCGGTAGTAAGTTTCTCTTTTAATATCTCAAATGCATGTTGTTGCGATTCTTCCCAATAAAATGTACCTTTCCCCTTCCAGTAACTCTTACAAGGGTGCAATAATTTTGGCATACCCTTTGATGAATTTTCTATAATATCCGTATGACCTAAAAATACGTGTACCTCACTTTGACTAGTAGGCACTTCCTGTGCCTAAAATGATCTGCAACCTTAGCTAGATCAACCAAAGAAACCTTCCTCGCAAATTATATGTCCTAACAATATCCAAAATGCTGCAGTAAATATGCATTTTTTTATGTTCAAAGAGATACTCAATTGTCTACATCGTTTAAACATTAAGTGCATATTGTCACGATGATCTTTCACAAGTCCATGTACTTGTCCAATCATCTAGGTAAACCTATAAGAAGTGGTGAATAAAATCTTTGAATGTCTGAAAAACTATGCGCGAGAATACAACAAGCGCGTTTTCCAATCCAAAAGGCATCACAGTATAAGCAAAATTGCCCCATTCAGTAGTAAATGTTGTCTTTTCTTGATCTTCCTTAGCAATCTTAACCTGATGATACCGGAAAACCCATCTATGAAGGAATATATTTCGTGCCCTGCAACTCCTTCTAGTATTTCCTTAGTGAATGGCGTAGGGAATGGATCTATGACGCATGCAACATTAAGCTCCCTGTAGTCCACACATATTCTAATTCATCCGTCTTTCTTGATATTGATCACCATTGGGCTAACCCATTCTAACTCATCAAGGGGCTTGATAATTCCAGATTTCAACATTTTATCAATTTCTTCTTTTACCTTTTTGTGTAAATTAGGATTCATTCTATAAGGTATCTTTCTAACTAGTCGTGCACCATCCTTAAGTTTTATCTTCATTTCCCCAAGTGATTCATGCACGCCTTTAATTTCATGATACCCTTGAGGGAATAAGTCCTGATAATCCCTGAGTAACTCAATGATCTTTGCTACCTCCGAGTCTAACTAGTAGTCTCCAATTATGGCCTCCTTAGGCTCAACCTCCGAACCTATATTCACCTTATTTGTCTTCATGGGTTCATGATAGGCGTGTGTATCCTTGTCTACACTGTCCAAGACCTCATGCACCCCTTGTGAATGTTCAATATCCAGGTTCTAAACTTCCTCATCATCCACAATGTAAACCATCTTTCCTTTCTCTTTCTCAAGGCAAGTGCGTTCAAGTAGTATGGAGTCCATTTCTTCTTCCTTTTCAAAACGTGCTCCGGACTCTGCCTCACCAAATAATTCCTAAATATGCTCTTCTTCCTTTGCACTATCTCCCATAGTTAAGTGCTTGAAAAATTTTAATGCCTCTTTTATAGGAGGTTTAGTCGAGAAGTAGTCAAATGTCCGGATCATTCCTGCACGGTCAAATCTTGCTAGTTCCGAGTCTCTCTACATAGTTTTGCATATGCATACCAGGCGCGTGCGCATCCTGTAGTGTAGAATAAAATCTATGCACCCAGAGTGAAAGTGGTAATGCTTCTTGTCCCGCTGTCTGAATCTCTCACACTCGCCGAATGTGATGTTGAACGGGTTCATCACCATGATAAGTGTAGATCTCACGTAGGTGCATTGTTCCTTACAAACCTAGTAGACAAAGCAACTCCAATCTCTTCCTAGTTTATAAGATTATCTCTGTGGACTACCCACCAGCAGCGTTGTTGTCCCGTGTAAGGTATATACTAACATATCTCTTCTCTTAATTTGATTTGTCCATTGTGTTTCCATGGCCTTCAAAAATGCAAGAAGATATTTTTCCCCTGTATACCAAGGTATTGTGCTACCTATCCGTCGAATCGAACGAAGTCCATTCTTGCGCGTAACCGCACTTTTCACCTCACACCCTACTAATTCATATGTACCATGAGCCCAATTTTCGCAAGCAATACTCATAGTATCACTAATAGAATGAGAATCCTCCCATTGTAGGATGCCTTCTTTTGATGGCTCATTGACCTCTGGGTCTTGAATAACGCGTACATAAATTCTATTTAAGTCCTCCTCACTTAGAGGCTCAACATATGGTGTATAATTCCCATTTTTCAAAGGTATCACAACCCTTTCCTCCTTGTTTTCAAAGCTGATATACCCCTTATTGAATCTCAAGTCAACATTATTCACATAACACCAAGGGCGTCCAAGCAAGGCTGGAAAATTGTCTACTTCTGCAAGTGCTAATACCTCAAAATCCCCAATGAACTTGGCCCCTTGTATAGTTATAGATGCATCTTTCAAAACTCCTATGGGAGTGGCCTTAGTCTAGTTTTCCATAAACAACACATTAGATGATGGCTATAATGGAGGCCTCCCCATTTATACCCATGCATCTAATGTAAGAACATTTACTTCCACACTGTATCAATAAATATGTTGCTCAACAACCACCCATCCACAACAACATTTAGAGTAATTTATTTGTCATAGTCAATGCTATCAGGGGGAAGATTTGCATGTAGAATCTGCCATCCGGTCTCAAGACTTATGTGTGGAGTGTTCCCTTTTAACCAACTTCCTAATAGTGGAATAATGTTCTCTTGGTGCAACATTTTACACACCTCTCTACAGATCATCGATATTAGTTTGACTGTCTCTCGATGCTTTCTTCTGCTCCTTTAGGTATTGTATCTCACCCTAAATATTCCTTAGCACTTCCATGGTATCCTGGTAAACTTCCTTCTGATGAGTAGGATTTGGGTACCTTGCATGTAAAACCTCCTCCTTGGTGATCATAGGCTTCTAGTGCAATGCCTCTCTTGCACGCACCACTTTAGCGTGTGTAGTAATCTTCACTGTCAATGCCTCAGGTCCTTCTGCTATCTTGGGCATCCACTGATCTTCTACCATGCACTAGATTCTAACCATCCCGACACCTTTTTTTTCTTGCTTATGTTGCTTACTCAGATGCTCATATAATTCTGGGCACTCTTCATAGCTATGGTTCTTTCCGCAAAAAGAACATGTAATATTCTGAGGACATTCATGCCTATAGTGGTCAGGAGATCCACACGTATAACATGTTCCACGAGGGAACTCACCTCTTCCTCCACCACGACCTCATCCTCCATATCCACCATGATATCCACGTCCCCTTCCATGACCTCCTTCAAAACACCCCTCATTCCTGTCATAGCGCATTTGATTATGATCTCAATCCTGGTGCTCATTCTTACCCTTAGAATTATCTGTTACACTTGTCTGTTGTACCCAATGTCTATAGCATCTTGGATCTGACCAATCAACCGAAAATCCTTAGTATCATGGGTCGTGGACCTGCAAATCTTGCAAAAGCAAGATACATTCTTCCTTATCACATGTTGTAACAAAGGATAGTGACTAGCATCATGATTCAAATGGAAAATCTCATAGTCCAATAGTAATGAGTGTACAAATCTGTGAGGGAAACTATCCTTGGTGTGACCTTCCACTTCACAATCTGTACACCAAATTCCTGAGCATGTTTCATGGGATGAATTTGTTGATAGCTTCTCTAACTACTTTGTCATAGCTACAATCTGCACCTCTAAGAATGGACTAATGCCAGTGTCAATGCTCCCAACTGCCTCAAAGACGCAAAGTTGCTTCCAGTGCTTTATGCAGATTAGTGTATGTCTTATGTGACAACGCCCTTCTAAATGGTGTAATCAATCCTCCAACGAACCATTGTGCATGTTGGCTAGCATGAATATCATAAGATAGCTTAGATAGAAGTGTCTTAAAATGAGCATCATACTCACGTACACTCTCAGTAGTGCCTTGCTTGATATCCTTGAGCGCACTTATACTCTTCTGCTCAAACTTAGGGATATGGAACTCTTTCAAGAAAGCATCCTTCAATGTTGCATAATCCACACAAGTTTGATCAGGTTCAAACTTCCTATACCAACTGTGTACACGTCCCTGTAATGTAGTAGCAAATTGACTTGCCTTATGCTCAGCAGCCATGATCCCTTTAGCGCCACAAGATTTCACACATATGCACATGTTCGACAACATCCTCTATACCTCTATATTCTGGGAGATGAAGAGACATCTCCATATAGATATTTTGTGGTTGTTGTAGACCTTGACCACCTAATCCAGAACCTCATGTGTTCCCTCTGCCTCCAGAACCACCAGATCCACTGGAACTAGAACCACCTATACCTCTTGATCCTCCACCTGTAGCTGGAATAGGACTTGTAGATGTACTCCTTGTGCTCCGATAGTAGTACTATACTGAACCCCTACAATCTGTGAGGTAGTTCCACTTCCAGAGGTGAATCCAACATTCTACGTGCTCACATTCTATGTGGATGATGCGCCTAAGAATGTTCCTCCAAATAACATTGAATCCATCTGTTCTGCCATTGATGTACTTGATCCCTAACTTACTCCTGCTCTCCTACTTCCCAAGTTAGCTTGTTGGTTACTTGTCATACTAGATACTGGAAAACCAAGTGCAAGGGCTAGGTCACTAGGTGGATTAAGATGCGCACCCATGGTCCAGTAGTCTCTTGGTGCACTTATGTGTGAGGCCGAGGGGGATCTCTATCATGCTTTCCAAGATGGGGGAGTTCTTGATGCTCTGGCTCCACGTCTTCTACGTGAGCTTTAAATCCTTCACAATCCATCTCTCTCCTCAATGCCATACCTTTTACAAAAGAACACTACTTCTCTATATCCTCTCGTGCCTCATTATATTTAAGTTTCCTTTCCTCTCTTTGCCTCTCTGCCACTAGGTATGCCATATTTCACCAAACATGTTCATGCCCTCACGCGTGGTGAATTTTAGTTAGCCATCGGTTTACTCTCTAGGTTCAAAGTTACCATCAAGATCTTGATCGCCAACGGAATACCTTGCAAATATGCTCCTCTTGAATATTGCAAAAACAAGAATTCAGCTACCTCCAGGCAAGAGTACGTCAAAATTGAATATTCCATAATATAATTGTTTAGAACACCATGGAACCACGTATCCATAACACGATTCCATATCAGATCAACATCATAAAGGGCCTGAAATTCTTCCCGTGTCCAGACAAGTGCGTGATACCTCCAATTCCGCTGAGATGCATAGTCAATAAGCCACTCGTATAATTCTACTGGAAAGATAGCGAAAAAGCTCTCATATAAGTTGTCATATAGATTCTGTTCTACCCAAGTGCGTGCGTTAAACTCAGATCCACAGCGAACCACCGTGCATATTCTTCCTCCAGATTGTGTATCCATTCCTCAATACTTGCTAGAGTTAACCGGTACGTCTTCATCGTGAACCATCTTGAAAACAACTGAAAAAGAGGTCCTAGCAACAGAACCAATGATGTAGCCTATAATTTATCAGATAACACCCTAGTCACGCTAGCACATCACTCAGCCTTGACTGAGCGCTCACCCGAAGCACGTAAAGGTACCAGGTCCCTCTTTAGGGTTGTCTGTAGCAGGATTTTAGCATGATGAAGGAAGAAACATATAGATTCATAACTAATCCATCATTCTAAAATGCATGCTACCCTTAGATCTATGAAAGAACAAGTTTAAACAATAATCATGATTGAATAAATAACATGCACTACTCAATTACACAGAATGACACTTAGATTCAGCTAATATCTTCCATCTATTAATAAATACATAAGCTTTTACAAGAATGTCAATCTATACCAATGTGTGCATGGATTTGTTACAATAATTCAATCATATGTGTATATCTCTATACCTCCATACATCCGTCACACACACCCTCTTCTACCATGTACCTAACATCATATATAGGGTGGGGACTTGCCCTTCACCGCTTATCTATTCCGTGAAATAGCCGCATGCTATTAATATCCACGCGTCATTTACATTCATAGCCATACATGAAAGTGTGTTATCTATAGACCTCTTATAGTTAATCAAGTGTCAATCATATTCTTGGCTCATCTCCATGAAAATGCTTTGATAATCCTCTAAAGATAGATAATTCATGGCGTGCACGTCTCTGCGTCATTGGTGTGTTCTGCACGCCATCTTCTAAAAATAGGTCTTCATGCTGAAAATCGGCTAAGTCCTGAAAGTTGAACTTGCCTTCCGCGCACGGGTCCTTCCTATTCCTCCGCACCCTTGATCCCGGCCTTCTCTCCCGCACAAATTCCTTGTGTGATCTTTGACAAGTATTCTCTTATCAACATGATTCCTAAGTAAGATAAGTACTAATTATCCCATGTTTTGGGCAGCTTTCTTTGCTTTATGTTACCACTTATGGTCTTGCACCTTTACTTGCTCATTATTCCTTATTATACTGGATTTTATCATCTTGGACACCACTATCGTTGCCCAACCAAGATGCCAACGCCAAGAACCCTCATTCCTTTGGGCGCTCTTTACCCCTTTTACTTTACTCACGCTTTTTAGGTCTTTTTTAGCCATTTGAGCATCTTATATTTTTGGTAGTCGGTATTTTCAAGGTTAATTATGAAATCCAAGCAAATGAATGATATAAATTTAAAGTTATGTGATCATAATAAATGAACAAGGACTAAGCATTAGCTATCACCACCTATGGTTGCATCCATCAAGGCATCTAAGAGCTCCATTACATCCATCTAACACAATCACAAGGGACACAAAGGTTGTTTATTCTACATACACTTCATAAGAGGGAAGTTCATTCTATTCCATGCACACATCTATTACATTTCTTTACATCTAGCTTATTTGTTCGCTATCAAGTGTGACTCGCACAAGAGCCACCTAGGGAACAATTCCGCACACACACAAAACTACATTGGGTCTAAGCTCATCACTGCAATGCTCAGTTGTAAGTTCACCATTGTGATAGCTGAGGATAGTTTGACCCCTCATTCTACATCTTTCTTTTTAGGATTTGATGTCTATTTGAGGGTTTTGCAAGTTCATATTTCATTGCACCTTTCTAAAGCGACATCAACGACCTTGGTGCGATATCAAAGAGACCAAAGCTAACTAACATTAAACACCTTGTGACACCTCGCAGGAGGTTTTATGATCTTTTCCATAGACCAGTGCATTGAAAAATAGGCTTAGGCACTCACAAGCCCCCTTGTCCCTCTCCAAGCATCCCAATCCAATCTATCTCTCCATATCTACATTTTTGGGTCTTTGTGTGACACTCCTGCCATTTTGTTCACCTGGTCATCACTTTGGTACACTCTATATTTTATTACAAATCAACTAAGTACCTTCTTCTCCTCCTTACAATTATGGTTTCATAATTTATTGCTTAGTTGTTTGGGTGTATTTTATGTACTTAATTACATATTTATTTTACTACTACAATAACATCAAATTAGGATCTTATTTCACATTTTAGCTTAATCATTTTGGTGAACCCAAACTCGATCTTCATGCTCTTAGGATCCTCATACCTCCATTGTTCTTATCTTTCTAGGATCTCTTCATCATGAGTATCTCTATTAATGATTTCTTGCTTATTAATCTTGAATTAAGAGATAAAATCAAAAATATCTTCGCTACCACTCACATTCCTGCTAATATGCATCCAGATTCAGTATATCAAACATTTTTCGAGGCATTTTCTCAGCATATTACTTTCCCATCCAATCCTAATGTTGATCTTTCTATTTTTGACAATGATCCACCCTTGCATATCATGATTCACATTTATAATATGGGTATCAAGCGTACTTTAATTGATAATGGATTTGAACTCAATCTATGTCCTATGTCATTCCTTGAAAAGATTGGTCTTTTTGCTGCTAATGTTAGTCCATCGTGTCTTTCCCTTCGTGCATATGATGGTTTTATTTGTCCATGTGTAGGTCACATTACTCTGCCTATCACTATAGGGCCCAAAACCCTTAACACAGTTTTCTTTGTCATTAACTTTACAGTTTTGTATAATTGTTTACTTGGTTGGCCATGGCTTCATGCCATGTAAGCAATTCCTTCTACAATACATCACTGTGTCAAATTCCTACATGAGGGCATAAAATATATAGTTCCTAGTGATCGTGACCCATTCAAATATTGTGATCGTGATCCCAATACTACAATTCCTACCCCACACTCTAATACTACTAATGAACCACAACCCATGGATACTCCGGATCATTTACCACCACTTGAAGGTGTTATTTGCATGCTAGATGCAGTCCCATCTACCGCACCACCTCCTCCCGCTACTAAGACTACGGTAATTTATCAGGGGTCTACCCATACATCCAATGTCATTCCACTATCGCATGTGCATCCACCATTAGCACGCCTCCCTTTACATGTACATTTTTCATGAATGATTATTATTGGGAGCATATTCCATTTGATCCTACTTGTGATGACACTATATGCACACATGATGGCTTGGCTTGGCTAGGATTTGTGGTTGACGACATCTTTCCTTCACCATATGCTCCTCATCTTTATCATGGTTTCATCCACATCACTGTTGCTTATGGGCTTTGCATCTTTCATCTCACAGTGTTTCTTGCATGAGCTCCTTGTGATGCTCCCCTTACACTTGGACAGTCTTGGCTTGACTATATTGGGGGCACCTTAGATCCTGATCATATTGACATTTCATTTCCTATGCCTTCGGTCATGTTTTCATTTGCAATGATTCCTTTCGACTATTCACAAAATCTTACACGTTGGTATGCACATGGTTGTCCACTACCCCCTTTCATTGATGAAGAATACGCAATGGGCATGTACAACCTTCATCGTAATGGCTCACTACGTGATCAACCCGATACTATTGTTTATCATGTATCAGATGCTTTACCTTTTAGCTTTGATCATGACAATGATGACCTCCTAGATGATGTTACTTGATCTCTTTTCTCATCACACACTTGGGGGTGTTGGTGAGAGAGAATTTGTTGCATGGAAAATCACGTGTCTTCACCAATGTTCATAGTGTTGTGCCCCTCTACATTGAATGGTACAACCGCCATTATTGAATGTAAGTAATCCTAATCCTATCTAACTATTTTGGGTGGCCAAATTGACTAGGGATCACACAGGAACACTCAATTGAACCTGTGGAAAAGTACTTATATGGGGTACAAGGGAGGAAATTACAATGATGAGGGGAAAGAAGAGAAAGTATGCGACAAAGATTACTGTCATGAGTAGATTGCAGAGCTCACACTCGAATAACCAAAGTAGTTGGAAATTCAATATAGAGGAAAGAAAATGAAGCTAGCGGGATCTATGAATCAAAACACAAAGTCTTTAGATTCACTTACCGAAGATACACAACTCTTACATCATTATGCTTGCAAAGTGCATAAATGAGAGAAGTGGAAGAAAAAAAAGATGCTTATAACAACTATGCTTATCATGCCAACGATGAGAGGAAACCATGCATATAAAGTTGCACACATTCATACATCTTAGAAAGTAAAAACTCTATTCCTTGATTGACATTTACACATGTTGTATAAAGCAAGGGAAAAGAAGAAATCATGTAGTAGAAATGTAGCTTTATTTCATGTATATGGATGACACAAAGTCCAACAACATATCACAATCCACTATTACTACAAAGAAAAATATTCAAAATATGGAATCCCTTGAAATGGAGAGGCCATCCCAATGTATAACAATGTGGATTGACTCTTCGCCTACCCCCCCACATGAATCTTCGTTGTCTCATTCAACTCGTGACTTGTCACCTTCCTAGGAAGTGAGGAATAAGTTCCCTTTTTATAAATTAAAGGGAATTTTACAATGTTACTTTATAAATTCACTTAAGTGAATGAGATGAATACAATGATTGTTACCAATGAAGAATTAGAAAGAAAGGGGGAGAAAGGAAAAGGAGAGAGAATGAATGAGAAGAAGGAAGAAGGAATGTTGATTAAGATGGTGTTTTTCCACCTTCACCTCGCCTTTATGACTAATCTAATGAAATGTCCCAATGTGGTGAACTTTGGATCTCTAAAATCTTTATGCTATTAGACCTGCTTTGAATGAAGTAGGAAAACTCAAACTAAGTGTTTAGAAAGACTTGTTGAGCGACCACCTTGATGACCGTGGGTGTTGCATCGAGGTCCACTCAAGAAGCTTGCGGGTGAAACCTATCTCCAATGACTTATGCTACATAGCCACATTGTTGTACTCATAGCATGAAGATTTAATGAAGTGCATTTTGAACATTTTTTCCCACCAATGATGATCATAATTCCTCCTTGGTACATGATGCACAAAAATCTTGGTCATGGAATGAGTGTTGAGAAACATTGTTTCAGGACTTCCCAATGTGAGCTTGGGATGGACACAGGCACAATTCATGATGATCCCCTTTGATACTTGATTGATGAACCAATTCAAATCATTGAGATCTCTATGACCAACTTATTTTGAATCACCTGGCTCTCGAGTGATGAAGATGGATCCACCTGTTGTGTACTGTGATGCCTTGCATTACTTCTGAGCACACTTGAATTTAGGACGATGCTTCCAAGACCAATATGAAGTTATCAAGGCTTTGTTTGAGCCTCGAAACATCCTCGTAACCCCATGAGTATGAAAAAGTCAGAAATACAATTTACTACGGAGATGGTAGTAACTTTCGTCAGAATCGAGTCGAAAACTACTATTTTTAGAAAGTTGGTCCTAAGAGCTACTATTCTAAAAGCAAGATCACTTTTTCAACTTGTTGCTTACATGGAAGTGTTTCCTTACATTCCAGGATTTTCATGGATGTCTTGGGGTCGATTTTAAGTACTTTCCATTTTTGGAAAGTTTATTTTTGCTTGTTTAATTTTTTTTGGATTTTTCGACCCTTGTGCCCTAGTTTTCATTTGCACAATTTTCATTGTTCTGTTCTTCTGGAGGAGTTTTCCTTTTCTAGAAACTTACTAAAAATGGCAAGTGAAAACCAGTGACACTTACTATTTTTAGAAGCTGAACTTTAGAGTGTTGGATTGATGAAAAATTTTAGATTCCTTCTGGGTTTTTTCTCTTCAGTCTCTATTTGGATTTTCAAGTGAAACAGATCCCTGGATTGATGGGAAATGAAGGAGAATCAACTTAGGGCCAAAATTTTCAGATTGCTACCATTAAAAATCAGGGCCACCTTTCAAGTTTTAGTTTTTGGAAGCCTCAAGGTGTTTATATGAGGAACATTTTCTCAAAATTTCATGGGATCTGATGCACAGTTTGGGAGATTTGAGCAATTTCTCATTTTCGTGTCCTAGGGTTTCTAACAATCGTTATCCATCGATTTGTCTAAAAACCTTTTATTATTTCTACAGAAACATGGGAGGATAATAAAATGATGGAGAATGTGATGGAGAATGTCTAGATGCTGTAGAAATGGATGAGAGGAAGGATTCCCACTAGTTGAAGATTTATGTGTGTATCATGAAGGGAAAAGAGAAGCAACCATGAAAACACGACAATTAATTTTTTTCACAAATTTCATGATTTGGAATGTGTCACACTTTCTTGCACCTATTGCACCAAATATTTGGTGCAATTGGTGTAAATTGTGCCCCATCCCCATGGACCATGTGGCGGAGCGTGGTTGGTCGGAGCTGGGCTGGCCGGAAATGAAGCTGGGGGCTTAACTTGCAAGACAGAGCTAAAACTTGGTCGAGTGGAGCGTCCAGGAGCTCAAATTGGGTAGGGGTGCATTTTCTTGCTCCTATTGCACCAAATATTTGGTGCACTTGGTGTAAAAATTGCACCACATTCTAATTGGCTAGGTTTTTCACCCAAATATTGGCTAACTATTGGAACTTGTGCACTAGACCATAACTTGAGTTCAGGAGGAGTTTTTTTATGAAATTTTATATGAGCTTGACTGAAAATGGCCTTTTAGGAGGAGTTTTTGATGAAATTTTATATGAGCTTGACTGAAAATGGCCTTTTGAATCCAATGGTGGGACTTTCAGACCTTGATTCCACCATTTACCCCCTAAAATTCGGAGTTTTGTTCTAGCTTCAAGGTTGTTCATGAGAAAACTGGATGGTGACATAGTGCTCCAAGGTTTTGTGAAGAATCTGATTTCAACATCTTGTAGATATCTGAATTACCTTTTGAAATATATATTTTTTGACTCCTAACTCCTTTCGGAGCTCCCTTAATCACATGTCAAAGATAAGGGGTTGTTTTTGACCGTGCATCGCTTAGGCCTTCGAGACTCACCGTTGTTGAAACAGCTCCAAAACTTTCAAAACTTCCCAAAAAATTCCAAAAATGATTGAAAAATGTTTCTAGATATCTGATATGCATCCATGATGGATTTTATCTTTTTTTTTCTTCCGAGGAGGAGTGCCATCTTCAAAAAGATCAAAAAATGATCTTTTCCAAGCTTCGACAAGAAGCATATCTTGATGAATATTGTTCTGAAAGAACTTGAAATGAATTGATACCCGTAAATAACATATGGGAACAATGAAATGACACCTTCAACTGATCGAGAGGGGAAAGTGGAATCGACTCGTGTGGATTAGGGTGACTTGGGAAAGTGTTTGGAAAGGCCTACAACCAAAAGTTTCGACACTAGGGTTTGTTGTCATGCTTGAAAATTAGGGATTTTCTGTTGTTGTACATTCACATGAAAACAACTAGCTCTAGCTTGGGGACATGTTATGGATTGAGCACAATGAGGACATAACATGAGAACTATAGAATCTCAATTTCAATTTACACATCAATGTCTTATCCATTGGGCTTTAGAGTCACCAGAAAGATAGACTACACAACTTGCTTTATTGAACACACACACACACAAATAGAAGGGAAACACACAAAAGGAAAAAACATGTAATAGAAGAAGTAAAACTATGTTACAGGGGAGGGATATTTACAAAGGTGGGGAGAGAATATACACATACCCGAAAATGGGTTGAGAGAAGTACATGCCATCATGAAACAATGGATCAAGTCTAACCTTTCAAGCAAAAAAATGTAATTTGATTGTACAATACTCCCATGATGGATTTTTATGGCTTGATAAGAAGAAGGCTGACCAGACTCCATCTTCATACTCATATCGCACTGAGAGAACATTCTTGCATCCAATGAGCACTTCGTTATCTTCTCTGAGCTCTTGTACCTTGATGCTCTCATTTGATGCCCTACGATCATGAGACATCATTCTTCCATGTCTTCAAGAGTGGGAAGATATCCATCCTCTTTGAATTTCCACTTTAAATATTATCCTACATCAGCAAGGCACTCAAAAGGAGAGAGAACAAACTGATTTTCTTCCCATTCACCAACTTCTTTGGATGTCCCACTTTGTTTCTTAGAACAATTCTCTTCAATGCAAATCAACTCAATATTTTCCTTATTATCATCCTCCATGGCAGGGACGTTGTCTTCAAGATTAATAATATTCAAATAATATTCCATAACCTTCCTTTATTTTCACTCACGAACCTCTTCACATTGTGTGAAAGGAAAAGGCATGTTTTCACATCCATTCTCATCAACCAAGGCATTGGGGAAGTCATCCAATTCATCCATTGGCTTTGTTTTAGTATCAAACATTGGTGTATCAAAATGAGAATCACAAATTGATTCATACATGTCTTGCATTTCCATAGCTTGAGTCAAGAGTTCAATACTGAGTTCAGGGATCTTGGTTTCTTCTAGAACCTTCAAGATGTCTTGCACTCGATGTATCTTCCGATTTTTCCATAGATTCGTCTTCATCCTTATTGGAAGAATATTTGTGTTGTGCCTCTAGGAGATGGTTAAAAATATGATCCATCTAGGCCCATGATTCATTTGAAACATCCTCATTCACTTCTTTCGGGATTCGTGTTTCCTAATATTCACTTTCTTTGCAAGTACGTGCATACTTGATTCACGACACCTTCGACAAGGAGAAGAGATCCATGCTTTATGGGAATGTTACTCCTTCAAGCTCAAAATCCATATAATCCTCATGATGGGGCCATATTGAGGCAACAATATGGGAAGAACTCTCAACATTATCTTGATCATCCATTATTGAGTCGGGAGTAGAGTTTGATCCTTCAACTATCTCCATTTCTTCATTCAACATTTCTTCTTCACTGAAGGATCTGACAAGGAGGAAACCCATCCATGACCATATTTAATTCATCATTTTTAGTCCATGATGTCGGGTGGATTTCTTGCACTTCTTCACATCTCTCAATTTCATCGTTAATTAAAAGATCAAAATTTGGAAGGAGATCATTCAAAGCTTACTTTGAATTGGTTGTCTTCTTCATTTTTGGTGGAGTCTTCGAGAGATAATTGGATCGTTTTTATGTAGCAAGGATCTTCCTTTATTAAATATGTTATTCTCCCTATGGGTTGTGCCTCAAGCTAGATGGAATTGCTAAATGGTGATTCTATCTTTGTGTCTTCTACTTCTTCCTCCATGACGTTGCTTTGGCTTTCATCGAAAGGTTCCATGATAATATCTTCTTCAAGAGCATCCAAGAATATTCCGGGAATGAAAACCTCATAGTATGGGTAGCCATCAGGGTCTTCCTCCATAGGGTGCATCTCATCTTCTTCCTCCATTTGATGCGGTGCTTCAAGATGTTCATATCTTCTCTGTAGAGCTAAAGCATACCTCCAAATTTCATCAAAGACTTCGGGGTCAGAATTTCCTTCTATTATGATCTGAATCCTTTCCACGTATTCTCTTTTAGAATGTTCATTTCTTCATCATTGTATGTAATGAATTCATCTAGAGAGTGGTAGAAGAAGGAAAACTCTCTCAATTGTGTAGTGAGTTGTGCAATATTGCAAAAATCCTCTTCAGTGGATCTTGCACCATCCTATCTTTCGTCATCTTCTTGAATGTTGATTTGATCTTCATCAGAAGGCTCGAGGATAGGATTTTCTTTAGTGGCATTCAAGAACCTTTCAGGGATGAAAACCCTGTGGTATGAATGATCTTCAAGATCTTCCTCTATAGGAAAACTCTCCTCTTCTTCTTCCTCGCTATGGGCCGCTTCAAGTTGCTCATACATCTCTTGCAAGAATTTGGCATATTCTCGAGCTTTGCACCTTATCTTATGTCTCCTTTGAATCCATTCCTCTTCATCAGTGACAAGTTCTTTCTTCTTTCCTTTGTCAACACTAGTCCAGGAACCATGGCTGATCAACGATCTTCTTTTCCTAGGAAGATATCTTCTTCTTCTTCTTCTTCACTGTCACTCATTGGTACTTTGCTCCAATCTAGAAATTTCTTCATGGTGTGGGAAATGAATGTGACAGGATTCATTCCTTAATGGATTCGGCTTCAAGAATGATCTTCTATGAAATCTATTTTTTTAATATAGGGTAAGTGCACCAAGTTGGGGGCTAAAAAGTGGACAAAAACCCGAAAAAAGCAAAATGTGTACGTGTTCTATTATAACGGGATCACATTTTAATTTTCTAGGTTTGGAATTTACCAAAGCATAACGCGTAAGCATTATGTTTGCTATAAAAATCCCGAGCCTCTATCATTTTATTTCCTCAAACGTGAGTTTCAGAGCTTAACCGTGCCCTCACATTTTGTCATTCAAGCTGGATCTCAAGCTCAAATGATCATCTCTAGATCGTTGGGAAGATTTAAATCGACGATGGCGCCACGGAGAAGAGGTAGGCACAATTCTTTTCTCAAAATTACATTGAAATTTGATAATTATAGAGTAGAATTTGAATTGAATACATTTTTTTTATTATTACAGTTCGAGGTTGAGGGAATCAACCACAACCAAACCCTATTATTCCTATCATCCCTCCCAACCCTCCCATAGTTGCTCAACATCCACTAGCGATCAAGAAGATTTAAAGAGCCCACATAGTTAAAAATAAAATTGAAATTGAGGATTTAATCAAAAGAATGAGGGATCCACTATCTACAAACCACCACCATGCCTCTCTTAAACATATTGGAGGCATTAGTTTCTCAAGTTGACGTGGTAACATTGGGAAAATTGATCGTTGGACATCTTAAAAGAGGGTTACAAGGTTTATTATTCCAAAAATTGTCATATGTGGATACAAAGAAAAAGAAATTACAAAAGACCTCATATGCACCTTATTCGTGGGACACCCCGCACTAATTTGGTTGTCCGTTGTCATGCAAATGGTTTCCAATCCATTGGTGCAATAATAATTTGATTAAAAATAATTTTTGGGACCGATGGTGGATGGTGTTTTATTTTCCACCTTGCAATAACAACGAGGTTCCATTATACTTTCTGAGGAAACTCTATTGCGAGTTTATCCTCAACGAGATCTAAAATTATTTTGATTTCTAAGATTTCCAAGGCTAAGGAAAAGGATCTACATAGGATCGACTAGGTGCACAACGTGCACCTATTCAACAGGGTAGAGTCCCCACACAGAAGCCCCCTCACCCTGAGACTGTCCCTCCAAAGTAGTGAAGATGACAGTAGAGATTGATACACTCCACACACTTCAGGGGATATCTGCATGACCCTTTTTCAACATACGAGGGAGATTTATGAGCCAGATGCTTGTGGAGGTACACAAAGTATTCCCTCAGGGAGTACTAGCATGAGGCCACATCTTTTCTCATCATGTGGTAGCATATGTTTGGGGCTCGAGGAGGACGATACTTTCATGCATACTGATTTTGGTGAGTTAAAGTTAGGGATGCATACTGATAATGTCATTATGTCAGATGCCTTTTTGAGTGAGACATTTGGATTATAGTCATCGGCGTCACCTTCACAGGTATTTGTTATGTTTTATTATGTGTGTTACAAAAAGTTTGGAGTACTTTATTTACTTATATATGTTAAATTTTTGAAATAATTGTATTTGTACATGTACATGCATTGATATTACAGCGCGTGGGAGGGCATCTTCATCCCAACCACAAAGCATAAGCACCATGCATACACATACATTCACATAGGTAATTTAGAATGTTAATTGTGTAAAATTTTCACATACATGCAAATATATATATATATATATATATATATATATATATATATATATATATATATATAACTTTTGAAGTCAAATATATGTATGTTCATCTAACTCACGTGATACATGTTTGATAAAGATGCTGACTTCACTAGACACCCCACCATCTCTGCGACAAGTAGAGAAAGGTGTTGTCGCCTGCGATTACATCGCCTCAAAGAACTCACCGAGATATTCAAACAACATGTAAATTTTGTTGAATTGCTTATGTAATTCATATTATGTTAAATTACATGTTAGTAATTTCCTTCATTGTAGAATTATTAATGTATGTTAGTAATTTCCTTCATTGTGTATACGCAGGAGTTACCTACGACAGGTAGCAGCCCTGTTCATTTGATTCACAAGCGTGGTGGGGTAAAAAAAATAGTTCTATATTGATAAAATTAGTTAAAATATTGTCATTACACATACATATACTTAGTTCTATTTTGGCTAATTCTAATGTTAGATTTTTTGATCTTATGTGTATGTAGGCAACTTCAACCCCCTCCATTTTGACTTCGAGGGCATAGACTCCTCCATCTCATTGTATTTGTACCCTCGCTCGTACTCCAGAGCTCCCGATGCCTCATCCGAACGTGAGATGCAAATTCAGCGTGATCGACAACTTGGGGTAAGTTTGTGTATTTATGTAAATACTTTCATTGGCATGGTCTTAAATACATGTTGAAAACATATATAAATTAAGTTTTGATGATAAAATAATTGTTTTCATTTACAAGTTCAACTATAGGCAAGTATTAGAGGAAGAGGACTCATAGATGGCCTCGGACGGTCCAAAATCATCTCATAGATCCCCATCTTCATTTAAGGGAGGGCCATCTTCAAGCAAGGCCAAGAGAGGGATAAATTTTGATAATTAGGAAATATATATGTCTCCATGACATTTTTTTGTATGCATATGTGCATGGCATTGTATGTACACCTAAATGGCACATTAAAATACTATTTGGAACTCAGTATTTTTGTATGAGACCTTACATTTATGAGATTATTTTTGCTTGAAACTGATATGATGTGTACTTGACAATATTTAAGACATTATGGATTAATTTTTCATTTATTAGTGATGTACATGTACTAGTGTTTTCAATGTATAATATTCATCAAACTTTGAAAATCAATATTTATATAATGTATGTATATAAAGAGTTACCTAATCTGAGTAATTATTCATTCAATTTATCAATGTGTATATGTGTATTTACCTTACATGTGCTTCTTCTTGCTCATGGTCTCTTTGTACTTGGTTCCTATCTTATCATGCACCTACTACATTCTTCAATGTTTCTTAGTCTTCTCCTTGTTAAAACACCTGAGCATACAAACATTAGGACCATCATTAAGATAATTTTTTTGCAACAAGCATGGATAGAAGGATGCCCACAAAGTCTTATAAGCTTCAATAGTTCAAAGAGAGTCATCACAATTTGATGCCTTTCATCTGTTGCTATTTTGAGAATGTTTCTTCAAATTCATTACTACAACACTCAAGAATGTCTCAGCATTCAATGACATTCTTATTCGGACACTCAATGATTCTTGATTGTCTAATCTCGTCCAATTCATGTTATCGCCTCTAAATTTGTAGGCATTTCAAGTTATTTGGAAATCACATCACACCCTTCACTAGGCTTGATGACTACCCCTATATTTTTAAGGCACTTTTGAGAGCATCCATGGGTTTATCATAGCATAGATTATCAATGAATGGAAGGTCACTAAGTCAGGGCATTTGAATCCCATTCGAGAACTAAACAAGAAAGATTTACTAGGCGATTGATAACTCCAGTGTGTTCTTAGCCATTCGCTATCAAATTCATTCTTAAGTCAATCTAGTCATTGAACAAGAACTCTCGAGATGAGGTTTTGGATCCAACGAGATGTCTCTAGGTTCCATGGAGTTCAAGAAATCACCACAAAGATATAACATTTTTTGGTCTCAGGGATCTTAAGGGACTACGCCCGAGACGAGGTAGCTTGGAAGCATGAGGAGTGTAGGGAACCAAAACAAGGCCTCCACTAGCATTCATCAGACATCCAGACGTGTTAGTGTAGATGGTTCGGTCCCACGAGCTATCGTTTGCAAAATATAGCATCTGACAACCTTACATTGACTTAAAGCGCAATATTTGACACATTTACACACAATAGGATAGTGAGAGAACCAAAAGGATATGGATAAAACCGCAAGATGCTTTTGTAGAGGGTCCCGACATGGAGGTGTCGAATATGATGAGACGTCCCTAGGTGCCACGGAGAGTTTGAGAAATCACCTGTCGAAGATATAACATTTTTTGGTCTCAGGGATCTTAAGGAACTACACCTAGACGAGGTAGCCGAAGCACTTGGAGATTTGGCCTCCAAAAATATAACTCCCTAGTGTTTACTGGCCATCCCGATGTGTTAGCGTAATCGGTTGGGCACCAAGAGCTTCCGTTTGCAAATTATTGCATTTGGTAGCCTTACACTAACTCAAACTGCAGTATTTCACGTGTTTACAAACAATAGGACAACAAGAGAATAGAAATTAGATGGAGAAAAACGTGAGATAATTTTGTAGAGGGTCCCGACATGGAGGTTTCAGATTTGACAAGACATCCCTAGGTGCCATGGAGTCCGAGAAATCATCTGTTGAAGAAATAACATTTTTGGTCTCAAGGCTCTTAAGGGACTACGCCTGGATGAGGTAGCCCGAAAGCACATAGAGATTTGGCCTCTAAAATAAAACCTCCCTAGAATTTACCCGATCACCATGACGTGTTGGTTCAGTAATTTCAAGTGCCAAGTGCTTCCGTTTACAAAGTATTGCGTCTGGTAGCCTTACACTCACTCAAATTGTAGTATTTCGTGCATTTGCAAATAATAGACAACAAGAGAACCGAAAGGAGATGGAGAAAACCATGAGAGGCTTTCATATAGGGTCCCAACATGGAGGTGTTGAATCTAATGAGACATCCCTAGGTACCACGGAGTTTGAGAAATCACCCGTCGAAGATATAGCATTTTTGGTCTCAGGGCTCTTAAGGGACTACGCCTGAGACGAGGTAACCGGAAGCACCTAGAGCTTTTTCCTCTAAAATGACACCTCCCCTAACATTTACCTTGCCACCCAAGTTTTTGGTGCAGTCGGTTTAGCGCCAAGAGCTTCCATTTGCAAAGTATTGCATTTGTCGCCTTACACCATCTCAAACTACAATATTTGACGCGTTTGTAAACAGTAGAACAATGAGAGGACCTTTTGGCAATGAACCAACTACGCCAACATGTTAGGGTTTCCAGGTAAACACTAGCAGAGGTGTCATTTTGTAGGCCAAATCTCCAAGTGCTTCTGGGCTACCTCGTCCGGGCATAGTCCCTTAAGAGCCCTGAGACCAAAACACGCTATATCTTCGACGAGTGATTACTTGGACTCCGTGGCACCTAAAGATGTCCCTTTAGATCCTACACATGAACCTATGGAGCCTCTACGAAACCCTCTCGCGGTTTCATCCATATCCTTTTGGTTCTCTCGTTGTCCTATTGTTTGCAAATGCGCGAAATAGTGTAGTCTGAGACAGTGTAAGGCTTCCAAACGCTATATTTTGCAAACGATAGCTTGTGAGACCGAACCGTTTGTGCCAACACATCTGGATGGCTTGGTGAACTCTATTAAAGGCCTTGTTTTGGTTCCCTACACTCCATGTGCTTCCGAGTGCTAATTCGTTCAGGCGTAGTCCCTTAAGTGCCCTGAGACCAAAACACGTTATATCTTCGACGAGTGATTACTTGGACTCTGTAATACCTAGAGATGTCCTGTCGGTTCCGATATCTCGACCTAGGGAACCTCTACGAAATCCTATGCCGGTTTTTTCCATCTCCTTTCGGTGCTCTCATTGTCCTATTGTTTGCAAACATGTGAAATAATGTAGTCTGAGTCAGTGTAAGGTTGTCCATTGCCAATCACGTGAATAATATAGGTGGTTCATACAATATAGGTGGTGAAATGAGAATTTTAATAAGATATTTTTACAATATAGGTGGTGAAATGAGAATTTCTATTTGTTGTTCCTTTCTAATATTTAATTTCTCTTAGCTTCACTTGGCTTTGAGAATAATAAATTTCTCTTGTGAAGCTGCCAACGTCATGAAGGTGGAAGCTTTTTTTGGCACCACTAACCTAAATAATAATGTTAGTAAGGAATTAAATAGAATTTTAAATCGTATTTAATTCAAACAAAATCATTAAAGTAAATATTCAAATTAAATTCATGAAGAAATGCACCTTTGCAAATTCAATCGAATGAACCACAATGATCAACTCTACTCGACAAGATAGCAAAATTACTTCATGATCGATTCACGAACCTTCCGTAAATTCTTGTTTAATGGCCTACCTTGATATTTGATCAATTTAATATTTTTGCAATAACCAAATGTGAATAGTGAAGTATCTTTTGATGTACTTCATAGTATTCAAACAACCAAGTGTTTTATTTTTTGATAGGATATCGTCAAAGCCAAGTTCTAGTGACTACCACTGACCCAATGGGATACTCAAGGTCTTCACCATCAATGACTGTGGAATTAAATTTGTTTTCCCTCTACACAACGAGACAAGAATTAGTATGTTCCCTCTTCGTTCGCAAATTCTGCGCATAATAAGCTAAAACGTGCCCTACATCACAAAGTAAAACTCAAGTCAAATTTAAAATACTTTTAAGAGTTGACCATTTAATAATTTATAAATCTAAAACATGGCATGTACATATATGTATATACCTTGTTGCACTAAATTAGAGACTTGGTCAAATTCGGGTGATGTTGTCATTTAATCAAGAAAGCTAAGTTGTAATGCTCGTGGAACTTGATGTGTGTCGATTGGAATTAGAGGTTTACAAGTCCATCCATCCACCCACCGTTGTGACTCACATTTATTCCATGCAAAATCAATACATGATCTACAAAAACATGCCACGCACCTAGGATAAAGAGTCCAAGAATTTACATCTAAACTATGAAATGAGTGCATCTTGCAACTGTCATACAATCTTCAAATTTTGCTAGATGTTGTTCCCTATCAACCAAGAATATCTACGAACCGTTGATCTCTCTTGATATTCATATCCCATGTTCTTGACACACCAATCAACAATGTTTTTACATCGTAAATTTAGTACCATCCTTGAACTTTAACTCTTCTCTTGCAAGTGCGCTTTTCATACATGTTCATACACCATTATGCTCTCCTTTTCCATGCCCTACCTCAATAAAACTTTAGATATGTTTTACATTTGTTTCTTTATGCATCCTACTTAGCCAATACAACATCATCGTGCATTCTTGAACCTGTGATGTGCACTTATCCGACCGAATGTAATGTTGGTTGAAACTAATGTTCCTCTCATTCAAGTTTCACATAAAACACCGGAAACACCTTTGGACATATTTTGTAGAATGTTTCGATCATCACCGATGTAGAAATTATACTCTCTTAATATTTTTCGATCTTACTCAGTTCTTTCAAGAGTGCATGAATGCTATATGCATGAAAATAGCAACTTGCACCGAGTTATAATATTGAGACTGAACCTCCATTTGTGGTTGCAATGTGTAATTATTTGTGAAGTTAACTATGAAACAATAGTACCAAGTGGGAATGTGTCCTTGTTTAACTTGAATTGTTCATCCAACCATCGAGCTCTATGTGTGTGTCTTGCATACTCATAAATAATTTCCTCTCTGAATTTGACCATATATTCGATACAGGTAATTATTTTGTAACAAGCTCACACCTCTTAGATTCTTTTCCATATTTTAATTGATATGCCACCGATTTATATTTGCTGAAACCAACCAATTATTTTCCTATTGAATTTTACTATCCTCATGGATACAACTTTTCAGATTTGGCAAGCCACCACATATCATTGCACATTCCATCCAAGCATGCTTTGTTACAAAAATATTGTCGGAATGAATTCCTTGAAGATTTTGGTGGGACATTTAATCCACACTCCCGCAACATGATGTCATTATGCAAAACACAACGCATATGACAAAAAACATCATAATGCATTGAAAATTCAACATGATGTTTGCAACAACAAGTGGTACATGAGTGATTGATTTTGACATAAAAGGGTTTGCTCATTTCAAAGAATCTTTGGCTAATGTTAATTCGTGGATTTTTATTATTAAATTTAGAGAACAATTGTGTTTGAGTCATATCTAAGAAATGTTTTGTACACGATTCATGATTAAGAGAACCTATTCTTCTTTTATTGTATCTCTTCTATTCGGTGACACCCTTGTGTTCTCATTCTAAAATTTTACAATTAATTATTTTAGAATATCATATTTATTCTTGTCTTTCACGTGGAAGTCTGCATAGAGAAATCCCAATAGTCGGTGTTATTGGCTAACTCAAGACGTTTATGTCTTTCTATTGCTTTCATTAGTGTTTTTATATTTAGCTTCAAATCACTTTTGCTTATTTTTATAATCAAGCGTTTATTAACTATTTTATCACTTACTATATAATTAGTAAGTGCCGTTGTGTAACATTACTATCTTTGGTGCATCTTTTTCCACCTACAACTTGGTATAATTTATGTATGTTTTCAACAATTGATGCATTTTGATCAGCAACATTAGATGTTCTTAACCCTGTGGTATTCATTATAGGTCTTATCTCATCAATGTAACAAATAAAGCAAGGGAAAAGAAGAAAGAATGTAGCAAAAATGTAGCTTTATTTCATGTATATGGATGACACAAAGTCCAACAACATATCACAATACACTATTGCTACAAAGTAGAAATCTTCAAAATATGGAATCGCTTGGAATGGAGGCCATCCCAATTTATAGCAATGTGGATTGACTCTTCGCCTACCCCCACATGACTCTTTATTATCTCATTCAACCCGTGACTTTTCACCTTCTTAGGAAGTGAGGAATAAGTTCCCTTTTTATAAATTAAAGGGACTTTTACAATGTTACTTTATAAAGTCACTTAAGTGAATGAGACGAAATAAAATGATTGTTCCCTATGAAGAATTAGAAAGAAAGGGGGAGAAAGGAAAATGAGAGAGAATGAATGAGAAGAAGGAAGAATGAATGTTGATTAAGATGGTGCTTTTCCACCTTTAATGAAGCGTTGTCTGACTGATATGATGAAATGTCCCAATATGGTAAAATTTGGATCTTTGAACTCTTTATGCTATTAGACCTCCTTTGAATAATGCAGAAAACCTCAAACTAAGTTTTTAGAAACATTGATCACCTTGATGACCGTGGGCGTTGCTTATCGACGTCCACTCGAAGAAGCTTGCAGTTGAAACCGATCTCTGATGACTTATGCTACATAGCCACATTGTTGTACTCATCATGAAGATTTAATGAAGCACATTTTGAACACTCTGTCCCACCAATGATGATCATAATTCCTCCCTGGTACATGATGCACATAAAACTTGGTCTCGAAATGAGTGTTGAGAAACATGGTTTCATAACTTCCCAATGTGAGCTTGGGATGGACACACACACAATTCATGATGATCCCCTTTAAAACTTGATTGATGAACTAATTCAAATCATTGAACTCTCTATGACCAACATTTTTGAATCACCTAGCTCTCTAAGTGATTATGATGGATTCACTACTACGCATCTTGTGATGCCTTGCATTAATTTTGAGCACTCTTGAATTTAGGACGACACTTCTAAGACCAATATGAAGTTATCAATGCTCTGTTTGAGCCTTGGAATCATCTTGTAATCCCATGAGGATGAAAAAAATTTAGTAATATAAGTTACTATGGAGATGGTAGCAACTTTCTACAACTGAGCTGAAAACTGTTATTTTTAGAAAGTTGGTCCTGGGAGAGCCGCTCTTTCAGCAAGTGTCACGTTTTCATCATGTTTTTACACCGAGGTATTTCCTTCACATTCTAGGCTTTTCATGGATGTATTGGGGTCAATTTTAAGTACTTTCCATTTTTGGAAAGTTGATTTTTTCTTTTTGCTTTTTTTTTGGATTTTTTGACCCTTGTGCCCTAGTTTTCAGTTTGCACAATTTTCACTATTTTGTTCTTCTAGAGGAGTTTTCCTTTTCTAGAAACTTACTAAAAATGGAAAGTGCAAACCAGTGACACTTACTATTTTTAGAAGCTGAAATTTGTAGTGTAGATTGATGAAAAAATTTCAGATTCCTTTTGGGTTTTTTCTCTTCAGTCTCTATTCATATTTTCAAGTCAAACCGCTCCCAGATCGAATTAAAATGAAGGAGAATCAACTTAGGGCCAAAATTTTCAGATTTCTGCCATTAAAAATTAGGTTCACCTTTCAATTTTTAGTTTTTTTCAGCTTCAAGGTGTTTAGATGAGGAGCATTTTACAAAATTTCATGGGGATCGATGTACAATTTGGGAGATATGAGTAATTTCTTGTTTTCATGCCCTAGGGTTTCTCACAACTCTTGTCCATGGATTCACTGAAAAACCTTTGTTTCTTGTTGCAGAAACATGGGAGGATGATAAAATGGTGGAGAATGTGATGGATAAGGTTTGGATGCAGTATACAATGGAGGAGAGGAAGGTTTATCAATAATTGAAGATTTCTTTGCGCATGTGTGAAGGGAAAAGAGAAGAACCATGGTAGTTACAAAATTTTCACAAATTTCATGATTTGGAATGTGTCGCACTTTCTTACACCTATTGCACCAAATATTTTGTGCACTTGGTGTAAAAATTGTTCCCCATCCCCATTGGGCTATGTGGTAGAGCGTGCTTTCGGAGCAGTGGGGTTGGGAAATGAAGCCTTCGGGGCTTAACTTGCAAGATAGAGCAAAAACTTGGTCGCGTGGAGGGTCCAGGAGCTCAAATTGGGTTGGGGAGCATTTTATTACACCTATTGCACCAAATATTTGGTGCACTTGGTGTAAAAAGTGTGCCACATTCTGATTGGTTGGGTTTTTGACTCAGAAATTGGCTAATTGTTGGAACTTGTGCATTGGAGGGCTACTTGTCGGGACCATAACTTGAATTCCGGAGTTTTTTAATGAAATTTTATATTATATTGACTGAAAATTTCCTTATAAATCCAATGGTTTTACTGTATGACCTTTATTCCACCCTTTACCCCCTAAAATTTGGGATTTTGTTTTGGCTTCATGGTCATGCATGAGAAAAACTAGACGGGGACATAGTGCGCCAAGGTTTTGTGAATAATATGATATCACCATCTTGTAGATATATGAATTTCCTTTCAAATGATATCTCGTTTGACTCTTAAATCCTTTCGGAGCTCCCGGAATCACCTCTTGAAGCTCAGGGGCTGTTTTTCATGACTTGTGCATCGCTCTAGGCCTCCAAGACTCACTGTTGTTGAAACAACTCTAAATTTTTTCAAAACTTCCCAAAAATTTCCAAAAATGATTGAAACATGTTTCTATATCTTTGATATGCATCCATGATGGATTTTATCTATTCTTTCCACTTCCGAGGAGGTGCGACAACTTCAAGAAGATTAAAAAATGACCATTCCCAAGCTTGTCAAAAAGCATATCTTGGTGAATATTGTTCTAAAAGCACTTGAAATGAATGGATAACCCTAAATAACCTATGGGAACAATGACATGCCACCTTCAACTAATCGAGAGAGGGGAAAGTGGAACCAACTCAGGGATTAGGGCAACTTGGGAAAATGTTTGGAAAGGCCTACAACCAAAAGTTTCGACATTGGGGTTCCTTGTCATGCTTGAAAATTGGGGATTTTCCCATTGCACATTTTCATGACAACAAGGGGGCATCACACCTATTCCCCTAACATTTAACAAATTTATTATCGTCTCATCAGTTCACATTTAGACTTTCACATATGACATATATATCTTGACACAAGAAATCGTTCATGGAAGAGCCTCAATAATCATCGCTCGGTTTGGTAGAAGGTGATAACTCCAGTAATAACATGTACGTAACTTAAAGGTACCCAACAAAAATATTTCCTCTTCATTTAAGTTTATGCTAGTGTTTTTAAAGGGATACCTTTTTTTGTGTTCTATCATCAATTTTAATAACCATATCATGTGTTCAATTCAAATTTATCAACTATTTTCTAAATGTCAGATGGATTGGTTTATGTTATGCTAATTTAATTTGTGTTGTTATTTATGAGTATTTAGGATTGTAGAGAAGAATATGCCTCCTTTAACAATTCCTTGATACAAATGTTCTAAGACAAAAGTGCCACAAGGTTCGAACATTCCTCGATGGGTCGCTAATGGTGGTCATCTCCATCCGTAGGTTTGATCTGCAATAAAAATTAGTGCTTATGATTTATTAGAGTGGAAATCCTATGACTTGGTGGGGAAAACCCATCAATGCATAATGTTGTTGAGATTCACCATACTAACATGGGTTTTAGTGAGCGTGATTTCTTTATTACTAAAGGTGTCAATGAGGATGTACACTTTTAGACATTAGTATGCTAGCCACCGTATCTAGAACTATTTTTCCATGCTTCTATTGAAAAATGTGTTGATGGTCAAATGGAAGGATATTGTAACCATGATTAAGTGGGTCATGAAATAGCCATATTCTCAAGGTATCACAATGCACAATTCCTTTCCTATGAAGGTAATTTTATCGTAGAGGATGCCATGAAATGGATGCCCCACTCACCGACTCATCCAATTGTCCCGAAATTTATTTAGAAGGCTTGCAACACTATCAAGAGGTTTGCGCTCATCACCAAATTATATGTATCCATTCCAATGTTGAACTTTTTGATTTTTCCCATGCATAGAAATAACTTAAGGATATGAGAATGTTGTATTAATTTTCCGAATAAGAAATATATAGAATTGGCTTTCATGTACTTTATCGCAAAGAGCTCATCATTGATACCTATGGATGAAAAGGCTAAACATCTCAAATGCTCCAACTTTGATCACGGTGTCCATTATCCATTCCATTGGGTAGCATGCCTCTCGTTTGATTTTCACCAATAGTTTTGTCCACATATATATGTTCAATTTGTATACAATCATGAAATTTCAAATAACACCTGAAAAAAATATGTAAATCCTCTCAAAAATTATATTTTAGTTAAAAGGTATGAACAATGGAAACCAATAACTTAAAAGTCACATAGCTGATTTGACAACTAGAACAAGGTCCTAACTTGTTGAAATTTTTTCCATTTCAACCATATGTTATGCGGTCTAATTTGAAGTCGAATATTTAAAAGCATTATGCAATACAAGATGGAATTGAAAAACAAGATGTTTTATTGCTTACATACAAGGGTTAAAAGTGAAACACGTCGGCCATTGATTTTAATGTTTTGAGTGAACTATAACGAGATCTTTCATTAACAAACCGTTATAAAAAGGATTAGAATAGATGATAAGTAATGAGTAAATAGATGGTTACAATCTATATTTTATTAATAATATTTAAAGTTATAGAAGGTGATGCAACCCTAAATAATGTGTTGAAATTTATTCTTGGTATATGAAGTATTTTTATTTTCATTATGTTTATGTTTATTTTATTGTTGTATTAGTTTAATACTTACTATTAAAACACATAATAATGTAATTGCAATAATTCCAATTGCGTGAAAGTTACAATTAAAAGGTAGGTTTTTCGAGTTGATGGAAATTAAGACAAATTTAATACTCAACAAATATTGCATTAAATAAGACAATTGTTTATATTAATTATTAATATTTAAGTTTCTTACGATAAATTACAAATTAATTGTTAAGTATGCATATATCTAGAGAACCTCACAACTCATGTTTATATGCTTGCACACTAATGTATTGTGTTGGATTGACAATATTCCTTGGGTTCACGTGTAGGAAGCCCCTTCAAATCCAAATGTGTTGTTCTCACCTTGTGACATGCATGAGAGGCTTCATTTGAAATATAATCAACTACTCTATCGGTGAAAAAATTATCTTAGGCATCATGAGTATAACATGCCAAGTGCTTACTTTTATACATATCTCCAAGTATGTTGCCTGCGGATTTGTACTTCTCACCCCCTTTCTCCTTAGATTAATTCACACAAATGGCCCATGGGCCATATGTGACATTCAAAACTAAGAAGAGTGGATCGCCAAATTTCCCTAAAAATTTTCCCTTCCCTTGTAATTCTCTTCCCTCTTATCTCCTTCTTCATCGACTAACTTCCTTCACCAATGTTTATCCCTTTTCCCTCCCTATCGGCTAAAGGTGTTATAATTTGTATAACTATCCTATTAGTTATAAAGGTTCTCATTGTGACAATATTTCGTCAATTATTTTATTTTTATTTAATTTTTGTGCCAAAAAGTGTTTCCAAATGGGAGTTTTGGTGATTGCGGCTAACACACATGGGGAAACAAAGGGTCAAGGAGGCTTCATTAGACATATAATCCAAGGTGTGAATTATCATGCCTTCGACCATCAAAATTTTCACCATTCGATGTCATTCCCCTTGATAAGGTGCTTTTTCTTTCATCAATGGCTTTGTAAAGACTACACCAAGAAGAGGATGTCTTTGAGAACTTATGTTCTCACGTAATCAAAGAAACCAAAAACATTCATGTCATCTAAATTCTAAGCAGACAACATTAGTTTAAAAAAACTTGTAATACAATTAGAACTTTTACATCAAACTAGAAACTCCATAATACGATTTGAAGTCCTATATCAAAAATACTTCCATAGGATTTGAAGCCCTATATCCGAATGAAAATTGGTATCATGAATAGCCATATTAATAATGACTCCAAATTTGTCATTTATTGTTGGAAGGAAGAATGATGGTGTACATGATATGGACCATTGATATCAAGGGCAACAACTTTTTCCATATGCCCTTCATCAGAGATGCAATTTGCACCTTTGTCATTTGTTGTTTTCTTACGGAAAGCGAGTCCCTCATTACTGCATAGTTGCACTATAAAAGTGAGTACCAAAAATAATGTTAAATCGAAAAACAATATAAATCTTTCTTCCGATCTTCTTACTCTTCTATCTCTACGTCGGTTTAAATTCATAGAAAAAATATCCCATCCATGAGGAGAGTGAACAAATGTGTAAATTTAATCGAGAACGAGAAAATTATAATGAGTGTAGAGCATGTGTTGGAAGGTTTTATGTTCAAACATGCTTGTTTTCTATAAAGTTTGAAATAATTTACAATAAATGTATTCTCTTGAGGATTAGGTGTTTAAATGGTCTTCAAGTGATGGTGGAGGGATTGGAGGTGTAGTGGAATTTCAATTGCATTGGCCATCTCTCATGGCTTCACATGATGGAAACCTTATGTATTCACTTGCATTGTTCATATGGATGTATGAAAATTACAACTACTCGTCCTTTCTCGCCTTTGTTGTCCTCTTGCATAACAAAATAAATGACAAAACATTCCTTTTGTCAAAATTATAGCTAGAAAACATTAATTAATAAAACATGTTTATACGGTTTAAGAGCCCACATCGAAATGACACGTAAATGTATCTCTTGAGGATTATGCATTTACATGGTATGGCTTCACATATTGAATCCCCTATAGATCCACTCATGTTGCTCAAATGGAAAAATGAATGCTCTTGTTCATTTGCGCCTCTAACTACAATTCCTTTATCGCTTAAGCTACAACTTGCTTTGGATACTATTTTCACGAACAACTCCCACCATTGAATTGATCGCTCAAGGCATTCTTAGAACAAGGAATTCATATCTAATTATTCCTACATAAGAAGCACTTATTTCCGCTCCAAGCGTAAATAACTCCCCTTCACTCTTATCTTGACGATTGTCCATCACAACCTCTTTCTCCTTCAAATTTTTGACTAAAAACAACACGTGGTTCACGTGTCTTATAAGGAGAAACATTTTTTTGAATACGTCCCCTAATATTGTCCCCACTTATAGACTTCTCCTCCCTTAATCCCCTTCTTTATCTCCCTCTTTCTTTTGCAGTGTTTCACCCCTTTAAGTTTAACTTCAATACACCATTTTGTCATCTCCACTACACTAATTGTCAAAATATTTTTTTATAAAGTCTTATAAAATATATTATGGAATGAACATTAAAATAAGCAAGTTCAATTTTTTTAAAAAAATCACCGTAACTCTCACCATAAGAGATGCCTAGCATAGCACTTATAAATAGACCTCACAAAAAAAATGTTGAGCCCACATTGAGTTGAGTCTCGACCCCTTTCAAAGGCGACTAGTTGGCTGCGAATCCTAACATATGAGAAAAGACCTTTTTGCAAAGTGAGAGATTACATCTGACCTCCCAATATCCATTGAAAATACAAATAGGGAGAGAACCCGATTGTGGTGCGGGGGTCCATTAGTGGAGATAGTAGAAAAAGGTGAAAGTGAGATTACATTCACCTTTTTGAAAATAACTAGGGAGAGAATAGGTTTTGAATGATATGTGACCTTTTTAATAACATATTTTGAATGATATGTGAAGTTAATACAACCTATTGTATCATTATTAATTAAACATGGAAGCATGAAATGTTGAATAAGACAGTTTTTAAATTGGTCAATATTCTCTTATTCATTGATAGAACTAAAAATATATATTAATTTATATACAAGTGTACAAAAACCAAGTCTATACAGTCAACTATTCATTAAGTAATATTTTCATTGTATGTACATCATATCTATTACAGTCACTTCAACAAGTCATTTCTCAAGACTTTCCAAACCAGATCTCAAATATAATGCACTAGATTTGATGTAAGAGTCTTCAATCCCAAGTAAACACCTGCATAACAATAAATGAAATTATGGTCAGTCTCACCTTTCACAGTGTTTAAAAACTCAGTACCATATGAACAATAAATTGTGTAACCAGCTGCATAAAATAATAAAAATGACCAACTAAAATATTATCCATTGGATTAAATCCCAATAAATCTCAGCCATTTGATTGAACTATCATAGTGAATCCATGTCAACTAACATCAACCAATCAGAATTTAGGATGATAGAATAAAAGCTGGAGGATGGATTACAATTCCATTTGTTCATGCAGTTTTCATCTCTCAAAGTTGAAGAAGTGAGGAGCAGTGCAGTTCAGGTAAGACACTTATGAATTACAAACTATTTCATAATTCAAGCCCTCTATTTATTTTTTCAGTGTTTGCATATTGCAGCAGAGTTGTATTGACTGGTTTTAAAGCAAATAGTTCACAAGCTATAAACCTGTTAGCCATTTTTTGCAAAAGGCATGTTAAATATGATGTTTATAACCAACTAGGACAAGTGCAAAGGTCCAACTATGAGCGTTTTTGTTGCAATTGATACTCTGTTCTGCCATGCACTACCAAAAACTACAGACTGAAATTTTGAGAAATTGGGATAAAACATATATTTGAAGGTGGCAGTGAGGTGGCGGTGCAATGTTGGAGGTCAAGAATTTGGTGCTGCATCCATTGGTGGTGTTTTTACTCTATAAATTTTCCCTTCCATATTTCTAACGATTGGTAACAGCTTAGCTTTAAACTCTATAAATTTTCCCTTCCAAAAGATACAGACTGAAATTTTGAGAAATTGGGATAAAACATATATTTGAAGGTGGCAGTGAGGTGGCGGTGCAATGTTGGAGGTCAAGAATTTGGTGCTGCATCCATTGGTGGTGTTTTTACTCTATAAATTTTCCCTTCCATATTTCTAACGATTGGTAACAACTTAGCTTTAAACTCTATAAATTTTCCCTTCCATAAATTTATATATGTGAAGGCTTCAGAAATTGGGATAAAACATATATTTCTTCCCTCTTACAAATTGTGAGGAGTTGTATGGCTACAATAATGCTGGTAAAACCATTATGGATGAAGGAAATATTCAACTGGACAGTGATACATTTAACTGGCAAGTAACAAGTGCAGTATATTTCGTATAAAGCTAATAGTAAAGAACCTTTGCTTTTTGAGAACTCTTAATAAATGTATATGCCATGACAGTGCGTGCAAACAGCAAATACACTTCTTTGGGAACATATATTCTTCTTCTCTAGTGTATAGTCATCACTGCTATATAGGCATAAGTTTAATTGTATACATAAAAAGATGGAAAGTATTCTAATTACATGTGCAAAATTTATATTGAAAACATAACTTTAAATACAACACTACTGGAATATACAACTCTGTCGGAATATGACCACAACAGCGTTCTATAGTCCAGCAGTGTTGTATATTGCATTTCTGAATTCACTGTATTGTTCATTTTTTCCAGATATCTCATTCTCCAGTTGAAAAGTATTTTTTCCAATCATCACTGTGATATTAGCATAAGTTTTATTGTATACATAGAAATTTGGAAAGTATTATGATCATATGTGAAAATTTTATATTGAAAACATAACTTTAAAAACTACATAGGAAGAGTCCGACGAATACAGTAGTTTGTCAAGTTCTCGTTAGAAATATGGAAGGAAAATTTTAAATTCTATCAATGAATAAGATAATATTGACCAATTTAAAAACTGTCTCCATTATTGGACCCTGCACCACAACCGGTGCTTATCCCCTAGCAATGCTCACCCACCAGCCGTTAATGTTTTCATTATAAATATATGCCTTCCATATTTCTAACGACAACTTAGCTTTAACAACTAGGGGAGAGGACCCGGTTGTGGTGCACCATATCTTTGCACAGTCACCGCGCCACGTCACTGCCACCTGGGCGAGTAAAAACACTATAATTGCAGGTTTCAAAAGAACTGGTATTTGGCTAAGTTGTTACCAATCCTCTCGACAAATCCTTTTCAAAAAAATCTAATGTGACTTGATGGAACCAATCCTTTGCTGAATTGTCGTTAGAAATATGGAAGGGAAAATTTATAGAGTTTAAAGCTAAGTTGTTACCAATCGTTAGAAATATGGAAGGGAAAATTTATAGAGTAAAAACACCACCAATGGATGCAGCACCAAATTCTTGACCTCCAACATTGCACCGCCACCTCACTGCCACCTCAGCGCCACGTGGACGATCCGCGTTTGTGGAGATGTCAAAAAAGTTGGTTTTTTTGCATGGGACCAAGTGTTGTCCACTCGCCGCGCAGTTGTTGTCCGGGCTACCGCCATGCATTGAATGCTCACCCACCAGCCGTTAATGTTTTCATTATAAATTTTCCCTTCCATATTTCTAACGAACAATATAGTGAATTCTGAAATGCAATATACAACATTGTTGAACTATACAGCATTGTCATAATGAAAACTACAAGTGGAGAAATTCCTAAAAATTAAACAAAATCATTCATATTCTAGCATATTCCAGCATTCATTTTTGGTATATTTATAGTTTCTTTTCCAACAATCATCTTTCATGTTGTGAATCAGGTATTTCATTTACACCATGAGAAAAGGTGCTATTGCTAGAAGATCAAGGAGGCCAAAAGTGAGAGGTGTACAATTATCGCATAATTTAAGTGATGAAGAGGATAATTCAGCACCAACTGGTAATGAACCAGAATGTAGAAACCCACCCACTGTCTCAGTTCAAAGAACATCTGCAACAAAGAAGCTTAGTGTCATCCGAGGTTGGACAAAAGAAGATATGGAAAAGGCGATAGATGATGTTGAGTTTAATGGGTTCTCAGTTAGAGCAACAACAAAGAAGTATTCCATTCCACCCACATCATTACACTATTGGCTAAATGGTCTCACCCACACAAAGAGGAGGGGTCCTCCAACAATTCTAACTGCAAGAAGAAGAAGAGGAAATTGTTGAATGGTGTAAAGAAATGGCTGATATGGGTCATGGCTTGGAGTTAATGCAGCTAAAGGCAAATGTTGCTCAGATTTGTGAAACAAGACAAAACCCTTTCAGAGATGGGTTTCCTGGTAAATCATGGTGGGCTGGATTCAGAAAACGTCATCCAGACCTTGCAATCCGAACCGCTGAGGGACTTGACAGGGATAGAGCTTTAAACTTGCGCCCTGCAATAGTAACCAAATTTTATGATAATTTGGCCAAAAGCTATGGAACCTATTCATACGGCGCTCATAAAATCTGGAATTGTGATGAGACTGGTTTGCAGGCTGGAAGAAATTGTGGAGTTCGTGTAATTGCAAAGAGGGGCAGTCGTAATGTCCCAAAGGTAATACCAAAGAGCAGGGAGTGGATCACTATATTGTGTTGTGTCAATGCAGCAGGTATGTCAATCCCAGGATTTTATTTGTTCAAGGGAAAGAGAATGATAAAGAATTACATTAAAAATTGTGAACCTGGAGCATGTATGGCTGCACATCCAAATGCATGGATGACAAAGGAATTGTTTTTAAATTGGCTATGTCATTTTGCACGTTCAGTACCAGGCGGTGTTTCTCCAAATAATAGACACCTATTGATATTTGATGGCCATGGCAGCCATGTAGCATTACAAACTGTGGAGGAGGCAAACAAATTGGGCATTGATTTGATAACACTACCAGCACATACTAGTCATAAGTTGCAACCTCTTGACGTGAGTGTGTTCAGCCCTTTCAAGACATATTTTAGAGCTGAGAGGTCCAAATGGATGGCAGAGAACAAATGTGCAGATGTGAAAAGGAGTGACATTCTTTGAGCTTGCAAGTAGAGCCTTAAAAAACCTGAGACACCATCTAACATAATTGCAGGTTTCAAAAGAACCGGTATTTGGCCATTGAATTATGATGCCCTCCTAAATGACATGGCATACTGACAGGGCATTTGACATGCAAGGTGAGGAAGTTGTTGATCTTTGTCACAAACATTTTGAGCCTATCTCAACGAATAAATCCTGAATTAAATGACAGTGAAGAGGTGGTACCTGAAACTCAATTCATGCAAAATGTTGACTCTAGAGATGATATGGAAGCAGTTGCAACACATGGAGTGGAGCTAAACAAAGTGCTCTTGGAAACCCAAGTAACATCATCAACAATAAGGAGGGTCTTGATTTTGTAAGTAATAATGATTTGTCCTTACCAAGTCAAGTTAACCCGCCACATGGTTAGAGGATGCCATGAAAAACTTGGGTTACTGTTACCATCCGGCCACGAGAAGATCAAAGCTTAAATCTGCCTTCCTTTCTGAAGGACTAGAACAAGAAGCAATAATTCATTATTATGCAGATGTTGGAGATGAGGATGAACAAGACGAAGTCAAATTTCAAGAGGATGCTCAAGAAAATGAAATTAACTTAGAAGTTATGCAACATGAACCTCAACACCCTGAAGAGACTGAAAACCAAGATGGACGCGGTACGTTACTTTCCCATTTTCTACGACTTCCAAGGGAGATCATAAACAAATCAGATGGTTCTATTAGACTAAGTAGGCATTCACAGATTTTGACTGCACCTAAGTACATGGAGCTATTGGTTGATGCGGAAAGAAAAAAGGAGGAACAAGCAAAACTAAAGTTACGGAAAAAAGAAGTGGCACAAGAAAAAAAGGTTGCTAGACTTGCAACAAAAGAAAAAAGATTGCAGGAGAAGCTTGAAAGAGAAAGGGAGAAGCAGGCTAAGGAGCAACAGAAAGAGATTGAGAAGGCACACAAGCAACAAAGGAAAGAGCAAGAGAAGAGGGAGAGGGAACTTGCAAATCAATTAAGGGAATACGAAAAGAGGATGCGTGTAAGTTCTGCAACTGATCATGAAAATCGAAGGATTTTTCAAGATATGTTAAATATTCAAATTCCAGGTTATGCTCAAATTGGAACACCTCCATCACTTATGAATAACTCTTGTACAGTTCCATCTTGGTATGTATCACCTCATTTACTTTGTACAAGTTCAAGCAGTCCTAGTAGTTCATTTGCAATGCCACCATGGATGCAAGCTTCAGCAGGGCAACCAACTCCTCTGTCAACAACAGGTGCAAATCCCTTTTCAAGCGGACAACCAAATCCTTTTTCAGCAGGGGGACCAGATCCTTTATCAGTTGGGCAACCAAATGCTCTGTCAAAAGGGATTCTAAATCCCTTTTCAGTTGGCCAATCGAACACTGTATCGGCAGGAAAAGAAAATCCAAAAGCAGTATAGAAAGAGGGCAATATTACTTATACTAACTAAGATATTGAACATGTGCCCGCAAACAATGCTTATTACCCCATATGATGATGGTAGTAATTTTGTTGGTGATACAATTTTGCTAGATGTATTCACCGAAGCCTTCCTATGTAGTCTCTAAAGTTATATAGTGCAATATAAATTTTGCGTATGTAATCAGAATACTTTCCAGCCATCCATGTATACAATTAAACTTATGTTAATATATCAGTATGATGATGCTCTATATTTTACACCCTATTTGGCGGTGTAATCAGAATACTCATATTAATTTTGCGTATGTAATCAGAATACTTTCCAGGCGTCCATGTATACAATTGAACTTATGTTAATATATCAATATGATGACGCTCTTTATTTTACACCCTATTTGGCGGTGTAATCAGAATACTCATATTAATTTTGCGTATGTAATCAGAATACTTTCCATCGTTCTATGTATACAATTAAACTTATGTTAATATATCAGTATGATTATGCTCACTATTTTAATAGTGCAGTGTTTAAAAACATTAAGGATCATTGCCTGAGTGAGAACCCTCTCATCTCTGCCTTTTCTTCTCATCTTCTTATAGGGCCGAGCCAATGCCGAGGATGAAGTCGGTCAGGAGTGGAGAAAACGCACGCACCCACCGGTCTGCAAGATCCCACGAAATGGTCGCTCGAGCTCTGCAACCGAACACGCGAAAACCAGACTGAACGAGCTCCCTCTCCATTTCCCATGAAATGCCATGGCCCGATTTGGCGGTGACTATCTCCATAAACCTACCCGCGCACATTAACGGCTGGTGGGTGAGCATTCAATGCATGGCGGTAGCCAGGACAACAACTGGCGCGGCGAATGGCGTGGTGTTTTTACTCGACCAGGTGGCAGTGACGTGGTGCAATGACTATGCAAAGATAGGGTGCACTACAACCGGTGCAATGCGTTACAGCAATGCAGCCCTTGGGAGCAACATGTATATATGAACCATGGAAGACACTTCAAACATTTAGACTCAAGATCGAGAGAACGCTAATACAGAAGCGAGCAATTACAACAGAAAACAATGTAAATGGCAGTAACAGAGAGTGGTAATGCCTATAATTAGACCTAGAAATTGCTTAAAGGGGTAAGTAGACCTGTAAATCTGTCTATAATTAGACCTAGAAATTGCTTAAAGGGGTACTTGGGTATTAGAAAATAGATTACTTTAAGTCCAATGATGAGGTAATGCTGCTAAGTTTTTTAGAAAACAATTGGGTACTGATACAAAAAGAAAACAATTGGATACACTAAGAGGTGAAGCAGAAATTACTAGATATCTTCATTAAAGTTCCTCTTGTTTCTATATAAACACTAAAAAAATTGGGTACTGATATGTTTCTAACTTGCACTAAACAAGATACTGTTTATTCAGTTCCTCTTGTTTCAAAAAATACAAACACTAAAAAAACAATTTCTAGATATCTTCATTGAAGTTGTAGTAAAAGTTCATTTTGCTGAAACTCTGAGATGAAGGAAATTTGGAAGCCGAATGTGTGTAATGCAAATCAGATGTAGTAAAAGTTTATTCAGTTCCTTTCCCCACTCAAGCATGCAAATCACGTAGCCTAACAATCTCCCACATGCATTCAGATCCCAAAACATATAATTTTTGCCACCTAAAACATATAATTTTTGCTACCCAAAACAGAAAACAAATTACATTTGTTGCTGCAAACACTGAAAATAAACACTATAAAATTCCATAGAAAGAAAGACATTTGTTAAGTCCAATGATGAGGTAATGCTGCTAAGTACTTTAATGTTGATATGTGAAGTTAATACAACCCAACCGTTTTCTATTGTATCATTATTAATTAAACATGGAAGCATGAAATGTTGAATAAGACAGTTTTTAAATTGATCAATATTCTCTTATTCATTGATAGAACTAAAAATATATATTAATTTATATACAAGTGTACAAAAACCAAGTCTATACAGTCAACTATTCATTAAGTAATATTTTCATTGTATGCACATCATATCTATTACAATCACTTCAACAAGTCATTTCTCAAGACTTTCCAAAAAAATTACTACCATCATCATATGGGGTAATAAGCATTGTTTACGGGCACATGTTCAATATCTTAGTTAGTATTGGGTACTGATACAAAAAGAAAACAATTGGATACACTAAGAGGTGAAGCAGAAATTACTATTGCACTATATAACTTTAGAGACTACATAGGAAGACTTCGGTGAATACATCTAGCAAAATTGTATCACCAACAAAATTACTACCATCATCATATGGGGTAATAAGCATTGTTTGCGGGCACATGTTCAATATCTTAGTTAGTATTGGGTACTGATACAGAAAGACAACAATTGGATACACTAAGAGGTGAAGCAGAAATTACTATTGCACTATATAACTTTAGAGACTACATAGGAAGACTTCGGTGAATACATCTAGCAAAATTGTATCAGCAACAAAATTACTACCATCATCATATGGGGTAATAAGCATTGTTTGCGGGCACATGTGAAATAAATATGTATTCTTTTTTACAATGAAATGCCAGAGTAATTTGTTTATCCCTGCAATATACTGAAACATGGGCATCGTAAGGAAAAAATAAGCAACAAAGGACATGATAGCAGATAAATCATCAGAAAACAATGAATATGAAACATCTAGCAACAAGGCCTCCAGACTCTAAGAGCGTAAGAAGGAGAAAAGGTATCCTGACGCCTATTTTCACAACAACAGGTATAATATCCTTTAAGATTGAGAGATCACATTTTGAAAATAAAATAAATCTCAACTAATTCATCACTTGAAGAAGAGATATCTACATAAATTGTTAATTTATTGTTAATTTCTAAATTGTGAGAGATAATAACATAACTCATTTGTATCCCGAAAACAAGAAACACTCGAAAACAACATTTATACCGACTTAAGTCATCGTAAATTTCTAAATTATGAAAGATAACCCTATAACTCAATTGTATCCCAAAAACAAGGAGAAACAACGCTTACACCAACGTAAATCATTGCGACTTGAGAGTTTCTAAATTGTGAGAGATAACCGTAACCGTGTAACTCAATTGTATCCCGAAAATCCCAACGTTTAAAAATAGCAAAACATAAGTCGAAGATCAAAACTTAAAACAATTTTTAGCACGCCCGAGAAAAGCAGCTATTTGCTCTTTTCCCCACGAATGAATGACTTTAATCTGCATTCGTTAAGAGACCTCGGCAGCGTGGATACCATCCAGGCTGTGCAACGAAAATAACTACACATGAATGTGCTGTGTACATCATCATTATCAACGATCGACGGCGTTAGCGTTCCGTGGTTTGCGAAAGTCGATCACTGTTTAACGTCACCACCCACACAAGGCCAAAAAGCACCAGAAGAAGAACAAAAAAAAGCCGAAAAAGAAAGACATTTTGGAGGAGCAAGAAAACTCTGGACCAACCAATGCAAAACACTGTCCTTAAATTTTAAGTAAAGGCATTTTAAGTAACAAAACACAGTACAATCATGTCAAAAGAAGTTACAAGAACAAATAATCCAAAGCCATATCATAACAGCACAGCAAAATCGTAAAACTTCTGCAGGTAGTAAAGCAAAATTGTAAAACTTCTAAACACAACTATACCCACAAATTAATGCTTTCGATAAATACAGAGTTGGCTCATAAACAAGACAAATACACCAACGATTTTAAGCTTGGAAGAAATAAAATAAGACGGGTAACAAAACAAATTTCTTTTGCTGAATGGCAAACAACAAACTTTCCATAGTAGTACAGTGTTTAAAAACACTAAGGATCATCGCCTGAGTGAGAACCCTCTCACCTCTGCCTTTTCTTCTCATCTTCTTAGCAGGCCGAGCCAATGCCGAGGACGAAGTCGGTCAGGAGTGGAGAAAACGCACGCACCCACCGGTCTGCAAGATACCACGAAATGGTCGCTCGAGCTCTGCAACAGAACACGCGAAAAACCAGACTGAACGAGCTCCCTCTCCATTTCCCACGAAATGCCATGGCCCGATTTGGCGGTGACCATCTCCATAAACCTACCCGCGCACATTAACGGCTGGTGGGTGAGCATTCAATGCATGGCGGTAGCCCGGACAACAACTGGCGCGGCGAGTGGACAACACTTGGTCCCATGCAATTAAACCAACTTTTTCGATATCTTCACTAACGCGGATCGTCCACGTGGCGCTGAGGTGGCAGTGAGGTGGCGGTGCAATGCTGGAGGTCAAGAATTTGGTCCTGCATCCATTGGTGGTGTTTTTACTCGTCCAGGTGGCAGTGACGTGGCGCGGTGACTGTGCAAAGATAGGGTGCACCACATATGGGTCCTCTCCCCTATACACAGGCCACCGCCACACTAATTCCCATTCCCTCAACTGAAATCTGGAAATGGATAGACATATCTTCCAATGCGGCGACCAGAGGAATTCCGATGTCAAATTGCTACTATCATTTTCCGATGGACGTGAGTACAGTGGTAGTCCTGTGTACCTCCATTCTCAAGTTTTGAAGAAATCCAAGCTTTTTGAAGCCAGGCTTTCTGAGCGCTGGTCTCCAGACATGTCTTCTTTTACTGAAATTAAGCTAACAGTTCCTCCCAATGGTGCTGCTGGGGACTACATTAAGTGTATTAATCTCATGTATTCGTCTTACCATCATTCAGACATATCCTTCTTCAGTGTAGATGAAGCCCTGGGAATTCTACCTGTTGCTTCGGAATTACTGTTTGAAGAAGGGATTCAGAAGTGCATGCAATATCTAGAAGCAGTTTATTGGACTCCTCATCAAAAACCAGAATCCGAGCTCTGCTATCGTCTTTACAGGTAAATATTTTGACTGATTTAGCTGAAAGACTTGAAATGTCTGAATCGTTTTTCAGTGAAGAATTGGAGCTGTTGAAAAAGAGAGTGCCTCAAATGCTTTTTCAAATTTTAAACAACCCATCTCTTGAGTGTGGGTTGCCTCTGAAACATATGCAAGATAAGGTTCAAAAACACATAGTTGCAAACTTTAAGGGAAATATAGATCCGGCTATTCAAAATATATGCAGAGATGCACTTTTAAACGAATGTAGAATAAAAATTGAGGGAATCAAGTGTGGAGTTTCTATCGAAATGAGGGATTCTGCTTGGGTCGCTCTCTTGTGGTTGTTAGACTTGACCAGGCTCTGTAAAAGGAAGCATTTGAAGCTGCATTCAGAATGTTTGTTGAAGATGAAGAAGTTGCTGACAGATTAGTTGAACCTCGAATGTGGTCAAATGATGCTTATTATTATTCGACATCGGATATTCAGGCCATCTGTTAGAAATTTTAGTCGATAGGTTTTGAACGCTTTGGCAAATGGGGATATAATTATTCCTAAATCTGGCCGTATATATTTTCTCACAAAGTGGGTGCCAGTCATGGCATATCTTCTTTGTCGGCTTGCTTTTGCACAAAATCGTACGTTTTGCACTCCGCCTTTGAATTTTTCAAAGAAATTTCAAACGAGAGTGACTAAAATATTAGCAAGCCTTCCACCCAATGCACAGAAACAAATATTTAAGTCTTGTGAAGATGCTGCTAAAAATTTCAAACTGGGAGAGAGAAATTTTCCAGTGGTGGATTAAGGTGATATGGTTGGCAGTGCTGCCTGAAAATAGCAACCATCTTCAGATAAAGTGATAAGTTTCAGTGATACCATTCCGCAGTATGCATGAAATTAATTTGTTAGTTGGTTTATAGATACATTGTTACAGAATCTGTTACTGACATAGCTTACCATAGGTGGTCTTTCCAATTTTGAATTGTGTAAAAACAGACTGAAAGAGTTTCCTAGATCAATAGCACTATTTTATCTGCAGTTTTGGAGACAGTAGCAATACTGATATGATGGTTTTCAGAAATTACTGGGTTTTGAGAGCAAGGTTATATATCTGATGTGCTATCCCCCACATGTGTTGTATAAATTATCCATTTCTCAAAAATATTGGTCACACTATGTTTCACCAAATAATGTTGTAGTTGGGTGCTACTGCCATAGCCTTTTCATTGCCTTGAAAGTGTTATTGTTTCATTGAATTTCAGTTTTTATTTTAAATCATATACCAGAAGATGCTTGGTACATTATTGATTAGTTGTATTATGTTATATCACATGCTTTCTAACAAAGGCATTAGAATATTCTACTGGCTCAAACATATTCTGTTTACTAAGAGATTTGCCACTTCCACGGTCTATATCTTGTTTGACTTCAATTCTGACATATGCTATCTGAGAGGCTTATCCAGCACCTATGTTGAGGGGTTGAAACATTGACTCCCTCGTCAAATATTTAGAAGCAGTTTATTGGACTCCTCATCAAAAACAAGAATCCGAGCTCTGCTATCGTCTTTACAGGTAAATATTTTCACTGATTTAGCTGAAAGGCTTGAAATGTCTGAATCGTTTTCAGTGAAGAATTGGAGCTGTTGAAAAGAGAGTACCCGAAATGCTTTTTCAAATTTTAAACAACCCATCTGATGAGTCTGGGTTGCCTCTGAAACATATGCAAGATACGGTGCAAGAACACATAGTTGCAAACTTTAAGGAAATATAGATCCGGCTATTCAAAATGTTTGCAGAGATGCACTTTTAAACGAATGTAGAGTACAAATTGAGGGGAATCAAGTGTGAGGGGGACTCTGCTTGTGTGGCTCTCTTGTGGTTGTTAGACTTGACTAGACTTTGTAAAAGGGAAGCATTTGAAGCTGCATTCAGTATGTTTGTTGAAGATGAAGAAGTTGCTGACATATTAGTTGAACCTCGAATGTGGTTATATACTACTTCATATTTGCCATCAGATAGATCATATTTAGGCCATCTGTTAGAAATTTTAGTCGATAGGTTTCTGAACGCTTTGGCAAATGGAGATATAAGTATTCCTAAATCTGGCCGTATATATTTTCTCACAAAGTGGGTGCCGGTCATGGCATATCTTATTTGTCGGCATGCTATTGCAAACAAACGTACGTTTTACACTTTGTCATTGAATTTTTCAAAGAAATTTGAAAAGGAGTGACTAAAATATTAGTGAGCCTTCCACCCAATGCACAGAAACAAATATTTAAGTCTTGTGAAGATGCTGCTAAAAATTTCAAACTTGGAGAGAGAAATCTTCCAGTGGTGGATTAAGGTGATATGGCTGGCAGTGATGCCTGAAAATTGCAACCATCTTCAGATAGAGTGATAAGTTTCCGTGATACCATTCCTCAGCATGCATGAAATCAATTTGGTATTTGGTTTATGGATTGATTGTCACAAAATCTGTTACTGACATAGCTTACCATAGAAGGTCTTTCCAATTTTGAATTAAGTAAAAACAGACTGAAAGAGTTTCCGAAATCAGTGTCACTATTATCTCTGCAGTTTTGGAGACGGTAACAACATTGATATGATGGATTTCCAGAAATTACTGGGTTTTGAGACCAAGGTTATATATCTGATCTGCTATCCCCCGACATGTATTGTATATATTTATCCATTCTCAAAAATATTGGTCACACTTTATGTTTCACCAAATAATGTTGTAGTTGGGTGCTACTGCCATATCCTTTTCATTGCCTTGAAAGTGTTGTTGCTTGATTGAATTTCAATTTATATTTTAAATGATATAACAGAATATGCTTGGCACATGTTTTCTAACAAAGGCATTGCAATATTCCATTCGCTCAACCATATTCTGTTTACTAAGAGATGTGCTACTTCCACAGTCTATATCTTGTTTAACTTTAATTCTGATATATGCTGTCTGAGAGGCTTATCCAGCACCTGTGTTGAAACATTGACTCCCCAGTTGAATATTTAGCCTTTTTTTGGTGTTTTTTTTTGTTTCAAGTGTCGGTGTTTCATCCCTCAACATAGGTGCTACTTACAATCAGCTTATTTAATTGCAATGGCTAGAACTTAGCTTTAAACCTCTCACTACCTGGAACAAAGAATCTTTAACTACGCAACAAACTGTCTCATTAGCAGTACTATTACAAAATTTGACTCACTGGCATCTGGATGTCTTACCCTCTTTAAGCCACTCGGGATTAATAGGGTTTTAGAGCTGAATTTTTCAATGTCTTTGACATTCTACTGGTAACTTTTGAAAGTTTAAACATTTACAGTACACATTAAATCAAATTGACAAATTGTTATTTGGCAACTTGCACTTGCTAAAACATCAATGTGATTTTTCAAAACCTGCAGGATTCCGCTCTATGAAGGAGAAATTTGCATCGATAGATCATGATTAGTTCTCATTTATTTAGTTTGAAAGTAAGAATTTAATAGGCTGTGCAATTAGTAAATACAATTAGCACAATAACTTTTCCAAATACCATGCAGATAGCACCAAGCCATGTCATGATTGGATTTTGAAAGTTGGAAGTTCTATGCATAATGCTTTACAGTTGACAGTCACTCTCAACAGGGGATTTTCACACAATAAATATTTCTATATATCCTCATGGCAGCCTAGGTTTGCAATCTTGTACAACAATTCTATGCTCTAAAAGCTAACTTTATAATTTCATGCTAAAGTTTCACGTGAAATAGTTTCTCAGATCCTCAGATTTGTAGAGCATGTGTAATTCATACTTGGTAAAAGTGAATTCTGCAGGAAAATCTGTGGAATGTGCAATTGCCAGGGACAAAACAGAGCACATGAGAACATTATAAAACAACTTGGAAAATGTTGTAGGAAGAGTATGACACTTGTCAAGGCAAAGGGCAGGTAGAATAAGGTGGCTAAAGCTCTAACCAGTAAACAATCTCCAAGATCTTGTGCACAAAATCTGTAAATTCCCATTTGGCATATAATTCTCATGCTTTAATCATTCTCTTTTCTTTTCTCATGTTTGGATTCAGCATGGAAGAAGGTTCTGTTGCCGCGTCTTTCGATTGTTTCTTGAATTGTTTAACACTGTCGAGTCTTGTGAATACAAAGCTTTCAGTGAGACATCTGGACCACTTGGAAATTAGAAATAGTGAAGTGAATGAGCCTAAAACCTCTAGTGGGCATGAAACACTGAGGACACTCTGGGGAGTGCATGTGATTTTGTCATTTGTTGTGCTCTCTCCTTTCTGGTAACCTTTGTGAGCATTTGCTGAAGCTTGGATTAGATTAGCAAGGCCCTGTCACCTCTTCTAAATCCACAAGGAAGTCCCTGTAACCTTTCTGAGGTCTGTTTGGCACCTATGTCAAGGAGTAATGGAGAAATATGTTCTTCTATAGAGGAGATTACATGCCATTATATGATGTTCTGTTTTGTAATAAAACTTGGAAATTGAGATTAGATGTAGAAGGTGAACCGGAAGTTTTCTTGCTATAATTCAGTTGGATAAGTAACTCAGATGCCCATGTTTATTGGCTGAGAAGGGTGGCATAGCATTTCTTGACTGATACTTGATTTGGGAGATATGCCATTGGTATTCAATGTTGTACTTAGCAGAGGGTTCGGATGGAGAGTTTGGCAGTTGTCCTAGAATTTCAACTTAATTGTGCAGGTCAATTCAAAATTTGTTAATGGCCAGCTCTTTCACATGGCTGTAAATATAAACTATTTATATACAAATTTCCATGTTGCAAGCCCCTTTCTCAAATTTCAAGATTGTTAACACACTTTCTCAACAAATTTTTAAGCTGCCATGAATTTTTTTGAAGGATTTGTTATTATGCCGAAAGGCGTTTGTTACAAGTGGAAAAGCCCCTGCTATGTCTGGCACGTGTCAGAGCTGTAGACGTTGTAGATTGGGCAGAGGAGGACATTGAAGTATGAGCAATTCACACCCGTAGATAGATATGGAAACCCTAAAACTGGTGGAGTCCTAAAGTGAACTTAGTTTCCAAGGTTTGTTTTGCGTATGGGGCCCAACAATGTCTGTGCAGGATGGTTTATTGCATGATAGGATTAATGATTGCCGTGCAGGTATGGAGGTCTGTGGAGGTATGAAGGTCTGAATCAGGCAGAGTATTATATGTTAAAAAAAAAAGTGTTGCCTGGTAACGTAACAAGGTGTGCCTCTGTCTTCGCCCAATCCAACCGACTCTTGCAGCAGCCGTCCATGTTGAAACACAATGATGCTGTCAAAGGAGTTATACACGCAAATACGGACACCTGGGGCCTGGCGTGTTTGTTGCATATTGAAATTTATTGGGGACTGGCATGTTAGGTGGCCTTGTTTATTTTTGCCCAGCATTCCGAGAAGTTTTTTTCTCTACTTGTGTATTTTCTGGGAAGCGGCTCGAAGCAGCTCTGTTTCTTTGTGGTCCTGCGTTGGTAGCAACTCTGTTAATTGTGCTTGAGCATTGGTTGTTGGGTGGTCCGCTCATTGTGGTGGTAGTATTCGTGTAAGTGTTGTTCTCACCCCTTACTTTGATAACAAAATTGCTGTGGTAGTATTCCTGTTAGTGTTGTTGTTATGGCTGTAAGTATTATTCTGTGAGGATTGAACATTGAAGCATGCATTCAATACTAATCTGGGTAAACATACTTGAACTTATTGGATAGTAATCTGAAAATTTCATTTATTAATTAGTAAATGGTGGAGTGGTTACATTATCAATTAAGGTGAAAAGTGTCTGAAGTATACTAAGTATACTACTAAGAAGCAATGGATTTTAAAAAATGGAGTGGTTACACTATCATTTAAGGTGATAAGTGTTTGAAGTATAAAGACATATTGGAACTAGACCTTTTGTTTCTTTTAAAAATATAATGTTGTGAGTTGCGGATTTGAAGTCAGCTATCAGTTTGTAAAAGGTTTTATTTGTGTTAACTCAAAAGATTTGAATAAATAATTGTCTTTTATTGATCTGTCATGTCTTTAAATTTTGGGGAACTGATTGAACACTTTGTATGATTAGTTAGTATTTGTAAATTCATTGAGGTGATACATTGGTTAGTATTTTGTTGATTGTATGACTCAATGAATAATGAATGTATCTTTTGGGTGTATTGGGTGTATTTCTTAGTTTAATAGTTTATTTATGGATGTCTTATTTAATGTTGATTGGATAATTGTAATGAACAAGGTATTTTGTTGATTTGATGACTGCAATGAACAAAGCATTTAGTTAATTGTATGATTGCAAAGAATAATGAATTGTAGTTTGTTTATCTGTTATATGTCATTGAATTGAACTGCTGAACACTTTGTATGATTACTTAGTATTTGTAAATTCATTATGGTGATACATTGGATTGGGTATTGGGTATGTTCATATCTTAGTTCAATGGTTTATTTATGGATGACTGTAACGAACAAATCTTTTAGTTGATTGTATGATTGCAAAGAATAGTGAATTGTAGTTTGTTGATTATATGACTGCAATGAATAATGAATTGTAGGCTATACAATGTTTTCTATGTAACAATGTAAAATGAAAAGTCTCCTGTCTTTTTTTATATTTTTGTTTTGTGATGTAATATAAACTCCCATTCGTCATAGACATTCTGCCAATCTAAATCTTTAGGAAGCTGAACAACGTATGACGTAGACTGAAATAAACAGCCATTGTCTTGCAACAAAAACTGTGGAATATTATATAAAGCAAAGTTGTTATTGTCAAGATTTCACGTGAATAAGTAGATGCCGAGGTATGCTGGAAATTTTCAGTTCTTGCAAGAAGAGCTGCATAGGTAGCGCCCATCTTTAGTCTTCTTTCCATTGGTAGTGCCCGTGCTGTCTTTCCTGCCGGTGTTCTGGCCAAGGCATGCCAGAGATGCACAACACATGATACTGTACTAAAGTTTTAAAGTCTCCCTCGCAGGGTAGCTTTGGTAAAAATATGTAAAAACATATTAATAACCTTTTGAATTCTTTTTTAATTGATACGTTGTAAATAGAAAAGACTCCTTGTATGGATGAATAGAGGGATCACCCGACTAATTGAGAATTTGTGAAGCAATGCAGCCCCTACCTCAAGTTTTCCGCAATAACTTGCATCACTCTGTGGCCTTTCATCAAGATCATCACTGGCACAACCCCTCTAACTTAAAGTTCTGCCATTCTCTCCTGCATGTTATAGAATGTTCCTTTCAATCCCAACAAACACCTATCTAAAAACACACTAACCGATATAAATATAAAACATTGCAGTTCAGTTAAAAAAAGATTTTTTTGTTCAAATGTACAAGGGCTTTCCAATTTTAAGACCCTTAACCTTCCGCTGTAATCAACAATATATAAAAACATAGATATATGAAACATTGAGCAACCAATATAATGTTTTTAGTGTTTAATGTTATTTTTTAATTGATTATTCATTTTTTCAGAAGTGTTTACATATATTATCTTCATATACTTGCCACATAAATATCCACATGCTTATATATATTAAAAAAATCTATAACAATACTGCATATTTTGAAGCAATATTTATGGATTGTAGTTAAGCTGCTGAAATAGTGTTTCTATAGGGTGCAATTTCCCAAGGGCCTCACTAACTTGACGGCCCTTTGTAAAACATATTCCTTGATTTTATATTCAGATGACTCTAAATATTATCTCCAATTTTTATTTATTTATCGAGTTAGGTACTCTTATATCCCACTATTTTTTCCAGAATTATATTTTACAGATATATAACTCCTTTACTTTGTCCTCGTAGATCTAGAAAATGCAATAAACTTACATAATAGGCAGCTGCATTTTTAGAGTGTTCAAATGCATAGAAAAGATCACAACAGCCTTTGTGAGCATTTGTAATACTATGATAGTCCAACACATTTGCTGCAAATATTTCCATTCCTTAAGTAGCTCTTCCCATTTGAATAAGCCTTCTTTTTGTCTCACTCTCTCCTCCATTTGGTCAAAACATTGACATGATGTATTAGTATTACACATTCTTTATTAACACTTACAAATGAATGTTTTTAGTGTCATTGAATAGCATTTTGTTTGAATTTAATTTGGTAATTTGGTGAGTGCTTACAAAAGGCCATCTTATTTTCTCGTAATGTTTCTCAAAATTCAATGCTTGTATACTAACAATCCACGTGAAATGTGCGATGTGAACACCGAAGGGGCAATGTAAGACAAGGTTGATTTTGAGGGACCAAAACATAAAAGGAGGAAGAGGGGTGTAGAAGAGGGGGTTAGAGGGAGGAGAAACAATTGGGAGAGGATAAATATTGGGTGGATTTGTGGAAGCTATCTTACCTATGAGGAGGAAGATATGTAACATGTGTATTCATTGTCAATTGTTCGATAGAGAAAGGCGATATGATATGCAAGGCATCATTGTCATATAATGCTGGAGATATCTCAAAAAGCAAGGTGTTGTCAATGAATACTTCAAAGGTAAACTTGTTATCTTTGTTTCAATCTCAAAGTCAACATATGTTAAAAGCTGCCAATTTTGTATTGAGGGTTCATTATCTTTGTTTATTTCATTCACATTTGCATTTAGGTTTTCTTTTTAGATAATAAGATAGTGAATAGGGTTTCCCCTCATCAACATTCCTATTGATGTATGGAACAAGTGTGGGGCATGATGAAATAAGTATTGAGTCACATGAGGTGACTATATCAAAAATAGTAGTGAGCTTAAGAATAACATTGTATTGCGTCTATGTTAAGCCATATGGAGGGCTCACTCAGTCAATGCAATAAACTTGTATGTCAGTTGTAGGGCACTAACAATTGGCACAAACACTATAAAAAATAAAATATTTGGAAAAAATATGGGAAAATGGGCTTTGTTATTATTTTGTTTTGTTTCTTATCCAAACATAAGGTTCGACATTGTGCAAACATGTTTACCAAAGCATTCACAACAATAACATCCGACAAAATTCATCTATCCTTTATGCTTTGATGTAGGGTTTCTTTTTAGCTAATAAGATAGTGATTAGGGTTTCCCCTCATCAACATTCCTCTTGATCTATGGAACAAGTGTGGGACATGATGAATTAAGTATTGAGTAACATGAGTTGACCATATCAAAAATAATAGCGAGCTTAAGAATAACATTGTATTGCATCTATGTTAAGCCATATGGAGGGTTCACTTAGTCAATGCAATAAAATTATCTCATTAGTTGTAGGGCACTAACAGTTGGCCCGAACACTACAAAAAGAAATAAAATAATTTGAAAAAATATGGGGAAAATGGGATTTGTTAATATTTTGTTTTGTTTCTTATTGTGTCAAAGTTTTAGATTTGATGTCATTTAATTTGTTACGTAAGATGAAGTCGTGAATGAAAAGTTGGAGAAAAAAATATGGGAATTAAATACTTCATGTCCCACATCTATTCCACGGCTCATATTGTTCCCACCCAAACAATGTTTGTTATTTGTGCTATAATTTATCATCTCAATTTCACTTGCATTATTTACGTGAATGCAATTCACCCTTAAAAAAGCCAAAATAAAATATAAGAAAAATATACCGCAATGTTAACTTCTTGTCACACTTTGCACCCACTTTTCAGTTTTAAGCTCAATCAATTGCAAGTAAACAAGCGATAATTGAGCCCCTCCAACAATTGGTCATATGAGTGTTTGTGGCAATGATTCTCAAACACTTCGTTTTTGTTTGCATACTTGATACAGTTGTGAGCTATAAGCTTTTATTAATTATAGTTTGTTTATTTATTACAATATTTTGGGGATGAAAGATGATGTTTGGACTTGTACAACATAGTATTGGAGCTATTTTAGAAAGTTATCAATGAAGTGGGCATGAGATATCCACCCAAGGTTAAATTTGATGGTTGTGTAGACATTTATCATGATTTTCACTGTAAAATATTTGAAAATATTTAAAATAACCATTTCATACAACTTGCATATTTAAAATATGATTGTCATATAGAGAGAGAGAGTTTGTCTAACTTGTGTGTTGTGCAAGATTGTATGATGAGTTGCCTACTTATTAGATATTGTATGGCATGCTACACAGTTTTTCATTATAAAATTTAAATAATTTATTTGCACAATGTATTGCAACATTTTTTCATTTTTATTTAAATAATATATTGGTGCTATGCATTGTAGAGTTTGCCATTATTTACAACAACATGATTCCCCTGATGTTTTGAATCCGTAAGATTACAAGACAAACCATGATGTTGACCAACCATGTCTCTGAGAAATGCCGAAAGATTTGTATAATGGTGCAGTAACCAATGCATATAGCCGTATCTTACAACTTAAACAAAAATTAAACTGTATATCTAAACTGGTTAAACTTTATTCAAAATCTAAATTTGACAACATAAAATATTAGTAAATCGTATATCTTCGTTATAGTCAAATATAATATGTTGGATTAATTTTGGTAGTTTTTAACAATTATATTTTTAAATATTTATAGAATAAATTTTGTTGATAAATTACTTTTGAAATTATTTATTGATTTATAAATATCATATTTTGGAACTTTTTAAAATTATTTTTGGTTTTTTCCTTTTTAGAAGTTCAATAAAAGATATTCTAGAATGATTTTGAAAAAAAAACACAAAAGGTAACTTTATATTAGAATTAATTGTAAGTTGTAAAAAAATCAAATTCGAATATTGTTTTTCAATTATCTTTAAAATCCAACCATCATTTTTATTGGGAGCAATTCACTCTACTTTTACGAGTTTTCGTAAAAACAATCCTCCTCATATTGTCTTTTTCTTTCCATGGTTTTTCATTATTTAATTAAATTTTCTTCAATGAGTCTCATTCTTTATTTGTATATATATAAATACATACAAAACTACAATGAATACAATTATAGATAAATAAAGAACATTATTTGAATCGGGCACATCTTTCTATCAAAACTAAAAGTTTTCTTAATATCAATTCAAAATTTCTCTTCATTAATTTATCCATAATTGAATTGCATGTTAAAAATGTATTTGTCCAATGAACAAAACTTTTGAAATTTTGTTAGTTGAAAATATTAATGTAATTCAAATTATAAATTTGATCAATTTGAAGTCCTTAACATTGTAATATTTTTTGACAATTTATAACATTTCTTAAAAGTAAATTGAAAGCTAGATAAATAATTCGACCATCATATTTGTTTTTGTTGTGACAACAATGATTTGTCAAATTCAGTTTACACTTCATCTTCTATTTAACTAATTATAAAAGGGGAAGGAGAATGACGATTAGAGGAAATGTTGAGGAATATGAGGACCCACCCATGGGTGATGCAAAGAATCAACAATGTGACCTTACAACAAACGCTAATTCATTTCCCACTCTTAAATGAATAAATCACCTTATACTATTGAGCTCATCTTGATGTTGAGCCCACACAAATGTTTGTGATTGTCCAATGATCAATGCATAATTAAACACTTATGCCAACCAACAAAAATAGTTGTGGCTTGTGTCACTAAACGAGTATATGGAGGCCGACTTTCACAAATTTGCACATTCCTTCCTCCCTACAATGTTGGCATCTTCATAGTTTACATATGTGCTCCCCAAACCTGTATGCGTTCAACCCATTATCCACAATTGAGAAGAAACTACTATGGGGCATCCTTCCAAGAATTCTCCTCCACTTTGTGCACTCTATGCTTCCACACATATAATAGACCAAAAATTGATCTCACCACGTCCCCTATACACATAATATGCACTTCCCTTATCCCCCATTTTCCTTCCCTCTTTTCCAAAGAAAAAACCTTCATGTTGAGAATACCACCCCTTCTCTTCCGCCTAGAAATTCCACATACCCAGACCTTGTCATCCTTTGTAAAAGATTAACGCAAGTTTCAAAAAGGATAGATCTATTGTTAGCGTGCCCACACCTACTTTGTCTATCTAGAGAACTATCGACATGAAAACAAGCTTATTTGAAGGCTTGTATACTTAATGAATCTACAAGTCCGAAATGAGCAGACATTGTGATGCATGAGCATCAATATGATAGAGTATTCATAAGGATAACTATTCAAATATGTTTGTTTCATATGGTTGAGTGTTTCCCTTGGATGATGTGAGTGTAAGAGTGAATATGTTTGTAAAAGTGAGGATTAGGTGTGTAAATAGGGGTAAAATGGGTAAATTAGTTGTTTCAAATCCCAATAAGGCCACTTTTAGGTGTGTCATGAGGTGGATATAGTTGAAAATGAGCTTGAGAGAGTTTTGGAGATAAGTTTCATCCTATTCTAAGTTTAGTCATGTGGTTGAGCTCTCTTAGGAGCTAGGAATCTCAGCTTAGTAGGCTAAATTAGTAGAGTGGAGAGAGAATTCATGGAGAGTCAGTCAAGATGAAAGAATATACATGATGTAACAAAGATCTAGACATATGAAGGAAGATGTATGATTCATGATACAAGAAATAGAATGTGTTTTTGCATGTTATATACTTGAATTTTGTAAACTGTGTATAATGTCTCTGTTCCAGGCCGAGAGGTAGAGTTATGACAGTCATCAAACAAGAGGGTTTAGAAATATGTGAAGGTGTAGATAGATGGGCAGAGGTCCAAGGAGACCCACATAATTTTCTCAGCTCATGAAATTGACCCTAATTGCCTGTAGCTTATTTTCTCTACTCTCGGGCCCAAACTAGGGCATCGTGTATTTAAAATTCTATACCAACAAAAATTGTAATATTTTGTGGAAATCTCTATCTAGAGGCAAAGAAGAAGTGTGTTAAATTTCAAGCCTGGACTCACACGTGTGAAGGATATACATGGAGTTCTTTGTTGCAAACTGTAACATGGGAAAAAAGTGTGCATGAGAGACTTAGACAAGGATTCAAGCTACCAAAATTGGTAGGCACCATCTTACCATCATTATAGAGGTGGATCCATAAGTCTTCAAGTAAATCTAGATAGGTAAGTACCTACTGCTATAGAAATGGAGGCAAATTAGACCTAATTTGCATAGTATAAGGGAAGTGTGATTCCATACAAATGAGCAGGGTATAATATTTTGGTATGTTTGAGAACTCCATAAAGGGTCTCTAGATCACCATTGAGGTTGTAGTGTTATTTCAAAATAAGTCAAGATATACCAAGATTTTCGGGCTAGAAAGGCTAATAGACCATAAGGCCTAAAGAGAAGAACTCGATGAAAGACAAAGGTATGGCTACTTAAAGGGTCTAAACACCTTGTAATAGGTCAAATAGGATGTTCTAAGAGTGTAGGTGTTGATTCATGAACCTACATCAAGTTTTGACCATAGGGACCATTGAGAACCTATCTATGTTATATCCATTCTACAACAACAATGCATGTTGAGAGAGACTTTATGAGTGAAAGGTAAAGAGGGGTGATTGATAATGGTTAGAGATGTATGAGAGAATAGTTCAGAGAAGAGGAATCATGATTACAAATAAATGTAGGAAGTCTTTCATATATTTTTCCTCCCTATAGTGCTTGAAAATTTAAAGAGTTGATAAAGGAACATAGTTTAGATTTCCTTGAGTGCATTGATGGTATAAGGGTGTTGTATGCATGCATGATGATCCTCAATTGCAGGGGAGGTGTGAGTCAACATCAACAAGCTTAGAGCTCTTGATGGAAGGTAATGCAATCTAGAAGGTAAGCTTTCAACTAGAAGAATATAGAGAAGTTAAACATCATACCTTGCACCACATCGTTTCTCATTATGGAACAATATGGACCCTAAACATCAACCTTGCATTTTGAATTCCTTTACCCAAGAGGAAGAAATGTTGATCGCTTGTGTAAATCCAATCTTTCAAGTTAGTCAGGCACGTGGGGGAAGTAAAAATACATGGGACACACCATTAATTTCCCACAAAACATTTCCTCCATAGCCAAATACCTTCCACACCATCTTCGAGATTAGCACATTATACTTACACAAATGGATAGGGGCTCAACTAACAAAGTATGAATTCTATGTTAGTAGGTCTTGTGTCTAGGAAGCCTTGCGATTTAAAATTGTCCATGATCATACTATAGATATATTTTGATAATTGATGATGCTCTTACCTCTTTGTTGGTGAATCGATACATGTTTCCTCCTTTCTAAACATGGTCACTTTGGATCTTCCGAGAAACATACGTAGAACATACAAAGATTGACAACCATGATTCTTCTAGATCTCTCAAATTAGTGGCCCAATCATCGTCTTTAGTGTTGTCAATTCCAAATACAAGTACATACGAAGAGGCAATTCAACAAAGTCCTTACTTGTACATGGCCATCAAACTCCCTTCACTTTGGCATCGTTTGAACTTGGCCTTTCACCAATAAATGAATACAACACAAAATGCCTACTTTTCATGGCTTTTCCAAATTTGTCTCCGATAGGGCAAGGCATGTTCAAAAAATCACACATGAAAGAAGTCCAACTGCATGAATACGCTCTTCATTTGATACCCTACTAGGATGGCCATTTTGGTTCACGTTCGTGGTTTAGATACTTTCTGCTAAACCTCATAATGCATAATAGGAGCCAAAGCGACTACTTTAGTATTCACGAGGTAGAATTTCGAGCATGGTATCCCACCAACTATATGGGATCTCCGAAAAGAGTTTAGGATTGCCCCACAATGGGCTCCTAGATAGTTTTATGTGTTTTGGGACAAACCTTCAAGGGACGCACTCGTTTTGGAGAAAAAACTGAAATGAGATTTTAGACATGATCAAGCAATTAGGTCCACCAACTTTGTTCTTAACTCTTAGTGCAACTACCACAAAATGGCTAGACCTCCACAGTGTTATGCCTAGTGATCCCCCATAGATGCTCATGTTGGACAACAATGGAGGACCGTTGACATAGTTTTAAACCCTCAACGAGTTTACGTGTACTTGCACCTCAGATTCACAATGTTTCACAAAGAAGTTTTGGAAAATCAACTCTAAGCTTGAAACTATTCGTATAGGTTATGCAATTTTCCTCTACTACTCTATTTTGTTTTTTTGGATTTCATTTAAGGTCCTTATTTTTCGCATGTATGAATGAAATAATAAAGGTCCGCACATGGGTATGGTTTTTATGGCTTGATAATGCATCCGACGTCGATGCATTGGATTGGGACGAACATTGTTCGTGCCACTAGAAAATACATTGATACATACATATCCACCTCATACCCTCGGGAAAACTAAATATTGATCGGAGTTTATTTCTCGTTCAAACCCAAGATGATCCCTTCTTGTTGGACACAACAAAAATATTGTCTTCTTCTCCACTCATAGACCTAAAAGAACTACTTAATTGTGTTCAACACCACACTAAGTGTTCAAAACAAACATGCTTGTAGAAAAAATTCTCAACTCAATGCTAAGTCTGATACAATGCCTATGCGAGACTCGCCCCTCCCACACAAGAATCATAGTCTTTTCAACATTTTTTGTTGGACTAAATTCCTTCTATACAAGCCTTTTCACACTATTTCTTCTAATATTTTGGGCCATCTTTCATAGAGGTGAATAAGGCCACAAGCAATTTCGCTCTCATTCACACACCCTCCACAACACCTACTTCTCCTTTGTCACTTGAACAACAATTGGTTTTTGATACAATTCTCCACCATTTTTCACATATAGCCCATCTACCTCTATTGAAATTAATAATTCAAGGTACTGCAGGGACTGAGACATCATATCTCATAAATAATATAAAGTTAGGTATCACACTTGCATTAGCCACATCCACCAAAATATTTTTTGTTTTATGTATTACTATACATTCCATTTTTTGTATTACATTAGTTCATTTTGCTTTTCAAGCTATTCACCACTATATTTGCATCTCCACACTTTTCGCAAAGATCTCCTCCAATGTTAATGCATACCCGTCAAAGCCCTTACGTTTCCCTATAATGCCATGTTCCATCCCAAAACTTACCTTCCACTTCCCCCTCCTCTTCTTCCTTACTTTCTCTCCTCCACTCTTCATTCCTATGCCCACTCGCTTTGACGTTCACATTGCACTCTTCACATGCAATTGCTAGTTATATTTACCAACATACAACATTTTATTTTCTTAAAATTCATTAAATAACCTCAATAACAGAAAAAAAAACAAATCATTAAATAAACTTTATAAAATAACAATTGTTTTAGACATCAATAATTTCGCTTTACCTAAGTTTAGTTTTCATTCATATATGCTTTCATCTCCTCGCTGTCCTTATCAGCTTGAGTTGCCCTCGCTAATTTAAAAACCAGTTATCAATGGAAACCCATATTCTTCAACCAGGTGACCAAAATACGGCTGATATCAAATTACACATAATTTGTTCAGATGGTGTTGAATATGATGGTAACCCTGTCTACCTACATTCTCACGTTGTAAAGAAATCCATGTTTTTCGAGGCCAAACTTTCTGAGCGATGGTCTTGTGATACCTCATCTTTTCCTGAAATCAAACTAACCGTCCCTCCCAATGCTTCTGTTCAGAATTACATGAAGTGTATTGGTCTCATGTATTCATTTCACTCTGGAGCATGCCTTTCTTTCTCGGGTGTAGACGAAACCCTAGACATTCTCCCTCTTGCTTCGGAATTCTTGTTTGAGGAGGGAATTCAGGCATGCATGCAATATCTCGAAGCGGTCCCTTGGACTTCGCAACAAAAACTCGAAATCAAATCTCTGCTGTCATCTTTACAGGTAAGTATTTCCGCTGATTTATCTGCTAGGCTTGGAATTCCTGAATCGTCCTTAACTGAAGACTTAGAGCTTCTGAAAAAGAGACTGCCTTTAATATTGTCTAAGGCGCTCAAAAGTGATTCAGGCCTTATACCTTTAAGTCATATGAGGAACACACTGAAGGAATACATAATTAAAAAGTTTCATAGCAATGCACCCCCTGCTGTCCAAAATATATGCAGAGACACTCTGTTAAATGGATGTAGGCTTGAAATTGAGGATATCAAGGATTATAGATGGAGGGAACAAGCGATTCTGCTTTAGAGTCTCTGTTGTGGTTGCTAGAATTGATTAAGCTTTCTACTACAGAAATATTTGCAACTGCATTCAAAATGTTTGTTGAAGATTCACAACTACCAAATAAATTAGCTGGATTGCAAAGAAGTTTTTACTGTCAAGCTTCACACCATCTACTAGGTATATTAATTGATAGGTACTTGGATGCTCTGGCCAAGGGGTTTTAATAACTACCAAGCCTTTGCGTATTTCTTTCCTGAGAACATGGGTACCATCAATGGCAAATCATATTTTTAATATTCATTCTAGTCGAAGTTTGTATGGTACACCTTTGGAATACTCTAACAGACTTGTGGAGGGTGTAACCAAAGTAGTAGGAAGCCTTCCTCCGGATGACCAGAAAGGAGTATTTAACTTTTGGGCAGATGCTACTACTCTTAATAAATTTAAAGCTAACGAGCGAGAAGCGTTCCAGTGGTGGATTCATGTGATATGGTTGGCAGTAACGGATGAAACTAGCAACTGTTTTATATGACATGTTTCCAGGAACAAGTACAGAATGAAGCCCTATCGAGTGACAAATTTGAATGTTTTAATACTATGTGAATATAAAATGATTTTGATATTTTTCTCCTAGGGTTTGTTAAGGCCCTGTGAATCAGAATTCAGCAAAATAAATAAATATGGGATACACCTACTCAAACCTTTAGGGGTTTCCATCTAATCTTGTTGAGTTGAAGCCTATGGAACTCCGTCGATTTTTTGGAGGACTATTTTACTGGTATGATTGTTTTCAGGCAACAATATTGATGCAATGGTTTATTCGGACTAGGAATGTATTTATAATTTTAATTTTTTATTTTTGTGAAAGTTTCTCTTAAAGACTACCAAATTTTCTTTTTGTCAGTGAAGAAAATATGGCAAAATTTTATTGGTGATTGTATGCTCTGTTGAGGTCTGTAGTAGTTGGTTGAGGTCTGCAGTAGTTGGGTGGTACCTACAGAAAAATTCTAAAAACCAAGTATGTGGCATTTTCTTTGTATTGATGGAATTTCAGTTTTTATTTGATTTTTTTTTCCCAATCATTGATCCATTTTACCATAGTATGGATTACATATAGCACGTGTGTACAAATTTCTGAATAAATTTTAAAACTTTGTATTGACAAACAAGGGTACAACTTTCTCTGCTCCTAACCTAGGACACCTGGAAGAGACTTTGATTACACCAATACACAAACCAAACCAAATTTTCTCCTATGATCTAATACTCGGAAGAGCTTAACAACAAACAACTACTTACAGCTTTTATGTTTTGAAAAAGTGGATCCCTTGAGATATTCTTGAAAAGTTGACCATTGATCAAACTACAGGGACTACATTCCATCTTCAAGAGGAGTCGAGGAATTCTTGATGACCTGAGTGTCATCTGTACTTCTGACGGTGGCAAGCGAGACAGGCAGATCTGTCCTATTTTATGACATGTAGTATGAATTGAAGTGTCGCAGAGCACTTTGGTAGAAAATGGAAAGTCCATCAAGATGATAATCATTGCCAATGAGGTATTGAGGAAAGAATTCACATTACCTATGCGGCTCCTCTACCCAAAATTTGTGCTTCGTGGCTTTGTTTGCTTCCTACAGTTGGGAATGTTACTAGTTCTGGTATAGTTGAAATGAGTGTACATGTGGACAGGCTGAGATGTGGAATTAACCATCCCATACGACACAACGTGTATTAGGCCACGATATTGGGGAGATTTGTTAAAAATATATAAACTCCCACTTCCATCCTTCTGTTAGCAAATATTGAGATTGTAAGAAAATTATGCGGTGATACGGCCTAGGAAAAGAGACCAACTTGTTTTTCTTCCCTTCCATCCACAAAGTTGTTGTTTGATCATTAGATATGATGCAAGCTTTAAGCAATTTAAAATGAGAAGACAATGGATTTGTGGGGTGGGAAAGGGTGGTGGGTGAGACTAGATGACGTGGGGTGAGGAAGGAAAAACGGAGAGAAGAGGGGTGTGGATGAAAGAGGAACATAGGGTAAGGGATAGCATGGTATGTGGAAAAGAAATTAGAGTATGAATTAAAAAAGAAGATGGTGAAAATCTTTTTGAACAAAATAGTGGCTTAAGATAGGGTAAAACGTGGTTACTTAAAAGATAGTGGAAAGGAAGATTGAGGAAAGATAACAAAAAGAAATTAGGTTAATCTAATATGAAATTAATTCATCCATGATTAATTGGAAAACTAACCATTGTTTATTGCTTGGGGTGGAAATTGCTCTAATCCCATTATATATTGTAGCTTGAGGATGTTATGTGCTGTCCCTTTAAACCACTAGAGAAGAGTGGTTATTTGTATTTACCATATATTTTGCCAAAGATCAGCAAGTCCATTGTGATACCCTCTTTGGTGTTGTTGAATTAACTCCTAAAAGTTAAATGCTTTTAAACAGTTCACTATTAGTTTTTTTGTCTATATTCCAGTTGACACCATTCCTTAGCATATTTCTATCATATGCTTCTCGTTTTACCTATGAGATGGAGAATTATTTTGGAATCTCCTCCTATTTAAACCCCATGGAGACTTTTTAGTCAGGCTAGATTTACTTCTGTATAAGGTGCCATTAATTTAGCAAAATTGTTGGTGTTGATGCTGACGTGTTGTGTGTAACTTAACAATGGAGTGCCTTTATAATCTCTAGTGATTCCTCCTATCCCTGTTTTTAGGGGATTATGTTTAGCTGCCTCATCAACATTTTGTTTGTGCCAGCTTGTTGGTGGCAGGTCCATCTATTTTTTTGGTTGTATTTGGAATAGACAACTTGTTCATGGAAACAGAAATCACAGTGTTGAAATTTGACAGATGCTCATAGTAAAGCAGAAGCAAAGCCTTAATGTATGCTTTTGCAGTGTAAGAGTGTTGCATATAATCTGAGTTTTGATTTGGAACCCCAAATTGTGTGGCTTCTTGACTGTGATTTTCTGCATTTCTTTCCTTCCACAAAAACCATAGAATGAGTGTTGGAGTAGTTTGATGTAGGTGCTTGATTCCTGGCACCTTAGAAAATGCTACTTCCATCTGAATACTGCTTTTAAAGAGCTGTAAAGTACAGCTTGGAGATGTTTAGTTGATAGGCCAAAATATGTAAGATAGTTTATGCGAAAGGTAAATGGGAAAATAGGTGCTGGATTGTTTCTGCATCTTTCTTACAATTTGGGCATATATTTGGCTACACACATCCCTTTTGCTAGTGTTATTTGAAGTAGACAGAACTTGTAGTGAAAATGGTTATTCCACTGTGTTGAAATTAGGAAGCTTCTCATAGTAAAGTGGAAGCAAAGAGCCCTAGTGTTTATTTTTGCAGAATAGGAGTGCTACATCTAATTTGAGTTTGGGTTTGGGTTGTTTTAATCTGTGTCCTTTCAAGTGTTCTACCTCTGGGTTAATGAGCAGGGTCTACCCCCGGATATCATTGTACATTCTCCTGGGGTATGCAAAGGCTTTTCCTTTTGGAATTTTATTCCACTTCGCCTTGGATCTAACGAGAGGATGACAATTTTTGTTTCCTTGCCTACTTTTCCAATGGCTACATACCTTGCATTACATTGCTGATCAAGAGAGAATCTCAATTGACTTGAATTATAACAAATGTCAAAGATATTGCAGCTGCTTGTTAGCTTAGCTTATAGCTTAGTTTGGGTGGGTTTTGTTGACCCATTAAGCACTTTCTTTTATTTAGAATGAACTGTCTTGTTTTGGCATTCAAATTTAAACCGTACATGTCAGAAGTCTTCCATCTATGCTACCATCACCTGTCATTCAAATTTCATCCATATATGTCAGAAGTCTGCCAGATGAGATCCAGGAACATAAATTACTTTCTAGAATAAATAGTTGTTAATGAAATGTAGCTTGCACTTGATATCCACCAAGGAGTGGAGGTCTGAGATCAGTTTAATGACACGTTGAAGGGATCATAGACATCCATTACCTCATTAGAAGTTATTCTATGAGATCCCATGTTAATAGGTAAAATCTTATCAGGAAAATATTCTATATTCCCACCCCCAAAAAATAAAATAAAAAAATCTGAAAATAACTTATTGAATGGAAAACCAAAAAGCTGCTTTAATTTAAAAAGTAAAACCATATCAAATCTCCATATTCCATCATGTAAATTTTGGCTATGGAAACCCATTTTCTTCAACCGGGGACCACAATACTACTGATATTAATTTACACAATTTTTTCAGATGATGTTGATTATGATGGTAATCCTGTCTACCTCCATCCTCATGTTTTGAAGAAATCTGATTTTTTTGAGGCCAAATTTTCAGAGCAATGATCTCGTGATATCTCTTCCTTTCCTGAAATCAGGCTAGCCTCGTGATATATCTTCTTTTCCTGAAATCAGGCTAACCGTCCCCCCCAATTCTTCTGCTGAGAATTACATGAAGTGCATTCGTCTCATGTATTCATCTTCCTCTAGAACATGCCTTTCCTTCTCTAGGGTGGTGAAACCCTAGACATTCTCACTCTTGCTTCAGAATTGTTCTTTGTGGAGGGAATTTACGCATGCATGCAATATATGGAAGCGGTCCCTTGGACTCTGTAACAAAAAACAAGTCAAAGCCATGCTATCATCTTTGCAGGTAAGTATTTCTGTTTATTTATCTGCTAGGCTTGGATTTCCTGAATCGTCCTTTACTGACAATGTAGAGGTTCTGAAAAGAGATTGCCTCTAATGTTCTCTATGACATGCAAAAGTTATTCAGGTATTATGCCCCTAGACCATATGAGAAACAGACTGAAGGAATACATAATTGAAAGGTTTTAAGGCAAAGCACCCCCTTCTATCCAAAAGGTATGCAGAGACACACTTTTAAACGAAGGTGAGCTTAAAATTGAGGGTGTTAAGCATGATAATTATAGCCTAACAAGGGATTATGCTTGTGAGTCCCTGTCCTGGTTATTAGACTTAATTAAGCTCTCTAGTACAGAAATATTTGAAACAACATTCAAAACATTTGGTGTAGATTAACAATTACCTAATATACATTAGCTAAACTTCAAATAAAATTTTCTTTCATGTCATTTACTAGATATTTGAATTGATAGGTTCTTGGATGCTCTGGTCAAGGGGATTTAATAAGTACCAAGTCTTTGTATTTCTTTCCTGGAAACAAGGGTACCGGCAACAACATATCATATTTCTCAGTTGTCTTGTTGCTGTCCTCAAAGATTGGATGGTTAATCATTGAAATACTCTTAACAGACTTGTGGAGGTTGTAACCAAAGTGGTAGGAACCCTTCCTCCGGATGACCAGAAAGGAGTATTTAACATTTGGGCAGATGTTCTTAAGACATTTCAAGCTGAAGAGTGGGTCCAGTGGTAGATTCATATGATATGGTTGACAGTAACAGATGCAACTACCAACCATTTTATATGACATGTTTCCAGTAACAAGTACAAAATGAAGACTATTGAAGGATAATTTTTAATGGTTCAATGCCATGTGAATATAAAAACATTATGATTTTTTTCCCAGGGCTTGTTAAGGCCCTGAGAATCAGAATTCAGTGAAAACAAGATAGGGGATATACCTACTCAAACATTTAGGGGTTTCTGTCTAATCTTTTGAGTCTGTTTGGAAGCCTATGGCCTATGGAAAATGCTAGGATTTTTGGAGGATTCTGCTAATCAATTTTATTGGAATGACTGTCAATTTTCAGGCAACAATATTGATGTAATGGTTCACTGCGACAATGACTATATTATATTTTATATTTTCAGGAAAAATTCTCCAAAATAATATTAAATTTTCTTTTTGGCTCTGAAAAAAATGTTGCCAAAGTTTATTGTTAGTTGTATGTTCTACTGTGGTCTGTAGTATTTGGGCGCTACTAACATCAAAATTCTAAAAACCAAATAAGTGGCATTCGCATTGTATTGATGAAATTTTAGGTTCTTATTTGAATTCATTTTTCCAATCATTGATCCATTTTATCATAGTACATGCTGACATATGGCATGTCTGTGCTTACCTTTTTCAATTTTAAAAACTGAATCACAATATTTTGTTGCCTCTTTAAAATTTTAAAACTACTGTATTAATAGAGAAAGGGTACAACTTCCTCTGCTCCTAAGCAAAGCAGATTCAAGAGAAAGATCATTAAATTCTTCCATCAGTGCTTCCAACGTGGAGCCAAAACACCGAGAAGAAACTTTGATTATACTAAAAAAGTTTACCTAATTTTTCTTTTGGTCTAATACCCAAAAGAGATTAACACAAAACTTCTTACCACTTACATCTTTTTGATAAAAGTGGATCCCTTGATTATTCTTGGAAAAACTTGGTCATTGATCAAACCAGAGTGATTACATTCCATCCTTAGGAGCCAAGGAATTCTTGGTGACTCGAGTGTTAGCTGTCCTGCCATTGCTGCAAAGCGATGAAGGAAGATTTGTCCTCTTCTGAAATGTACAATATGCATTGAAGTGTTGCTGCTACACCCTTAGTCCTATAGCTTATAGCTTATATTGGATATGTTGTGCCGAATTGTGGCTTACATAATCTCTTTTCGTGTCATATGTTATTCATTTATGCTTTCATATGTTTAGCAGGTCGGCCTTGGTGATTGCCATAACATAGGATTGGTATATATATAGGTGGTAGTAAGGGGTAGTTAATCACCATATTGAGCATTTGAGTCTTATTGTATGGTTTGAAGGTTGCCCCTCGAAGTGGCTAAGCTATTCTATGTGCATATTGTGATCATTTATCTACAATCTTGTGTTCTATTGCTGCTGATATTTAGATTTATGCAAGTAATTTCATTATAAGTGGTATCAAAGCTTGATCTCGGCCAAAATTCGTTAAAACCCTAATTGTGAAGGTTCAACTATATCTCTAAAATGGTAGCGTATTTTTTGAGCAATGTTTTTGTGGAGTTCGAAATAAGTCAAGTAAGATCCTCTCCAAATTTCAAACATTTTGGACTTGTTTTGCAAAAGTTATATTAGTTTTAGTTTTTTTCATAAATCGGCTTCCTAGGGTGCAATTTTGGATTTTTTTTTCAAGTTTTCTATATTTTCAGAAAGCTTACAAAAATTAGCTAGGGTTTGTTCTCTATGTTTCCATCTATTCGGAAAATAAATTTACGAAACCCCAAACCCTAAATTTTTACCCTAATCCTTGTATCCCGAGACCCAAACCCCACATCATGACCGATAGATCAACTCGAGGCCAAGGGAAAGGTCAAGTAACTCTAGGAATGACTCCAAATAAGGAAGATATGGATTTAGAATCTTGGGGTTTGGAATATTTGTAATCAATCATCTCGGGAAAGGGTTAATAATATGGTGAGTGAGACTGACCTCAACCATAGTTTCAAAAATCGCGATTTATCGGCGATAAATCGTTGCCTTCATCAAAACGATTAAACTTATGAAAAATCACAATTTTTGTTATCCCGATAAATCGCCGATTAATCGCGATAAAATACCTTGCAAAATCGTTGAAAATCGTGGCTAAAATCGGCAAAAATCGTGGGGAAAAACGTGGCCTAGGGTTAAATACGAAAATAGACCAAATCGATTTGTTTTTATCTTGTTTTCTCTTTCCACGAACTCGTTTTTGCTACTGCGACTTGCATTTACTCAATCCGTGTTCATTCGACGTGGGTAGGACTCGAGAAGGCACGCAAGTTCGCCCATTCAAGCGCGAGTTTGTGGCCATTTTGTGCCCATTTTGAACGGTTTGTGGCAATTCCGTGCTCATTTCCAACAGTTCGTGGCATCGTGTCCTAAGCAGTATTAATACTAAATACCAAATACGAGTAATAGTAAAACTAAAAATACATTAATATTAAATTATTACGGTAAAAATAAAATATCGTATATTAAGTATTAATATTAATACTGTATAATAGTATATTAATACTATATAATAATGTATATTAATATTAATATTGTATAATATATATTAACATTGTTTTTACATTTAATTTAAGTATATTTTGTGAATTTAAATGTTTTTAAAAGTAGCGATAAAGTTGCCGATTAATGTCGATTTTTTGCCGATTCTTGATTTTCGATTCAAAATTTGGCCTCGCCGATTAATCCCGATTTACAATTTTTGGAACTATGACCTCAACAATGAGCTTCATCGACTAGAAGGTAACCTTAAGGATCAAATGAAGATGAGGTTTGAATCAATGCAGAAGGAGATGATGCTCTCTTTCAAGCATGAATAATAACATGAATTCCCACTCCAGTCACATGGGTTCATCGAGCAATGCACACACAGATCCAAATCACGCTAACCAAGGAGGATCCTTTACACATTCAGGTGGATCTCCTCACCAATGGTGTGGCATTATTCGAAAGTGGAAATGTATAAATTCGATGGAAAGGATCCACTCAATTGGATTAACCAAATGGAGAATTTCTTTGATCTTCATCAGATCCCATCAGGACAAAAGGTGACCATGGCATCCTTATATCTAGAACCTGACCAATTCGTTTGGTATCGTTGGTTATGTGCTCAAAGGCAGAAGAATGGTCTCAATGTCACATGGACAATTTTCATTGAAGAGCTTCAATTGCACTATAGTTCTAGTGTGTCAGAGAATTACTTCAGCCAATTAGCAAAGTTACGACAAACAAGTTCAGTAAAGGAGTATGTTCATCAATTCCAAAATCTTTCCTTGCGTGTGGAGGATATTACAGAAGAGTATTTGAATGACCTATTTCTTGGGGTTTTTAAGGACCACATAGGGCATGATGTACGCATGTTTAATCCACTCAAGGTTTCGGATTCTATTATCTTGGTGCGAAGGGCAGAGGAAAAGTTTCTTTCTAGCAGAAGGCAGACCTTCACTAACATAAAAGACTGTAGCACCTTGCCACCATCCATCGTCCCTCTCACCGGGCCACCGACACAACAAATTGAAAAGGGTTATGTTTTAAGCGTGACAACAAATATGGACCAGTCATAAATGTGTGGAGACGAATGTTTTACATTAAAGGGACCGGTGAGGAGGAATAAGATGCGGAAACATCAAGTGAGGAAGCACATCCAATGTTTAGGAAATGCCATAAAATCAGACTTATGATGGGTGACTACACAATGGAATCTACTATGTTTGTTATTCCCATGGGTAGAGTTAATATTGTCTTAGGTGTTCAAAGTGGCTCACAACTTTGGGCACCATAGAGCTAAATTTCCAGGAGTTGTTCATGCGCTTTCATTATGAGGGAAGATAATTTGAACTTCGAGGACTACAGGAAAAAACTCCTCAGGTGGTTAGTTCTCACCAAATGCAGAAGATTCTTAAAAGGGGGTGAAGGATTTGTAACACGATTGTTCTCCATGGAAGTTCAACCACCAATTATGGTAGTGCATCCTGATCTTCAAAAGGTTATTGATCAACATGCAGTTGTCTTTGAGGATCCTAGAGGATTTCCTCCTGAAAGAGATCATGATCATGCCATTCAGTTAATTCTAGGAAGCCAACCCCCAACATCAGGCCTTATAGATACCCATATGTGCAAAAAGAGTGAGATCGAGAAGATGGTTGAGGAAATGTTGGAAATGGGTATTATTTGTCATAGTCAGAGTGCTTATTCTACTCCAGTGGTGATGGTGCGCCGCAAGGATGAAAGGTGACACATGTGTCTAGACTATAGAGAACTTAACAAGTAAACTATGAAAGATAAGTTTCCTATTCTGCATTGATGATTTGCATGGTGCAATTTATTTTACAAAACTAGATATGCATTCTGGGTATCACCAAATTAGAGTAAAGAAAGAGGATATTCATAAGACAGCCTTTAGAACTCATCAAGGGAATTATGAATTTCTAGTGATGCCTTTTGGTCTTACTAATGCACCATCCACATTTCAGAGTTTGATGAATTCAATATTTAGACCATTCCTACGGAAGTTTGTCTTGGTATTTTTTGATGATATCCTCATCTACAACAAATCTGGGAGAAACATTTACATCATGTAAATACAATCTTGGAAGCCCTAGAGAAACATCAACTATATGCCAAGCCTTCGAAGTGTTCTTTTGGGGTATAGGAAGTGGAATACTTGGGCCATATTGTCTCTCATGAAGGTGTTAAGGTGGACCCTCGCAAGATCAAGCCATGGTGGAATGGGAAGTCCCAAGAACCCTCAAGCATTTACGAGGTTTCTTAGGTCTCACAGGGTACTATCGCAGATTTGTAAAAAACTATGGTAGTATAGCAGCACCACTCACAAAGTTATTGAAGAAATACTCCTTTCATTGGAATGAAGAAGCTTCTAGGGCATTTGAAAAATTGAAGGTGGCAATGTGCACCACTCCAATATTGCAACCCCAAATTTCTCCAAGACCTTCATAGTTGAATGCGATGCTTCAGAAATGGGATCGGGGTAGTACTCATGCAAGAAGGACATCCCATAGCATTTGAGAGCTAACTAAAAAGGAAAAAATTTGTTAAAGCCCACATATGAGAAGGAAATAATGGCAATATTACATGCAGTCAAACAATGGAGACCATACTTGATGGGTAGACACTTCAAGGTAAAAACTGATCATGATAGTTTGAAATACTTCTTGGAGCAACGAATATCTTCAAAAGAGCAACAAAAATGGGTCACAAAGATGTTGGGTTATGAATTTGAGATTATTTATAAGAAAGGGAAGGAAAATGTGGTCGCTGATACACTATCTAAGAGGGATGAGTCCACAGAAGCATTGTTATGTTCCATTTCTATGCTAAGGGTAGATTGGGTAGATGTAGATCAAGCGAGGAAAAATGACAAAAATATGCAACAACCCAGACTCTCATTTAGAATCTCCAGAAAGATCCAACCATATATGAACAATTTATATGGAAGGGGGATACATTGTGGTACAAAGACAGGTTGTATTTGTGTAAGAACTCTACACTTAAACACCATGTTCTTTCAGAGCTCCATTCTTCTCCACTAGGTGGCCATTTTGGGTTCTTGAAAACTTATCATAGAGTTAAGCAAGATTTCTTTTGGGAGGGGTTGAAAGGAGATGTTCAAAAATTTGTGGCTAGAATGTTTGGTGTGTCAACGTAATAAGGGTGAGACCATTAAGACACCGGTATCCTCCAACCCTTGTCTATTCCTAGCAAGAGATGGGAAGAGGTATCGATGGATTTCATGATAGGATTGCTTAAATCAGAAGGGAAAAACATCATCATGGTCGTGGTGGATAGACTTACCAAATATGCTCATTTTTGTGCCCTGGCTCATCCTTTCACAACTAGTACAATTGCCATATCATTTATAGACACAATTCAAAAGCTCCATGGCACACCCAAAATTATAGTAAGTGATCGCGATCCAATATTTACGAGCAATTTTTGGACTGATTTGTTCTCTTGTTTGGGTACCCAATTGGCCCAAAGTTCATCTTATCATCCCCAATCAAATGGGAAAACTGAGGTGGTAAATAAATGTTTGGAGGGATATCTTTGATTTTTTACTTTAGATAAACAAGAACGTTGGGTGCAATGGTTGCCACTTGCAGAATGGTGGTATAATACTTCATTTCATACCTCATCCAAAATGTCTCCATTTCTGGCACTTTACGGGTACCATCCTCCATCACTCATCTCTAGCTTGAAGGTCAAACCTAAGGTGAGAGCAATTGAAGATCACATTCAACACTAACATGAGGTACTCTCTAGTCTTAGAGAGAATTTGGCAATGGCACAAAACTGCATGAAGCAACAGCTGATCAACACCGTAGTGAGCAACACTTTGAAGAGGGTGACTTTGTTTTTGTACAGTTGCAACCATATAAGCAGTTATCTTTAAAACAACAGAAGGATAATAAGCTTGCACCTAAATACTATGGTCCTTACCGAGTGTTGCAGAAAATTGGTAGTGTGGCATATAAGTTGGAGCTCCCTCCAAGGAAGTAAAATACATCCAGTCTTCCATGTTTCTTGCTTGAAGAAAGTCATTGGGCAACACATTTCCACCTAGTCAATTCTTCCGAACTAGATGAGGAAGGAAGGATCATATTAGAACCTAAAGGTATTCTTTAGACATGCACCAAAAGATTGAGGACCAGAGTCATTACCGAGTATCTGATCAAGTGGAAGAATATGAATATTGAGGATGCAACATGGGAAGATGAAACATTTCTACAACAACATCCAGGCTTGCCAACATTGGGGACAATGTTGCTTTGAAGGGGAGGGGCATGCTACGCCCTTAGTCCTATAGCTTATATTGGATATGTAGTGCCAAATTGTGGCTTACATAATCTCTCTTCTTGTCATATGTTATTCATTTATGCTTTCATATGTTTAGTAGGTCGGCCTTGGTGTTGGCCATAACATAGGATTGGTATATATAGGTGGTAGTAAGGAGTAGTTAATCATCATATTGAGCATTTGAGTCTTATTGTATGGTTTGGAGGTTGTCCCCCTCGAAGTGGCTAAGCTATTCTACTTGCATATTGTGATCATTTATCTACAATCTTGTGTTCTTTGGTGTTCTATTGCTGCTGATATTCAAATTTATACAAGTAATTTCATTGTAGTTGCTGAGCATGTTGCTAGGGGATGGAAATTCTGTCGGGGATGGTAATCTGTTATCGAACAAACCGGGCAGAGCCTGACAGTTTTATTGATATGTAAAAAACATTATAAACAAATGGAGAGAGATGCAATGTATATAAGCATTGTACAACTTCTATCCAGTCCATGAAAAATGGATCGAATCATCCTAAACTAAGCAATATGCAGAAATAACATATTGCCCCTAACTGCCGCTAGAAGCTACTGCCGGGAGATATCCGAGTACACACACCACAGAAAATTCCCACAAACATAGGGATAGAAACCTATCACTTAGTTAACTAACAACTAATGACAACTATCACCTTAACTTAAAGTAAAAAATTAATTACTTTAACTTATTACATTTATTCAAATATATACTAATGATGAATTAAGCTAAGTTTTATTTCTAACATAATCATTGTCAATCAGGTGGTGAGAAAAGAATTCACACTACCTATGTGGCTCTCTCACCCAAAGTTGTGTGCTTTGTGGCTCGGTTTGCTTCCTACTGTCAGATTGCTACAAGTTTTGTATAGTTGAAGTGAGTGCAGTTGTGGACAGGATGAGATGTGCAATTGACCATCCATGCAACGTGTATTAGGCTACGATATTTGGGATATTTTTTCAAGAGATAAACTCCCGATTCCACCCTTTGATTTGCAAAGATTGAGATTGTTAAGAAAATTATGTGGTTGTGCGGCTTAGGAGAAGAGACCAGCATGTTTATCTTCCTTTCCATTCTCAAAGCTGTTGTTTGACTATTAGATATGATGTGAACTTTAACCAATAGTAAAATAGGAGAGCTCAAAATTTGGGGGAGACCGAGGGAGGGGTTGGTGAGATCGAAGACGTGGGCTCGAGTGGGGGAGGGAAAGAGGAGTGAGGAAAAGAACAAAAGATTAAAGCAATAGGATGGTAAATGGAAAAGAAACTAGAAAATGAATAAAAATACGAGATGGAGAAGATTTTTATATATAAAGGAGTGGCTTAGGAAAGGGGATAATTTGGTCGCTTAAAGACCATGGAAAGGAAGATAGACGAAGACAACAAAAAGAATTTAATTCACCCACGATTAATAGGAAAACTAACCATGGTTTATTGCCTGAGGTGGAAATTGCTCTAATCCCATCATACGTTGTATCTTGAGGATGCTGTATGCTGTCCCTCTAAATCACTAGAGAAGAGTTGTTATTTGTATTTGCCCCATATTTTGCTAGAAGATTGGCAACTCCATTGTGATGTCATCTTTGCTGTTGTAGACTAATCTCTCCTAATGCTTTTAAAGAGTACACTATTAGCTTAATGATGTTGTCCCTTTTCTAGTTGAGACCAGTTCTGAGCATATTTCTATCCTATTCTTCTTGTTCCTCATCTATGAAAATCTCCTTTTCTTGAACCCTGTGGAGACCTTATAGTCGAGCTAGTTTTACTCCTGTATAAAGTGCCAACGATTCAGAAAAATTGTTGGTGTTGTGTAACGAGCAACAGAGTGCCATTATAATCCCCGATGATTCCTTCTATCCCTGTTTTTCTCCGGGATTATGTTTTGCTGGCCCCCACCAAACTTTTGTTTGTGCCAGCTTCTAGGTGGTGGTGGGTCCATCTACTTTTGGTGTTATTTGGAATAGACAAAACTTGTATTGGAAAGGGATATTTTGCCTTGTTGCAATTTGATAGCCTCTCATAGCAAAACGTAAGAAAAAAATTCTAGTGTATACATTTGCAGGATAAGAGTGTTGCATCTAATTTGAGTTTGACATAGAAACCCAATTGAATGGATTCTTGACTGCGATTGTCGGCATTTCTTTCCTTCCATAAAAACCATTGAATGAGTGCTGAAGTAGGTTGATGTAGATCTTTGATTTGCAGCATCACAGAAAAATGCTTCTTCCATTTATATACTGATTTGTAAAGAGCTGCAAAATGCAGGTTGGAGATGCTTAGTTGTTTGGCCAGAAGATTGCAGATAGTTTTTGCAAATGAGCAATGGAAAAAAAAAAGTATTGGATTGTTTATTACTTTCTTACAATTTGGGCATATGTTTGGCCCCACTCATCCCCTTTGTGAAGGTTGTTGGTAGTAAGAAAGCTTTTGTGGAAGATATGCCAAAGGAAGGTCTTAGTGTTTTTGCTGAGCAGGTGCCCAAACCTGTGACCACTTGTTAGTCATTTTTGGACAGAATGAACCAAAGAATTGATAAGCTGATACTGTGCACTCATTTAGGAGTAGTCGGCGTTTCTTTCCTTCCACAGAATCCATATAATGATTGCTGGAGTAGTTTAATGTAGATGCTTGATTACTGACATCTCAGAAAAATGCTTCTTCCATTTGAATATTGATTTGCAAAGAGCTGTAAAGTGCAGCTTGGATATGTTTAGCTGATTGGATTAATCATGCATGATAGTTTTTGCAAATGGGAAATGGAAAAAAGGTGTTGGATTGTTTCTGTAATTCTTACGATTTGGGCATATATTTGGCTCCATTCATCCCCTTTCCTGAACGTTATTGTTAGTACGAAAGCTGCAGTGGATGATAAGTCAAAGGCAAACTGGTAGAGTCCAAACCGGCGTGCACTTGTTAGACTGTTTTTGGAGAGAATGAACCAAAGATTTGATAAGCTGACATGATACTGTGCACCCTCCTGTCTCTGTGAGTGAACATATCAATTCATCATGTTGATGGGAAAAGAAAATTTCTTTTGGAGCAAGTGTGTGCAGAAGGTTCTGGTTTGCAATGGCTCCAGCTTTGCTGTTTTATTTTTTCCACATGCCATTCCCCTTGGTTTGGGAAGATTAAGTGACAATATTCCATCATGTGTCAAATTCCTTGAGATTGAAACATGGTTTGCAGTTGGGTATATTCAGGAGATTGCAAATTGGGATAGTTATTGTAACTTTCCCATAGAAGAATGGATTTTCTATTGCCAGCTTTCCGAGTAAACTGATTTTTCGGAAGAGTGATTCCTTTTCTTAGTAGTTGTGCTGTGTTGGAAAGAGGAGTGTGCCAATCTGTAGTGAAAATATTTTCATGTGGACGCGTCAGATATTTTTCTTCGGTACTTATACATAAAATAGAGTTTGTGTTTTACCAAAGTCTCCAAGCTATCCTTATTGCCAAAGCCTAATTGAAAAGTTTATATCTCTGATGTTTAAGCCGCAGTGTTGTTTTGGGTCTGCTACCTCAAAATTGAGTTTACCTTTTATTATTATTATCCATAATGCGGAAGATGCAATAATTGACATATTTTCGTATGAGTCATTGTTACATCTCATTTGGGACCTCCATTTCATAGCTCGGCTTCCTTTGGAAAATTTACTGGTAAGTGTTCATGATTGTTGGCCTCAATGACCCACCATCCTTTCCAATGACATCTTATCACATATCAAAATTAATTTGATCCCTCATGGGAGGAGGCTTTTTATTAACATTAACTTGTTCCTAAAATTCACCTTGGATCGCATCGATAGAGAGAGCGAAGTTCTTGCAAAACACTGAAGGATTCAACCCAAAACTATCACACAACTTTGCACACATTTCCTTTATTAAAAGAGTGTAATAAACAAGTGATTTTATGGGATTCTTAGATGATCTTAAGCAGTTTAAACATATTATGGCATCTGATCTTATTCTAATAATTTTCATTAATGCAAAACCATCTGAACATTTGTTATTTTTAGTTGAGATAATTTATAAGGTGGCATTATAACCTTATGATGTTTTATTAAAATGTGATTTAAAATGTGTAATTCATAATTTGGGATTTGATAAATAATAATTTATGTTTTTTGGGCATCATGGCCCTTACACATTAGAATATTAAATTGAGTTGAAAGTGCATTAGATGGGATTTCAACTGCGGTTGGGCAAGGAGGCGGGACGGTCTTTGAGTTCATGTATTTTGAGGTATATTTTTTTAGTTTTTTTTAATTTTGAAAGATACTTCATATTGATACAAAAAATATTTACAAAGAGTTATACAGATAGAGGATGGATATCTACATGAAGAGTCATAATCTCATCCTAATGACAATAAGAGCATAAATAAAATCATAATACAATTTAGGGTCTAAGGTACAAGCAGTGTTGATCAACAATGCCCTTTTGGCAAGAAGTTGATGGTGAGCCTCGTCCCTCCACATGGTGCAAAAGATGGGCAAAGAGATGTCCTCTTGAGCAAAAACATTCTTGTATCTAATTTTACATAGAAGAAAAAGGGTAGGGACCATCGGGTAGTGCAAGGCCCTCAAACATAGAACAAACCTCGAATGCGACAATCCCCAAACAAGGTAGAGCTACAATGAAGTTTGTTATGAATCAACACTAAACACTGGTCCTCCGGGAATCTCCAACATTTCCTAGCAAACTAACACTTCCACAAGATATGCATTATTGTCTCCAATCGGTGACAAATGGGGCAAATGCCATCACTAAGTCCACGCTTTCGCCAACTTGGCCTACATGGAGGGAATCCTTGATAAGTAAATAACCATGAAAACACTCTCAACTTATAAGAAAGCCATAACGACCAAATATTGTGAAGACTAAGTTTATCTATCCTCGGATCCATGAAGAGCCAACAACGATCAAGAACCAAGGATAAAGGGTGTCTCAGTGCAACAAAAATGCATATGACGAGAGTCATTCTCAAGAAGCAGATAATCAAAGCAACACCTCCAATCCCTCCAAAAGGAACAAGTCATCTTGATATTCATTTGAAAAAGATCTAGTTTAGGAATCAAAACACTTGGCTCTAGGATCGATGGATGATTAAAAGCAAGAAGATCATACCCTAGTGCAAGAAGACCATACTCGGGTCATATGATGAGGGAGATTTTTGTAAAATGTTGGGATCTAATTTTGAGTTTAAAAATGTAGTCCGCATTTTGGAAACTTGCGTAATATATTCCGTGCTAGACACCCTTCATTGCAAACCGATCGGAAATGGATTCTTCAACTTGTAAAAACCACATCTTGTTATGAATAGTTTGAAAAGTGTGGCAAGAAGTAGACAGGTTGTCTAGGAAACATATGGTACAATGAGGAGGCTAAAGTAGTTGACAATGTTTAGGATATGCAAACAAAAGATGGGAATTCTTGTTGGCATACCCCGAGGGAAATTTTGTCAAATGTTGGGATTCAATTTTAAGTTTAAAATTGTAGCATGCATTTTGGAAACTTGCGTAATATTTTCCAAGCTAGACATCCTTCATTGCAAACCGGCTGGATATGGATTCTCCAACTTGTAAAAACCACATCTTGTTATGAATAGTTTGAAAAGTGTGGCAAGAAGAAGTAAACATTTGTCTAGGAAATGCATGGTACAATGAGGAGGCTAAAGTAGTTGACAATGTCTAGGATCTGCAAACAAAAGATGGGAATTCTTGTTGGCATACCTTTATGCTCTCATCATTCCGAGTGCTTTGTCTATCATTGCCTTTGGTAGGGAAGTAGGCTTTATTGTTGCATATTTTTATTTATGTTTCTTGAATTATGCAGGTGGTGTTCATTATTGAAGCTACAAATCTTTCGATACATTTGGATTACAATAATTGAGTTTGGTCTAAAAATCGTGAATGCAAGCGTAGTTAATGATGAAAGGTTGCACAAATCACTTCGCAGCAGTAATATGTGAATGAATAAGGTGGAATTATTTTTGGATAAATTATGGATGTTTGTGAAGTGCATATGTTTTTTTAATAACATTGTGAACATTTGCTTAAGTTTGAGCAACAATTACCAAGGCTTTCTAAATTCTAGAAAGAGGGCTAAAACCTTGAGAATTGCACTAAAATGTGTGGTTCGAGAATGTCGGTCCATGTGGATTGACGAAGGAATATGTTTTTTTATATCGAGGATTACATGCCATAATAGATTGCTTATTGTTTTAGAAATAAGAATGCATGATTGGAATTAGAACATGGGGTTTACAATTGAATTAAAAAACTCACCATGAAAATCATAACATTGCACAAAAGACAAGATCACAAAGGGCACTTGAACATCCAAAATTTAGGATTGTAGCTTTAAATCCATAAAATAATCAAGGAAACACTTCTCCAAATAGACGGATGTATCGATATGTAAACTAACAACAAAATATACGATCGGTGAAGGAACCTACACATCCAAAATTGAGAATTGTAGCTTTAAATCCATAAAATAATCAAGAAAACACTTCTCCAAATAGACAAATCTATCGATATGTTAAGTAACAACAAAATATATGATCGGTGAAGGAACCTACACATCCAAAATTTGGGATTGTACCTATAAATCTAAAAAATAATCAAGGAAACAATTCTCCAAATGAATAGATATATTGGTATGAAAAGTAACACAAGATATAATTAGAGAGGGAACCTACACATCCAAAATCCTAAAAATATTGGAGGAAGCACTTTTCCAAACAGAAATGTAAATAAATATGAAAAATATATGGATACATGGAAGAACCCTAATATACTGATAAGGAGAGAGGATATGCAAACTTAATATCTCCCCATCTATTATGTGGGTTGCTTATGACATTTGTTCTCTTTACATAATAAACCTATAATTCCCAAGGATATAAAACCACAATAATTCATAGTAACGTTAGATTAAAAATGTTTTCCTTAGGAACCACACAAAATTATCTGGATAAGTAGTTTAGATGCCTACGTGAAAATGTCGGTATGTGGAAGTTTCACAAATTTGGTATTTTAAACTAGTTTGATCTCAAAGTTCATGGGTTTTGGTCCTAACCTCATTTCTAGCTCAAACAGGTTGTCTTTAATCAATGATGTGGTGATATTTGATTATGAATGGTGGTCTTTCGCACCTCTAATGATGACTTGAATCATTTAAGACTTAAATTGATCCTAGCAATGTCATTATCTTTCCAGGGCATATATGAGTCTCGAGTTGAAAATAACTAAGGACTTTGCTTTTAGTGCTCGATGTCATGCGTATACGATTCTTTTTAGTCTTGCACATAAATATTTTTGAGGGTTGATTGTTGGCTATTTAGGTGACATTGTGGAATTGGAAATCATTATTTAACACTATGGTGAACCACTACTGACTAGTTACCATAGTTTGTTCTAAGAAATTTATTGGTTGAATTGTAAGGGTTTTAGTTATGTTGCGAGCAAAAATGAGAGATCTTGAATGAATTATCCGAGGCATAGATGGTTTCTAGTTTAAGAGGGTTTTCATCTTCTCAATCATGTTGTTTGCTTTGGACCACCATTATAGACTCCGGGATTAATTTAAATGTATTTATTTATATGTTTCGGTTTCATAACTCGAATGGAAGGTGATATACATGTGAGCACACACGTGTGTTTGTGTGTGGGGGATGTCATGCACTTTGGATATGATTTAAAATATACAAATTTCATTCCATTCTTTTTTTTGGTAACATTATGGCTTTATGTTGGCCATGTTTGAGCTCTAAGGTTTTATTTTTTAACCAAATTTCATGCTTCATAATTTGGGTTACAACTATCTTTAGCTTCTTAGAAGATTGGTGATGGAATTATATAATTTTGCATTTAAAAAGTACTCTTCTTAGATGTTATATTATATTATAAGTCTTTTTCCTTGGCTTTAGACCAACTCAATATACATAAAATTACCTTATCTATTTGTTGTCATGCAAATGTGCAACAAGGAAATTGATAATTTCGAGCATGACAACTATACCCCGTGTTAATTTTTTCAAGTCTTACCCTTCCAAGGCACCCCGAGTCTGCCTAGTTAGTCCAAGTGACCTCTGATTAATGTTAGCTCATCCCCCTAGGTGATTTAGGAAATTCCAATCATCCCCTAGGTGATTTTAGGAGTTCATTAAAAATTGCAAGCTTCAGGCAGTTGTGGGAAGGGCTATCACTAGCCTTCCTAGGACTGGAGCAACCCCATGGAGCGAGAATAGAAAATCCAAACTAGACACGGAGGTGATTTAAAGGCCTTGGAACATCATGGAAGTGATTCAGGAAGATTTAGGAAGGATTCAGAGAAGTTGGGGCAATTTAACCAATATTAAGGTTCACGAGCCTAGGTAATGCATGAGACCAAAATAGTTGTTGAACTTCCAAAGGTGATCCTAGGAGCTCCAGTATGGAGTTAGGAGAAAAACAAAACATCATCAAAAAGGGAATTCTAAGCCCTAAAATATGGTGAAATTAGTTTTTCACAACACTTTGGCGCAATGGTTTGCAAGCAGGTTTTCTCATGCATAAATGGAGTACCAAATACAAAATACAAATTTTCAGGGGATAAAATAGAGGAGTCAAGACTCGAGACCCACACCATTGGATTCAAAATTCCATTTCCAGTCAAGCATATAAAATTTCATCAAAAAATCCATCGGGAGCTCAAGTTATCGCCGTTTCAAGTTGTCCTCTTGGAGCGAGTTCGGGAGTTAGTCAAATTTTGGAAGGACATGTGTCACGGCTCAGGAACTGGTAGGATTTTGTGTTCCTTACATCCCTCAAGGTTAGGGGCATCAATGTTGGAAAAATGTGCCTAGCCCCCATAAGACTTCTGGACCCTCATGTAACCTCCATGATCGCTAGTTCAGCCCCAAGGTGCTTGTCAAGCCTTCATTCTCAACCGTCAGATTTCCGCCACGTGTCATCACCTTGCTTGCCATAGAATTTGATGTCCATCACCTCCTTTTGAGGTGAGGGATATTATACATGGAAAAATGCGCCGAGCCCCTAAGGAGACTTCTAGTCACCCATGTGACTAGCTTCCAACCCCTCAATGCTTTAAAGCTATTTTTGGCTTTAATCCCCTCAAGTCGGATCTACGCCACATGTCGTGCCTTGCTCATCGTGGAATTTGATGTTCCTCACGTCCCTTTGAGGTGAGGGACGTCAAGGACATGAAAATGCGCCTCTCTCCCATTTATGCTTTATTTCAAATTTTAAAAAAACTTGCTTGCTTCCCGCTTCTAACTTCTAACATTCCCGTGCACAACAATATCTGCAAACTCCTTTCAGAATTCCTACCACAACTCCGCCATTGCCAAAGCTCAAACCATCTCCACCAAAACAAATAAATCCTCTTTCTCATGACGATATGCATGTCCCAAAAGAAAAAAATTGTTGATCGATAAGAAATTTGTTTAAGAGGGGTGATATTGGGTAAAACACCATATCGGAAAAGTTTGTTCCACATCAATCTGACCTCCAGAAGCTAACTTTCTAAAAATAGTAGGCCTTTTGCACAAGTGGACGCTATTTTGGGAAAGTCATCAACAAAATAACTTGTGAAGGAGAAAGAGACATTGAAGATGCATTGCAGCTGAGAATTCATCAAAATGGGCATTTTGGTCCAATTTTGGCACTTACTAAAAATAGTAAGTGGTCCCACAAGCACTTGCTAAAAATAGAAAGTTGATCCAAAAGGTGAGAGGAACATGGGAGAAGAGGAAATCAGAGTCACAACATCCAGTTGAGGTTCGAGGGAGTTGATTTTTCATACTTACTAAAAATAGTAAGTTGCTCATTCTAAGGAAAACATGAAGCATAAGTGGACAAGACAGAAGCCACAACCCTTCGCTTGTGAGTGATGATAGAAGATAGTGATGTCTTGTACATGGACCTGAATGACCTTAGAACTTGCATGATAGCCAAAGACCGAAAGAAGATTGAAGATCAAATATTCACCAGTGGCTTTGCTCACGCAAGACACCCAATGTCCGTGCAAAGTCTTGAGTTGGTCCTAGCTTTCTCTCACCACTATGAGCCCGAAACACGAACCATCCGAGCTAACAATGGTACAACGATGGTGGTCATTAGCCCTAGAACCATTTCACTTTCTCTGCAGATACCAACATCACCCAACATGGTCGTCATCTCAAAGGACAGAGCCTTGCACGATTGGGAAATGATGGATGAATATGTACAAGGGGTAGCACTTGGTTTGTGGTTGATTTAAAGGAAGAAAGCCCTCAAGGATGCCCAAGAACCTTCTAAGGTGTGAGTTTTGAGAAGGATATTCAGATGCCATCACTCTCCTCAAACAAAGTTATGGGGTGAAACAAGCATAGAAGAATTCCAAGACTGGATGAGCCTTTTCATCTTGACGTTGAAAAAAGGAAAGAAGAGGATTGACTGGGGTAGATCATTAGCGATAATCTCCATCTACAACTACTCTAGGTACCCATGATGAAGAAGTTCCACATGACTTCTTACTTGGTCTATCTCCTTGCTAGCTCAAGATCTTTCAAAGGATTGGCCCTCATGTAGAAAATCACTTTGCCAAAGTACTTGCATTCAAGAAGCTTCCATAGTTGGTAATGGAGGAAATCCATAGGTATTTCACTCGCATGAATGATGCATTCACAATGTATGTGGTTCGAATCTTAGAAGGTGATTTGGAGGCTAGGATGTTGCCACAAGCAACATCCTTGATCAAAAAGTATGACTCTTACTTCATACAATTCTCAACCTTCTCCTACCTGCGAGTTGTTGGCTTCGACCAAGCTTCACTAAGGCTGCCCAAGTACCTTAGCGACCAAATTGTATTGTTTGAGCTCTGCAGGTAGATCATTCAAGTGAATAATAGGCTTAGGAGCAGGAGGAAGAAGTTGATTTCATTTCCTATCTCTCTCGGGGTATTCACGTGTAAGAGCTCAAATGACGCATCTCATCTGGAGGCCACTTTCGCTCATTTGACTTTGCATTCCTACATTGCCAGGCCTAATTTCGACATCCGAGAAGATCTCGAACTCTTTCTATGTCCAGAATTGCAACATGAGCCACAAGTCGAGGACTATTGGGCCAATTGTGCTGATGAATTTGAAGTGCGTGAAAAGGACCATATGAGGATGAAAATCAGTGAGATGAAGAAATTCAAGTTATCTTGGTATGAAGATATTTTGCATGATCATGGGACAGAGGTGTATGATCCTCGAGTACGTGAAAAACAAGATGTCCCCTTTGCCTCCACTCAAGTGGTATGTTCGTGAATCGGGCCATATAGAGGAGCGGGTGAGAAGGTGGTGAGGAGAACGATAAATTGGTTTCAGAAGAAGAGAACCATGATCATCCAATCACGAGGAATTCCTCCAAGTTAGAAGCAAGCCTCCCATCAGTCATCTTCAAAAGTTGTAGAGGTGAATTCTAGTTCTATAGACACTCTGGAGCAAGTTCAAAAAGAAAGGCCACATAATTGGAAGCTTCTCCTCATGAGAAGATGCCAAAGAAACTCAAGGTAGAAGAAGACTCATTTACGTCATTGCAAGAGGAAGACTTGATCATAGAAATGTAGGAAGAAAATCCAGTGGTAGAAACACAAGCGGGAGGAGAACACATGGTTCAAAACCCAATCTTTGAACCACCATAAGGGTCTCACCTCTTGTTGACATTCACACCTCCCTCATCCAGGATTTTCCTCCTCCAGCAGGGATCGGTTGGTGCACCTGTCATTGAGCCTGAATCTGATGAGATGTTCCCTTAGATGTGGGAAATGATTTTTTTCGACACCCACACCGTGTAACAAGTGGCATCCCCTGATCTATCAACGATCATCTCACTAGCTACAGAAAAAAAGATCAAGAAAGCTCACACATACGGCCTCATGGTTTTACGTAGTGGGGAAACATGTAATCAATACATTGAAGTAGCTCAGCCGAAGGTAATCAAGCCAGTAGATGAGATGACACCGACCGACTATGAGATGAGCATGATCCAACTGGGACTGACAACTCATGAAGGGGATTTGCACATGTATCAATAATCTTCTACTCACATGGTGGTAAGGAATAAGGAGTATAAGAAGAAGATTGATGAACTAAAGGAGCAGGTATGAACTCTGTCATTCTATGTGCAACATCTAGTTGATCCCAATTCCATGACAATCCCCATTGAGGAAGTTGCACCCATTAGTAGCTTCAATCCGAGTCCATCAGGAGGACACACAAGTTCACAATGCAAGGGTGAGCGAATAATGAATGGATCGACTCAATTTATGAAAAATGGAAGTTAGTGCTCCAAGAAGCGGTCAAACTCTTCGCTTACATGTGTGCGACAAAAAATAGGACATGGGCACTCAGGGAGGACTTGGAGAAAGAAAGGGACTATTAGGAACCTTTGGGTCCAATAGTAGATGAAATGAGCAACACTCATCGCCAGGAGTTGATCAACAGGAAGATTTTGAAACTCCTTCAGAAGACTTGTCTCGTGTATGGGAAAGGGCCTTGGCAATAAGGTTTAAGGAAATCAATCAGGCCATCACAGAGCTAGAGGAAAAAGAGGAATAAGCATACAAGTTACAGGATAGTATAAATCGGAAAAATCAAACTTGGAGTACCTGCAATGGGCGAGGACACAACTGTTGATGAGTTGATTGGTCCATTTGAAGAACATGTCAAGAAAGAGGTAGGCAATCCGTTGTCCTTCACTAAGGGTACCCTCAACTTCCTCTCAAAGATTCGGGCCTCTATTGCACTTATCACAGAGAAACATTCATCATGGTTCGGGAAGTGCAAAGATATCAATAGTGTGTGACTGATGGATGGACAAATACCTTGAGCTGTGTTCACATTCCTCATGCCGACAAAGTAGAACCTGTAGCAACTCATTTCAGCAAGGAGCTTGGAGGGACAAAGGCCTTCTTAGGAGCGCAAGGTGGAAACCAGTCAGGGAGCGAGATCAAATCCATTGCAGCGGCTCATTCTTCTACATAATTCTTCCTTTTCTCTTCTTCTTCTTCTTCTTCTTCTTCTTTATCTCTCTCTTCTCTTCTCACCCAACACTCTCTCTCATCAATGTTATATTTTTGCGTTGAGGTTTACACTTTTTAATATAACTTTAAGTGACTTTAGAAACATAATGTAAACTTTAAGTCGCCTTAATTTTATAAAAGGGACTTAAATATTTAAGTGGAATATGAATAGTCTAAAGTTAGATTAAAGTATTTGAAAAGTCACGGGAAGATGAAGAGTTGCCTTCTCTTCTATAAATTGTAACAAGCTCCTCATTTGGACTTCTTCTTAGTAGACTTCTTAGACTTCTTAGATTTTGGAGCTATTTTTGTGAATTCATGAGAGAGATATCCTTGTGAAGAGAGCAAAGAGATAGCAAATTTCTTCCATTTTCCCTATTCTAAAATGTCTTCCATTTCTATGCTATGTACAATTTCTTCTTGAGCTTCAATAAAAGAAGGAATTTTAGCCTTTTTTGACTAAGGAGTTTAGTGGTACTTTGTGCTCATTAAATGCTATTTGGTCTTGTTATTGTTATGCAGATTTTTTTCTTCTAAATTCAAGTGCATGTAGTGAAATTTTTGACTACTATATGCAAGTCTATGATTTTCTACTTGTAGCATTAGTTTTTCTTTTCTTTCTCACTCCCTTTCCCGCTTTCCTAGCATATTCCTCATTTACTGAGATATCTACAAGATTTTTCCACAGGGTTAGTGGAGTTCCCTTGTTGGATCCCTGGCCGAAAGGCCACCAGGATAAAATTCACTTTTTACTCACGCATGCACATACGCTAGCTACACCGGTTAAGTAGAGAGATTTAGAATCCCGTGAGAATTGGCAAGATAACCACCAATTTTTCCCCGATAATTTTTCTCACTAACAGCTTTTTTGGCGCCCATGTAAGGATGATTTAGCAACATCTCGCACCTAAATACGATGAGAAGGTAAAAAAAGTACCCAATTTTTTTAGAAAATTCAAAAATTCAAAAAAAAAAAAAAATTTCTGGAATTTGAATAGCTATCCGAGCCTCATGTCTACAAACCATGGCTATTATGAGAAATCCTCCTATTGAAAGACCTGAATTTCTCTTCCACATTCAAGAGGATATTGCTTCAGATTTGAGAGAGGCTATTTGGCATAACAAGAAAAGTGTCAACCACTACTTCATTGCCACAAGAGTTCTTGACCTCGAAGAAGAGCACACTTGCTAAATTGGAAAGGTGAAGACAAATTCTAGCACCGCAAAGAAGAGCATAGATTTCAAGGATGGCAGAGATAGAAGATACACCTAACAACAGAGACAAGGAGGACAAACCAATCCCACTTTTGAAGAGCTTCAAAGAAGACAAGAGCTGCTCAAAATTCAGAGGTCTCCCTTTTGTCAAGCAACCGGTCACATTGGGAGCCCGAGTGTTGCAATCCTTTGGAAATTGAATTTCCATACATCAATGAGAACCTTGAAGATTTCACTAACGTAGAAACCGAAGAAGAAGCTAGAGAAAGAGAAGTAAGAGCGGAAGTGGAAATAAGAGCTCAAATTGAAGAAATTGAAAGACTTCAAGTCAAGCAAAAGAAAGAGCAAGCAACAGAAGCCACAACCTTAACAAGGTTGGAAGCCTAGAAATAGAAACATAATGGGGATTGTGATCGTGAAGAACATAGGCCAAATGTACCATGGGGTGGAAACACTAGTCCACTTGCCCTTGCTCAACCTCTCCATGAGATACCAAAAGGATCAAGATTGTTTTTGCCAAAGCTTAGAGGGGATGCATCTCAACTTCCCAAAGAACACGTAACAACATTTATCACCGCTTGTGGTGTGCTAGGCATTGAGCACGAAGATGTGTTAGTCTAGCTCTTTGTGGATTCACTTCAAGAAAAAGCCGTCAAATGGTTCTACATGCTTCCCTTGAGGTCTGTCACATGTTGGGAAGATATAAGAAGTGCATTCAAACACAGGTTCAAGACCACGAAAGATTGTTAGGATCTCTTGGTCCAATTGGTACAAATGAAGAAAGAAATATCCAAATCAACGCGAAACTTCATAACAAGATATAACAAAGTGATAAGAAGAATCCCTGAAGATGTGGTGCCTCCTGAAAATAATTTGAAGAGATTCTTCATCAATGCCTTGCCTTCGAAGTATGTTTCTTCCTCGAAGATCCCAACCAAAATTTTTTGAGGAAGATCGGGACTTTGCGATAAACCGATGATCCGATCTTGTCCTAGGTAAAGTGAAAGGCCCGAATGGAAAACAAAAAGGCCGAGTTTAGGATTAGCTACCCACAGACCCAATGTTCAAAAAAAAATGGCAAATGACTTGGTTACCTTGAAGAAATAGATTTTCCAGATCACAATGCAAAAACTCCAAGGAAAGAAAATCCTCCCAATAGACCAAGGATTGCCCCACATCTCTCGCCGGATCGCTCTCGAAGCACCACCAGTCAATCTTGTGACACCGAAGAACTAGAGGAGGAAGTGGAAATATAAGAACCTAAAGAAGAAGATGCGAGTGATGATGAAAATTATTTTGAGGTCGAGGAAGTTGATGGTGATACACACAATGGCCTAATTGAGTACGTTGATGATGATGATGAAAAAGAAGCTCCAAGATTTTCATAATGCGAGTTTTCACTTGTGCACAATCCAAGAAAGGGGCTTCATCCTCAATGGATGTAGTGAAGGAAAATAAGAAGAAAGAATATTCTTTTGTAGAGGTTCCACAAAATAAAATCATCAGCAGAGGATCACCACTACCACCTTCGATGGAGTCGGCTAAAGAAAAACTAGACCCACTGGTTAGCAAGGATCATGCTGCCATACCAAGTAAGTCATCTAGTCCTTCTCCCAGCTCAAAAATTGCTAAAAATAATTCTCCTTCAAATGTCATCCCTACAAAAACATCTAAGGTTCCATGAAAACCTACATCCCCATCTCCTTCCAAGCCAATTATTGTACCCGTGAAGGAAAATACAACCCCAAAATAGTAAAACCTTCACCATGTAAACCTTCTGTCATTCCCGAACCTCTTCCTTGCCAACCATAACCCCATTTGATTTTGTGGAACACGCAAGCAAGACTAAATTCTAGCTCACAGAGATAGAATACCTACAAACACACCCTGCTCAATTTAATAGGTTCATTGATGTAGTCCGTGGTGGTAATTCTATAGCAAGATCAGGCTTAAATTCTAAAGGCTTACTCCCCATATTGTCCACACCACCTTCTCAAAACATGCTAGCCCTCAATGCCTCCAAAACCAACAAGGTTGAAACTTTCTACCTGTCACTCCTCATTAAAGGATTCCAACTAAATAATTACATCATAGATTCCAGAGCCTCAGATAACGTGATGCCCGTCAAAGTTGCAAATGCTCTAGGCCTCACCTTGACTCGGGAAAATGACACCTACTATTTAATGGAATCCAAACAAGTGCCATTGGTAGGAAGAATCAAAGATGCACATGTAGCACTATCTGATTTTACAAATAAGAAGGTGCTTCTAACCATCTTGGTGGCAGACATTCCAACATCCTTTGGGATGTTACTGAGCCAAATATTTTGCAGAGACTTGGGTGGAGACATCAAAATGGATTGGTCATCTGCATCTATTCCAGTGAAAGGCAAGATGAAGAAGTTGCTGCCAGTAAGGAAGATGAAGTACACAATATGAAAGTCGATGATCCGAAGGCAAACATTCTATTTCAGGATAATAGGCTAGGAAATTACTTCCTCACATCCGAAAAGATGAGAACTTTCCACTTCTTATGGAGGAGGAAGAATACCAAGTTTGGACGATGGAATTTGATGGTAGTCATTCCAATATAGGTTTGGGAGTAGGTGTGGTGTTGTACTCTCCTTTTGGTAAATTGTACCCATTTTCCTACAAGCTACAATTTGATAATATGAATAACATGATGGAGTATGAAGCTCTCCTCTTAGGCATGGGTGTGGCAGAAGATATGGGAATCAAGAAGCTGAGATATCAAGGTGATGCGGAAGTGATACTAAAGAAAGTACGATAGCAATATCAGGTGAAAAATCCAATACTCTGGCATTATAGAAACAAAGTATGGGACTGCATTGAATTTTTCGATGCATTTTCCATCGCAGCTATCCCACAAGAAAAAAATGAAAAGGATGATTCTCTTGCAAAGTATCAACTTCCCTAGTGACACCTCATCCTTCTTTTGGCAAGGAAAAAGTGACCATTGAAATGGTATTCAGGCCTAGTGTACCAGATAATGCAGATCATTGGCATGTCTTCAATGATGATAATGAAATTATGGTGTTCTTGGAATAAAGGGACGATTTCGATAATCTCTTCTTTGAAGGAAGTGAGAATCCACACCAAGAAGTGGTAGCCGAAGAAGAGAAAGAAGGAATTGAAGGGATTGATGAAGGAGTGATAAAATTAAAAGGAAACAAGATTCCCAAAGGCCTAGTTTCTCTAGAGGACCTCTTTGACAAACACGACAGATTCATTCAAGAGAAAGCAAAACAATCTTCTTGGTGCCCAAGCTGATTTTGAGAAGGAAAACATCGGCACCCCAGAGGAGCCAAGGATGGTCAATATTGGAAAATGTTGTTTGCCCGAGGAGAAGAGAAGGTTTGTTGCATTACTCAAGAAATATTTAGATGTTTTTTCCTACTCTTATGATGAACTCAAATCCTTCCAACTAAAGGAAATGCATCACTCAATTCCCTTGAAGTAGGATGCCAAGCCATTCAGGCAAAAACAAAGGTCATATAACCCAAAGATTGTTGATACCATCAAAGAGGAGGTAATGAATATGCTTAATGCAAGGATTATCTTTCCCATCCATCATTCAACATGGGTGGCCAACATTGTGCTAGTGTGGAAGAAGAATGGTGAAATAAGAATATGTGTAGATTTCACGTAACTTGAACCAGGCATCGACTGAAAGAAAATTATCCTCTCCCTATCATGGACCATATTTTGCAAGTAGTCATTGGATCTGAAATGCTTTCATTTCTTGATGGATTCTTAGGGTATAATCAAATCAAAGTGGCAGAGGAGGATTGCACTAAGACAACCTTCACAATGCCTTGGGGCACTTTTGCATACAATCAGAATGCCTTTCGGCCTAATCAATGCAAGAGATACATTTCAAAGGGTGATGGATTTGGAATTCAAATATTTAAAACATTGCATCGTCATATATCTTGATGATCTCATAGTATTTTCAAAAAAGAGGGAGACCATATCCATCACTTGGAACATGTACTTACAAGGTGTAGAAAACATGGCATATCACTAAACCTGAAAAAGTGCATTTTTGGAGTTACGAGAAGGCAAGTTACTGGGGCACATTGTGAACAAACATGGAGCACACATTGATCCTGAGAGAGTACGAGCCATTCAAGCACTATCTCTCCCCACAAGTAAGAAAGGAGTCCACTCCTTTTTCGAAAAGGTGAACTTTCTTCGCGTCGTTTTTTTTGTTGAGTTCACGAGAATTAACCAAGCACATCACCACCATGATGAAACCACAAGAAAACTTAAAATGGAACAATGAAGGGATTTTTTTGAAGAGATACCAAAATCCATTACCAAGGCTCGTGTAGTGCCCACTTCCCTTTGACACCTTTTGATACTAATCATGATACTGCTGATTATATTATGGACTTGATTATGGACCTTATTATAGTATGATGATAGATGTTAGATCATGGATTATTATTGACTTGATTCAGTTATGATGCATGATGATTATTAGAGGCATTTTGGATATTGATGATGATATTGTTTGACATGGTTATGTTATGGATATTGTGAGTAGACCTAGAAATGGAAATTATTGGATGATGATATAGTTGCTGATAAAACGTAAATGATATTGTTAGATTGCTTTGATGTTGTTGTGATTCATATATCTAGATGATTTCGGGAATTATATTAATATTATTTTGGATGTTCTGATATGGCCACGAGGCTGAAGGAGGTATTTGTGTTTTGCAGGTTAAAATATCACAACAAACATCGAGGGATTGGAGACCAACCACATTGGAATTCTAGATGAATTCAACAAGGTCACCATGAAAACTTGTTTTGTTTGTGTGTGGTTGTTTTGTTAGGGGTACCCATGGGGGAACCACCTTTAAATGTGACCAAGGGGTTATGTGTATTTATTTATTTGACCCTTTTGTTTTATGTTGCATGTGTTTATTTTGTGATGCTTTTACCCCTTTCTTTAATTTTAAATGGTGTGTAAATTTTGTGAGTAATCATATTGTTAAAATAAATAAATCAAATATGTCATAAGAAGGTAATTAATGAGAGTTTTTGGCCATGATTTAAAGTGATATAAGTATGTGTAAGAGATATGTAAGTGATGTGTAAGTTAACTGTTGAGTGAGAAACACTCCACCTTCTTGGAAATTCAAAATTGTCCTTGGAGGCTGATTTTGGAGGCTTGTGGGACAAGTTAAACTTGTCCCATACCTCTTAAATTTATTTACCAACCATACCTATGGTTGGAGAGTTGAAATTTGAATTTTATAATGATTTTGAGAAGGCAATTTGTAGGTTTTAATTGCACTTTTCTTACATGTTGTAATTTCAGTCCTTTGGGGTGTGGGTTTGTTTTGGAGTATGTAAGTAAACTGTCATATTATTCACCCACCTATTTATTGTACATTGGAGAATGAAGTTGACCTTGTGTTGGGGTTGAGGATGTGTGATGTGGCATCCTACATGGATCCACCTCATCCTCTTCCCTTCCCTCTTCTATAAAATTTGATTTGCTTGCCTTATTTGGGGTTGCTTCACTTTGGAGACTTGCTTCTTGGGAGAATTATTTTGCTGTGCTTGGGAGCTCTTGCTTTTGGAGCAGTTGGAAGATTGTGGAATACTTGTGCTTGGTTGATTTTTGGATTGTTTTCTTGGAAACAACTGTTGTTTGGAACTTGGGAAACTCCATCATGGAGAGGTAGGAACTTGGCTCTTGAAATGCTCTTCTTGTATGAATGTAAATGTTAATGTATGAATGTTTTGGTATGTTGTGGGCTGTTGGGTAGATGGCCTAGGTATGGTGTAGGAGAAGACTATGGGGTTTAATTTGTGGGAGGCACAAGTGTGTTTTAGGGAGGTATAAGTGTGGAGGGAGTTGGGATTTGGGTTCCACCTTGCAAAGAAATAGCTTGCATTTCTTTACTCATTATGGGGTGCCATAAGAGGTTGGGGAGGCATAAGGAAATGTGAGGAATAAGGGGTACTTTGGGGAGGCATAAGGAATGTCAGGGTATCATGTGATATACTATATTTTGGTGGTTTGTAATTCAGGTGGTGATACCCATTTCCCCTTTTGGGAGGCATAAGAAGCATCCCCCATAGTTTCTTGCTCCTTTGGCTTGCTTGATGAAGCCTTAGTATTGTTTGTCATGTTTTAATGTAGTTGTAAACTACATTCAGTTTTTGGAACTGTGTTTTATTGTGAAAGTGTTGCTTGCGTGTTTTGTGGAAGCCTGTTGTTGCCATGAGTTGGATCACATATTTTATTGCATTGTGGTTGGGGCTCGGGGCCGATGAAGAAGGATGGCTTCTCCTCTTCATTGGATGTCTTGGTTGGGTGGAGAGTGTTGCCTTTCCCCTACTCTTGTTGTGATTACAACGTGGGAGAATGAGATATATGCACTTTGTTCTGGAGCTGAGAAAAAGACAGTTTGATAGTCCCTTGCTGAGATAAAGTTTATTGTAACCTTTCCCACTTGCAGTGGAGGAACTTGTAAATGTTTTGTAATAGAAAGATGTGGTATTGTTTATGAAATTTGTGAAGTGAAATGTAAAAGAAATAAACTCTGTGTTCAGTCTTTGAAAGAATGTGAAAGAATTGTATTTTGTATGATGAACTCAAAGAATGAAAGAAAGGTTGTAAAGTTGTATTTTGGAATCAATAAAGGATTGCATTACCTTCTCAATTTGCGTTGTTGTTTTAAGATTGAACATCTAAATGTGAATTGAAATCTCTGTTTGAAAGAAGTAAATGCGTATGAAGGAAAATGCAGAACTCTGTCTTTTGAAATGTGTAAAGTTGAAAATCAGAATTGTATTTTCTTTTTCTTTTTGAATGGTTGGAATTGAATCAAATAAATGTATTAGATTTGAATTGGAGCACATTATAATACTTGGAAGAAGAAAATGGCAATTAAACCCTTTTAAATTTGATCTCTGCTACGTATTTTCAAATGGCAATTACTTTACCCAAAATGCATAGTTCAAACCTGCAACAATGGAATAATAGATTAAATGATTAAAATGAAGTAGTTTTCCCTAAACGAATCCAACTAGACAAAAATACTTAAAAGAAATCTTTCAAAACCGAGTTCAAAGCTTTCACTGTCGTTTTGCTGTCAAAATTGTAAACTTTCGAATTGGAACTCTATCAAATAGACCTACCTCAAAAAATTAACCTAAATCCACCTAAGAACAATTCTCCATGTCTATTTGACATGTTGAGAGAGGAACAAGAACAAATTGAACAAAATTTTATAAATTAAAATTTACCAATTTAGAACTGTAAAAGCCTACTGTATCATTTTTGTGAAATTGACCCCTTAAACTCTATCAAAATTTAAAACTAATGAACCCTGTGTAAAGAGGACATCGAGAGATTTCCAAAAAGTCCTCGTTTTCCCAAAACCGAGCTCTCTATCAAAAGTTATGGCCTTATGAAGTTTTTCTTCACTTGGCGTCAAAAAAAAATTGGGAAAATTTCCTGGCGGGCCTGCGGGCCCGAATTTTTCCCTTGGAGCTTTGGAAAATTTTTGGGAAAATTTTCCAATTTTTTTCCCACCGCCCCGCCAACCCCGCAGCCAATCGAGGCTACCACATGGCACCATGAGGTGTCAGCGGAGGGGTGGATCTCTTTTAAACTTAGCGCTCCCGAAAATTTTGGGAAAATTTTCCAAATTTTCTCCGCGCATCTACAACCAATCGAGGCTGCCATGTGGCACCATGAGGTGTTAGTGGAGGGGTGGATCTCTTTTAAACTTAGTGCTCCCAGAAAATTTTGGGAAAATTTTCCAAATTTTCTCCGTCGGCCCGTAGCCAATCAGAGGTTGCCACGTGGCACAACGAGGCGTCGGCGGAGGAGCGGGCCCTTTTTTTTTTCCTTTGAGCTTCAAAATTTTTTTGGGAAATTTTTCCAAGTTTTCCCCACTACCCCGCTAAATTGCAGCAAATCGAGGCTACCACATGGCATCACGAGGCGTCGCGGAGGCGTAGGTGAATTTATCTCGTTTTTGCCTGAACCACGAAACCTTATTTCTCCCCGCCGCTCCGTTTTACCCGCGTTGGCTTAAGGTGCCACGTGTCCTCGATTTCACTCATGGGGGCATGGGTGCAAAGTTAGTTTTTCACCCCATGCTGGAAACTTTCCAAAAGTCTCCCCGCAGCCCACCGACCCGCCCTTGGGGCAAATTTTCACCCTTGGGCCCGCAGGCCCGCTCTTGGGGAAAATTTTCACCCCAAGGCCCGCCGACCCATAACTTGAAAAATATGAGGAGTTAGGAGGACTTCTTTATATCATTGGAAAGGTGAGGAAATTTCCTATCCAATGGAAATAATTTAGGAAATTTTTGAATGCGTTAAGTTTGATAAAAATCAAGTTGAACCTTTAAGCCTGTTAGAGAGTGGGTATGGTGAGCAATTACCCTCTGAACCTTATTGAACCTTCTAACCCTAAAATTTGGACCTTATGACCTCTAATAATTGTTAATAAAAGAAAATTATGTTCTAGTGAATTAGAATTGTTCTGGAACTTGTTAGTGACAGTTGTTGCCTTGTAACCTAGTTGTAGACTCTTTTAAACAAAAAAATTATTCCATAATTTTCCTAACTAATCCTAGGTTGTTCTTGGGTCTCAAGTGGGTTATTTTTAGTGGGCGTTACACTTTAACTCTCATGTCTCCAGATTTTATCAAATAATTCATCATGTATTGTTATGCATCAGAACATACCCTCTCTCGCCATTCTTGTTCGAGAAGAATGATGAAGGTGTGGAAGCACCTATTGCTTTCATGAGTTTCCCATTAAAAAAATGAGCTAAATTACAACCAATTGGAGAAACATGCCTATATAGTGGTCAAGGTTGTGAAATTTTTCAGGTTTTACATCCTCAACTCTCATACGGTGGTGATGGTCCCCTGGTAGTGTAGTAAAGTCCATCTTGATACAACAAGATTGCGCAACTAAAAGAGATTTAAAATGTCTTATTTTCAACCTTTGCATGTTCACGTTTAGGTTCTTGTTCTTCTTTGATTTCAGCATATGATTTTAAGATAGGAGATTTATCAAACTCTACATCTCTGTTAATGATGATTTTTAGGTAGTAGAATCCCACACTCTATATCACTTAACACCATCTACTTCGCCTTACCCAACACAAATGTAGCTCTTGGATCTTGGGTCTAACTTTGAACATAGATTTTTATCAAGTAAAATCCTAAGTATTACAACAAAAAAATTCAAGTTTGAATAATCACATGGATGTCATGTCAATACCTCTTCCAAAATTTGGAAATCAATTGCAATTGATGGTGAGTGATTTATTATATAACAAGTTGTAAAAATTGCTTTGGCCCATAAAAGTTGATCCAAATTTACATGGTTGACCATGCTCCTTGCTCTTTCTAAAAGAGTTTTATTCATGTGTTCACCAACCCCATTTTACTATACAACATAGCAATGGTTTTATTCCTTTCAATTCTATCTTCCTTGAAATATTTATGAAAATCTAAGGATGTGAACTCGCCTCCTTTATTTTTTCTTAAACATTTGATAAACCTTCCAATGTGCTTTTCAACCAAAGATCTAAATTACTTAAATGTATTGAAAACATTAGATTTTATTTTAAGAAAGTAGACCCATACTTTCCTGGAGTAATCATCTATAAAATTAAAAATATAACGTTTGTCCATATGAAATTAAATGTGTTGGACTCCAAAGATCAGAATGAATATAATCAAGAATACCTTTACTTACATGACTTCTTGCTTTAAAAATATGTTTGCATTGTTTACCCAAAACATAGTGCTTACAAAAATTGAAGTCTAGAAACTTAAATCAGGAGTAACTCGTGATATTTCAGTACCTTTGATCCTTTCTTACTCATGTGCCCCAAACATAGATGTCATAAAAGAGTAGAATCTTTAATTGTTTTACATACCATGAATTTTTGACTGATATTTGTACTCCTTGCAATATGTAAAGGTTCCCTAGTTTTAGAGCCTTCATTACAACTAAGGCACCTTTAATGTAGTCACAAAATCAATGCACTTGGGTACACTTCTAGGTCCTAAAAGCATGATAGCATTTACATTATTCATAAGCAATAAAACTATTAATTGACATCTCTCTTTGGTATTTTTCTTTGTCTTCCGCACTTTTATTGGCTTCGCATACATCTATTACCCCGTGAGAATCTAATTGTTTTATTTTTCTATGGCCTCGGACACTAGTGCCCGATTTAGACAAGTAGCACCACACTCCTATCCTCCTAGGTGCTCCTTTCCCTCTTTATCTTTTTCCTACCCCTTTGGGCCCCTTTCACTTCTCAATTACTTTTATTACTATGGGTTGTCCTTTCAATTGTCAATTACAAAATTCAAATAAGGGAATCATATAAATACATAGTTATGCTTTCAAAATGAGGGGAAAAGCACTAACATTACTATTATCACCTAAGCTTGCATTCCAAAGGCACAAAAACACTTCAAAGGAATTAATATAACACATCCATCAAGGACAAAGGTTTATACTTCGCATACACAACATAGAAAGAGATATTATTTTCTATTCCATCCACACATATTATACATCTTCTACATTCTAGATCTAGTCCGCTATCATTTGTGCAACTTGTATAGGGTAATCCTAGGGCATCATCACACACAAAAGAACAAATAACTACATGGAGTTTGAGATGTAATGCAACGCTCGGTCATAAGTTCACTCTTGGGTGATCGTTAGGGTCAATACAATTGCCCATTTTGTAGTTTCATTTTTAGGTTTGATGTGGTTTATAAGTATGTGCGGGTGAAATTATTTATTGCAAGTTACAAGAATGTTTGGTGACTAAGGAGAAAAACCATTGAAAAGCATTGACGAAAAAACCTCTTTCCACATAGAAAACATAAAATTTGGACCATTTGCACATACGTTAGCACCCGGACACAATCATTAGTGCCCGAGAACTCCCACTCGCTTCCAAAGGCTTTCGCCCTCTACTCGGTTTTGAATCTCATAACCTCTTGCGAGACCCGATGATGCTCTTCTCAAAGCATGTTCTAGTCATTCATCTACCTAGAACACCTTCAGATAGCTCATAATCAACTAAGTCTCTCTATATTCCTCTCTTGCTTAGGGTTTCACATTATTACATGTTTATTGCTTGTCCATTTACTATATTTAATTATTTGTAAATCATTTATTACAATAGTTTCTCTGCCAAATCATATTTAATTATAAAAATATTAAATCATTTGGTGAACCCTTCATTCAAACCCTACCTTATGAGAATGCATCAGATTCTATCCCCTTCTTATGAATTTATGGATCAATCTTCTTACCCATCTTATGCTCCAACCAAGGTTTTTGGCATGGTTACCACTGTTGTTTATTTTATGTAAGTTTGTACTCAACATCCTCCCCATTTCATTACTCCAATGCCCGATCCAACTATCAATGTAGTCACAACTTACATGCAACCGCCACCTACAACTCCACATGACTCTATCCCACCACATATTACCCCTTCAATTTTTACTACTCTTCTAAAGGATATGACATCATTGAGCAACTCAAAAATACACTGGCTAAAATATATATTTATGATATTTTACGAAGTGCACCTAATTTTTGTCATACCTTAGAGGTTACCCTACGCTCCATACATATTGAAAGTGATAATTCTCTTGTTGTATTTACACATCTTATTCAATCTCTCAAAACCTTCCACATGCCATATCCTTCAATGATGAAGATATCCCACCTACTTCCGCTAGTGATATTCTTGCACCTTTGCTTATTACCACTACTATTGGTTCCATTTTTATCAAGTGTGTACTCATTGACAATGGATCCGCTATAAATTTATGTGCTCTATCTCTCCTTAGGAAAATGTAAATTTTTGATAGTTTAATCAATAAATCCTCTACTCTCATTCATGGCTATGATTCCACTACTTGCACATGCATGGGTACCATCACCTTACCTCTACAAGTTGGGCCTAAACTCCTTCCTACTCTATTCTATGTCATCGATGTGTCATTTTAGCTCAATTACTTACTTAGTAGACCATGTATTCATGGCATGCATGTTGTTCCTTCTCTGTTCGTAAGTAAATTATTATTTTTACATGATGGATATGAGCATACCATTTCCGCCAACCCGACCATTCAAGTTATGTAGTATTAATCCAATCATTGCACATGCCCATCCCTTTACTGCATCCTATTCCATACCATAACCTCAACACATACGATGTTGGTCAATCTAGTGATCCTACTATCACGCAACTACCTCCACCACCTTCCCGACGACCTATGCATATAACCAACCTTATCTCACCTACCTCGTCTCCCTCTACCACTACTACTACTCCACCTATCACTACCCCTCCTACCCTTACATCTAGTTCCACTCCTAATATCCTTGATAATGTTATCCAACAAGATAATGCCAGCACTGATGATTTTGATGATGTAATTGATGTTATAGAGCTCACTAATGATAATTTACGCAAGATCAACTTCACTCCTCTTGAGATAGATGAGTCTTATTTCCATGATATATTTTTTGTTAATGGCACAAGAGAATACCAATTCAAACAATCACTTCCTTCTACCACAACTACGATTCCCTTCAGGAGGCTATTTATACATTAGATCTCATGCCTTCTCCCCGATCAAACCTGCCCCACCGGTTGATCCATTTACATGCACCTTATTTATAAATAGCTCTTATTGGTCTCATATTATTTTTGATCTCGCTTTACCTAACACTGTTTGCACACATAAATATTTATCCCACTTAAGATTCACATTCAATGATCTCCTCCCTCAACCTCACTCATCCCAATTGTACCATGGACATGTACTCATTACCGCTGCTTATGGTTTGTGTGCATTTGTTTGTTAGTATTTCTTACAATTACACCTTGTTCCTCCCCTCTCACACTTGGCCAATCTTGGCTCGATTACATTGGTGGCACTCTTTATCCCAATCACACTAATATCTCATTTCCAATTCCTTTTAACCATATCATTCTATGAAATTATTCATTCCTTGGATATACACAAAACCTCACTCACTTGTATGCACATGAATTCTCGAACCTCCTTTTATTGATGAAGAATAAGCCATGGGCATGCATAATTTACTTTGCACTTGCTCTCTATGATCAAACTCAAACTATTACATACCAAGTCTCCAACCCAAATCCTATTGGTTACAATCCTCGACACTAATGATCTCTTGATGAGTTTACTCGATTCTCTAATCCTTTACACATCTTGGGCGCATCATGATTACCCCTTCCATTGTTATGAGATGTCTCTAGTGTCTATTATTTTACTTCATGCTTTGTGCTTCATGATTAATCTTTCTTAGCACTTGTATGCCTTTGGTACAAAAATTATATCATCATTACCTGATGACGCACTCTAGTGCTATGGTTCACACTTGAATATTGAGGGCATATTTCATCTATGAACCCCACCTCATCTAATTTGGATACACTTCATGCTTGGTTCTTCACGATACATATTTTCTACCATCTAATCTCAATCACATACACACTCATTACCTGATGACGCACTCTAGTGTTATGGTTCCAACTTAAATGTTGAGGTTACACTTCTTCTATGAACTTCACATCATTCACACTTAATGCTCGGGCTTCATGATATATATTTTCTAGCAATATTACTCTCTTTCACTTTATTTTTCATGCCCACCTCTTTGAGCATCACCACATCATTGGTTTGCACACCTTACTTCATTACCCGATGACACACTCTTATTCTATGGTTCATTATTGACCATTTTGAGGGTTTCTATAAATGAACCTCATATCACACACATAAGTTGGGTGGTAACAAAAATCCTCCCATCTTCACATTTTACATATCATACCATCACACTCATACATTGTATTTGTATATCTCGGTTGCATTTACTCTTGCTTTGGCTTATACTACTTACATGTTGCGCTCGCTATTATTATGCTAACTAGATAATCAAGTATGCCAAGTTTTCTTTTTTTATATACACACGTGTGAGTTCACTTGGTCTCTTTAGGTGAATGTAGATATCTTACATATTTTCACATGATGCACCGATGCTCAACATCAGATCTTTTACCGGTCCCACCGAGGATCCTCCGGGGAATATACTTTTACTACTCTCACATTCTACACATCTCATGTTTTATTGCTACATTATTCACTACTTCTCATTAGAGTTACTTGAGTTTTCCTAATCTATACATTTTTAACATACTATTTATCTTTCTAACATGATAAAAAGTGCTTCATGTGTAACATTTGTCTTAGAGGATCAATACAACCATGGTTATCTCTGTCACTCTTTACTTGTTAATGTATGCTATTGTTTCACGGGCTATTCCCTATGTCTTGTTTAATCATTGCATGCCCTTTTCCACTTTTGCCTTGATTGTCTTATGACACATGCATGAGCGATGTCCCATGTATGAAACCCACTTTTTGCAGTCTATCTTGTTTACACACGTGCTTGTTACATTATTTTCTATTACATGGTTTATTTGTAGTAACATTCACTAGTATCCCCTTTTGTTTTCATGTGCCCTTGATTCTACCATCCACATCCCCTACCCCTACAAGTATCCATTTAAGATAAGTTTCAGTGTCCTATCCTTTAGATAAAATTCTCCTACATTAGGCGTATGAACCCCAAATGAGGAGGCCATCCATTGGGTGAAAAAGTCACTCTTACATTAGAAAAAATCTCCAAACAACATAATATAGTACAACATTGTAAAACATATATAGTCACAGATCAGGTCTAGAATCGATGGAATCGAATATCGAGAATACATTATCACCCAATCCTAAATAGTTGTAGTGGATACTTGTGTTACCCCCGGGCGCTAATTTCACGAGGGAAAATAAAGTCATTTTATCAATATAACACATTTCACAATAGTTTTTAGAGTATTTATCCAATAGTAGGAACAATTACAATAATTAAGAACATATCATAACTAACTTAGAACTAATACAAAAAAAGTAGATAAAATAGAAACGTGTCATATACAAAGTGGAACTTTGAGAATTAATCATGGAAGGAGGGACAATATAGAATTCTCTCCTAAAAATATTTTCTCGTGGCATGAAATCACCCAAGAAACTTGTACTTGGTGTGAGATCACCAAAAAAACTCACACTTAGCATGAGATCAGCCAAAAACATACTCTTTGAGTGATATCACCCAAAAATTCTCTCTCCACGACATTTTAGGACATAATTCTATCCTTTAATCTCTTATACATCAGGTGCACACTTTCCTTTATCACTAATTTTACACACTTTTACATACTTATGCATACTTTACTCATATTTTTCATATACATGAATTTGAATACTCTTTTCTCTCTTCTTTTGTAGGTCCATCCTTAATACGATAAAAGGAACAACTTACTTCATCAAACATAGGTTCTAACAACACATTTACGCATACGCTTCATCCCTAGGGTCACTTTCCTTTCCTAGTCTCCACACTTCACATTACGATCACTTTGTGTTTCACTTGTCCACTCGACATGCAATTGGATACACATTCTCTACATGATCATAAGGTACACATATTTTATCTACTTTATGCTATCAATTATTCACTCAACAACATAAAGTGGGGGAAAAATGTAATCACAAAATCTATGCACTTGGGTACATTTCTAGGTCCTAAAAGCATGCTAGTATTTACATGATTCCTAAGCAAGAAAACTAGTAATTGACCACTCTCTTTGGCATTTTCTTTGTCTTTGCACTTTTATTGGCTTCATACATTTGTTATTCCCATCAACATTCGATTGTTTTATTTTTATGGCCTTAGAAAATAATGCCTAGTTCAAATAGTAGCACTAAGCACTCCTTTCCTCCCGGAAAATCCTTTCCCTCTTAATTTTTTCTACCCATTTGGGCCCCTTTCGATTCTAAATTAATTTTTATTGCTATGGTTTGGCCTTTTAGTTTTCAATTATGAAATCCAAACAAGGGAATTATATAAATACATAGTTATGCTTTCAAAATGAGGGGCCAAACACTAACATTACTATTATCACCTAAGATTACATTTCAAAGACACAAAAGCACTTCAAAGGCATTCATCTAGCACATCCATTCAAGGGAAAGGGATGCATAATTCTACATACACATCATGGGAAGGGGATTTTGTTCTATTCTATCCACATATATTATACATCTTCTACATTCTAGATCTATCCCATTATCATTTGTGTAACTTTCACAAGGGCATCATAAGGCATCATCACACACACAAGCACAAAGAATCTGTATGTAGTTTGAGGTGTAGTGTAACACTCGGTTGTAATTTCACTCTTTGGGTGACCTTCAGGGTCATTTTGATTCCCCATTCTACATTTTCCTTTTTAGGTTTGATGTGGTTTGTAGGTATGTGCAGTGAACTTATTTCTTGCAGTTATAAACACATTCGATGATTAAGGAGTGAAACCGGTGTGACTTGTGGTGATAAACAACGAACCTCTTTCCGTATATAAAATACCATATCTAGACCATTTTCACATACGTTAACACCTAGACATAGTCTCCAGTGACCTGTGCATTGTGTCCGGGTGCTCCTGCCAACTTCCATGCACTTCTACCTTGCTCGGTTTTGACTCTCGTAACCTCCAACGCTCCCGATGACATTTTTCAAGTTATTCATCTACCTAGAAAACCTTCGAGATAGCTTAGAATCAACTAAGTCTCTCTATCTCCCTCTCTTGCTTAGGGTTTCAAATTATTGCACGCTTTTTTCTTGTCCATTTAATGTATTTCATTATTTGTAAATCAGTTATTACTATATTTAATCTACAAAATATACTTAATTCCAAAAATAACAAATCACTTAAACACCTTTAGAGCTCCACCTTGAACCGTGAACTTATAACCATTTAAGTCTAATTCAGTCAAGGAAATAAAATTTATTTGTAGTTATGGTACATGTCTTAATTCTTTTAGTGTCCTCACTATACCATCAAACATTTTTATCTTGATGCTACCAATCCCTTCAATCTTGCAAGAAACATTATTTCCCAAAAGAACATAACTACCATCAATGGTTTGGTAAGAAGAAAACCAACCTCTATGCAGACACATATGATGTGTAGCTTCAGAATCCATCCATTCATAATGATAAGAGTAAACATTACAACCAAATAAAACTTCACCATTCATACCTTCACTTGTTTCTACTTTATTTGCTTCCTTGGTGACATCTTCCTTCTTTTCCAATTCTTTCCTTTTCTAGCAATCCTTCTCGAGAATCCATGCTTTACCATAGTGCCAACACATTGTCTTACTATTTCCACCTTGTGACTTGGATCTAGATATGCCTTTGGATATTTTACCTTTTTCTTTAGATCTTCCTCTAACAAATATGGCTTCAGGTGTAGAGGTCTCTCCACTAGATTTTCTTCTCATATCCTTAGTCAAAAATTCTCGTATAACAAAATCATAGTCTAGGTCATCAATAATACTTAAACTCGATAAAAGTTACTCTATGATCCTAAGAATTTGTTAAATTACATAAAAAGTTGAGTGTCTTATCTTCATCCTCCACTTTCACACCAATACTAGTCAATTGGCATAACAAAGTATTGAAAATATTTAAATGATCAACAATTTTCATACCTTCTTTCATCCACAATATATATCGATGACTTTTCGAGATAAATATGATTTGTTACAAATTTTTTCATGTAAATACTTTCTAATCTAGTCCATAAGCCTTTCATTGTCTTTTCTCTAGCTATGTTGAAGAGAACCTCATTTGTTAAACACAACCATATTACACTGAGATATTTTGTATCTAGCTCTTCCCAGTCATCGTCATCCATCCCTACAAGTTTCTTTGCCTTTCCATCCAAGGCTTTGTGTAGCCCCTGTTGCACCAGTACATCACATGCTTTGAGTTTCCATAGCTCAAAGTTGTTCTTGTCGTTAAAATTATCCACCTCAAACTTTTCACTCGACACTTTCACCATTTGATGTAATAGCAACACCAAATAAAAAATAGTTACAACTAGAAAACGTCACTTTGATACCACTTGTTAGGAAACCATATAATTTTCAGCAATGAATAAGTAGAAATTTAAATAGCAAAACAATAGCTTATAGAGATGGAGATAAAAGAAATATAAAAATACCAAACATGCAAGAGATGAACACAAGATTTATGTGGTAAAACCCCGGTTGAGTGCCTAAGGAAACATGCACAATGTAAGTATCAAGATTTTATTATCTCGAGATGACCATATTAAATACGAACTTGTTATCATCTACTTTTTATCTCCACAAAAATAAATGCATCTAATTCGCGCAAGAATGCGGTTAGGATTCCTCCTAAAAATAGAGTGGAAAATGCCATTAGAATTTTCCTTCCTAAAAATAGATTTTTTAAAATTAATCTTTCTAGAAACAAGGGATTGACTCCTTAACTTTTTCTTTGGGAGATCCATAACATGTCACCCCCACCATAGACCCCTGGCGACAAGTTTGGGGGAAATACCCCCACACCCCTTCGGGAAGTGAGTTACAAAATGCATCATAAATGGATCTAAAATTAAAATTTGTTGTCACATATCTAACATGATCCAAAGCTCACCCTTTAATGCTAATAAATTTGGTCAACCCACCAATTCAAATACTCACATCAACCTTGTTTAATCCATGTAAACCGATGGAATTATTGCTCCAACGAAGGATTTAACAAGTTCTTACTCAAACACATATGTTAATGTGAATTTTCAAGAAGTTGTGACAACAACATCATGTGTTAAATTTTTTAAAAATAATTTGAAGTCTTTTTCTCATGTGGTTGTTGATGTGACATTTCAAGCAAAAATAAAATTTTATGACAAAATTTGATTTTTTTAGGAGAAAATTTTCTAGTAATCATTGAAGCCGTATCTCAAAATACATTCAAAATGTAATTTAAAACCAATCATGCTTAAGGTATTTAAGGTTTGGACACTTTAGTTTTGGAGGTTTAATTTTGTTGCACAAAAATAAAATTGTTAACATATTTCCAATGATTGAGTAGCGAACCGAGTTTGTGAGAGTTATATTCTAAAAAAACATGCAAGGAGTATTTTGTAGTAGCAAATTTATATAGATTTCGAGCTCCATTAGAGATAATCCACTCAAATTTATGTGGAGCCATGAAAAAACCCTCACTAGGTGGAAGTGTAGAAGCCAAAAATCTACACCCCCTCAAGCTCAAACACACTCATGACAAAAGGCAACATATTTACGACATCCAACTATCTTACCCCTTTTTTTTATTAATTAATTCATTTACGACCCATCATATCTAAAAGGATTATTCAATTAAAATAATTAAATTACCTATTATCCCCTCACACCTCATTGAGTTAACTTGGACACCTCACTAACCACCCAAACCACTTCTAAAACCACTTCCTAAAAAGCACTAACCTATTCCCTAACTAACTAGCCTTTTAACTAGCCAAATCATCCAAAAAGTGAGTCCCCTCATCCTAAAAACTTAGTTCATGCTTTTTTAACCATCCCCCATCCTCATCACTTCAAAATTCATTTTTTTGAGTTGAAAATGGAAGGAAATCATTTGATTTTCTAACCAAACTAGATTTCCTTGAAATCATTGGTGATTTTCCTAATTACCGATGATATATATATACTGATTTGTAGACCTCATTTGAGGGATGAATTATGAAGCTCTGCAAGTCTATTTTGTCACAATCTCAATACATCAAGCATCCAGGCACTCCATCATGACATTACCCAATGTCACACTGGTCCACTAATTCCGTGTTCATCATCGATTGATCATTTTCATCCTTGAGCCACCTTCCTCTGCTCTTCCGTCCACCAACACACTCTGTAAGGTAAATCATTCATTTTGATTCATTTTACGCACTAGAAATAGGTGTATTCTTGCTTGTATATCATTGATATGATTGATAACCTTCTTTTTTTCGTTAAAAATGTCTCATTTATTAGTTTAGACTAATTTTTTTAAATTCTCGTATTTTACATAGTAATTGTCAGCGATTCCTCCAATTGCCAACGATTCCCACAATCGCCAATGGTTGCTGTATTTTTAATGCTTTTTCATCATTTTAAGCTAAAAAGTTAACTAAAATGCATTGTTTCTTGTTATCTACTGATCCTTTGTCTAGCATGATGAATTCAAATGGCTTTAGGAGGATCTAACTTTCCCACACTGACTCTTTTCCTATTGTTTGCCATCCATTGTATTAGGAGCAATACAACTTGCTTCATGACCTCAAACTTTGTGCGATCCAAGAAGCTCTATTTGATTGCTTGGAGGCCATTTTTGCAACAGAGCACATTTAGAAAGCCAATGATTCCTTTTGGGAGGCATATTATGAAGCACTAAGACTCTAGGAGGATTTTATTTAATACAAATGCTAAGACGAGACCGGTCTTGAACATCTAGAGGAAGATTACCGTATCTTGCCTCCGATTCCAATTCTCACCACATCAAAGCATCTCTAGTTCAAGTCCACATTCACCCACCTATATGACACTCAATAAGAAGATTTTAACTTGTTCGTTGAATACTACATCTCATTTCGATCCCAACCTCACTAAGGAAGAGGAGAACATTGTTGGTTCCATACCCTCCAACATATCTTAGAAAATCTCTATACGGATCAAGAATCGACTTGTGGATGGTAAATCATGAATCCATGTTGATCATATATGTACTTAACTAAATAAGTGATAATCACACTTTATTATATCACTTTTGTAAGCATGATCTTAAGTACTAATAAGAGTTTGAATATTTCTTAAGTTGTAATATTATCTTAATGTGATTCATAGCTTTGTTACATGAATTTTTTTGTAGGTAAAAGAATCCTTCCAGGTGCATTGTCTTAAAATGGTGTGCAAAACAAAACATAATCAACATCCGTAGGTACCCCAGAAACTGCGCCGTACTGAGGTCAAGCTCGGTCATTACCTCTTGAATCCATCAAGATAACTAAGGTAAAAACCATGCTAGACATTCTGGCACATGCCTAGTGGGACCACTAATCCCTAGTTAATTCCATCATTTTATCATTATTTTGATCTTTTTTTCATTGATTCGCTTTAATCGTGGCGATTGGATCAATCACCTGTGATTCCCATGTGTTGTTTTTTTAACATTTCATTAACAACATTTAGGTTTTTTCTCTCTGTTTCTATTTTTTCTGATCAATTTGTAGGATTTGTTTCTCTGGGAATAATACCTTCTGGATTTGCTAAAAAAATCAATAATTGTCAAAAGAATAAAAAGATCAAAAAAACATTTAGCAATCTCATGGTAAGTCCTAAAACCTTATTTTTGCTTTCTGTCTTGCATTTTTGTCTTTTTGTCCTCATCAAAGCTCAACATTTCATTTTGGGATTCTAAAATAAACAATTTGCATTCTTCTTGATCACGTAGTCTAATTAGGAGGAAAAATCATTGCATTCACTTATTTTCCCCTCACACACAACCAAATCACATTAAAATAAAAAATGCATCTAAACAAACTCCCACCCAGGTGAAATTGATTGGGATTTCATCACCCAATAGGAAATCGACTCAGTGTTCTAGCTAAGTATAAACACCTGTTTGTCGGTATATTTTGGCTTAGCCCCAATATACACGACTCCTTATCCTAGCGGCACCTATTTTACACATTTCACCTTTTGTAATTAAGTAAAATAAGAATAAAATAACACTTTGCTTGTTGATTGTTAATCAATACATTTAGTCATTAATCATTTTACTATCTATGTTGTGTGTGTTTGTTTATCATGGTTCTCACTAGACAACAAGCATGTAACCAACAATCTGAAAATATGTCTACTTCATTTCCTATATTTCAACTTCAAGCCCCACTTCACACTACACCACTCCCAAGTAATAATTTCTTCACCAATGCAACCACAAGCATTGCTTTATCAAACGAATGCATCCAACCCCTTTTCCAACACGCAAACTTGGAATGGAGTAGGGTTTGGTCATAAAAATGAAATTGGACAACAATCCTTTCATTCTCCACAACAATACCATGGATGAATTCTTTATACATCAAATTAGAACATTCATTTTCCCCATTGCACATGAACTCCCATTTTATAATGGGGGTGATCCTATTTTTGAGGAGATGTTAGATTCAAATCCCATTGCTCTTAATGCATACCTAGTAGTGAGAAATCTACAAATGCAGTCACTCACACCATAATTTGTTGCACATGCTCACAACCCTTTACCCACCATTACACAACTCATTGAATAAAACCAAGAACCTGTTATCCAACAGTTGTTTTTGATACTTCAGCTCAACCTAAAATGCCAAGCATTAGCCAATCCCGAGAATGCTACTAGCTCTTCTAATCCATTTGACACATTGGATGAGAAACCTTTTGCAAGTCAACCAAAAACATTTAATGTTTCCTCAACATCTGTCTATGATCTCCATATGATCTCATCACAAAACATGTCCACCCAAAAATTTATGTCTTCCTCTAGTCCCTCTATAGGGTTTGCACTTCTCCAAAGTAGTGCCACTACCTCCATGATGGATTTTTCGGGCTCCTCACAGGTATCAACGTCATCATTAAGTTTTGTTCCTCTTTCTACTTTTATATCATCTCAACAGAATATCATTCCCATTCAAAGCATCACCATGTCTATCCCTTCAAAACTGATGATTAACACCAGTGTTATTTCCAAGTACACATCCCGCTTTGCAATACATGTCACAACTCTCCCAACCTTTGATGACACAGTCTATTCCACAAAACATCCCACAAAAAAATTCTACAAAAAACATTATGTGGCAAGAACCATCATTTGCTGCTTCTTCTACACCATCCCAACACATTCCCACATATTCACATCCCCTTACACAAGTATCGACACCATACCAATACATTCAAACTCCACAATCAAGTGCTTTTCAACAATGTTCTTTCCCCCAAAAAACCTCTCTTAACAAAGTATCCCATTGTAAAACACCCCAGTATAAAACATTCCATCACCAAACATTCCCCATCAACAGAACATTCTTCAACAGAACTTTCCTCATCAACAACATGCACCTCAACAAAATATTCCACAATACGATGCCGCACAACATAACATTTCACAACAAAATAATCCTTATCAATTTAACCTCTCTTATCAGCAAAATATCCCTCAAATAAACGTTCCTTATCAACAAGACATTCTACAACAACATCAGGCATATTCCCCCCAGTCCTCATATCAAACTAGTCTATCTCGGGGCCAACGCCAGGCTCAGGAGTGCACCCTCCGGGCCCTCCTAAGCCACATATCTAGTTTGGAGGCTGCCTCATCCTCATCCAAAAATACTCTCTCCTACGAAAAAATCTGCAACGAACCCATTCATCCTTCCATACCATACAAACCATATCCCCTTCATCTGGGAACTCCCTAATTTTATCAATTTCTATAACAAAGAGGACCCTCAACAACACATTCGTGCTTTTCACCATGCCTATTATTTGATATCCCATGATCAATATTTAATGCTAAGAACATTCCCTATGTCTCTTACAGGTCCTGCTCTGGACTGGTACAATAGCATTCCACAACATTCCTTATTTTCTTTTGCGCAGCTTTCCCAACTCTTCCTAGATCATTTCTCCATAAATGTAGCTTGTAAAATCACTATTAATGATTTATATGCCATTAGACAATTTGAAGATGAATCATGTCGCTGACTTCATCACCCATTGGAGGGGTGTAACCAATCAGTTATCCTTCACATTACCACAAACAAAATTGATTGATATTTTCTGTCAGCACTTGTGCTAAGCATATCTCATCCACTTTACAAATCCAATCATTCCACACCTTCGATGAAGCCTTCACCATGGCCCGTAAGTTGGAATTGTGAGTACTAGAAGATGGGTGGGTGAAGCTTCACCCCAAGAAACCAAAAGTAGAGTTCCCATCTAAACCAACATCCAATCCAGACATAAAACCAAATAAAATGCTAATGTCGTTGTTTTGAAATTTTCTCCCAAAGAAAACCATGTTATCAACGATCCTGCCAACAATGTAGTTACACACCCATAAGCAGAACTTATAGTGCAGTATTCAAAAAATTACTCACTTATAATATCATATCATTACCTCCCATTTGACCTATCGACATATTAGTGTCAAAGCCCATTTGGTACTATCATCACCAATCCGGAACTATAATAATTCTTCAGGAACTCCTCATGCTATGATTATTTACTAATGCACACCTTTAGTTTGGTGGATGTAATCTGGAAACACAACAACAAACATAACACCGTAATACCATAGACTATGATAAAAGGAATGATGATAAATCTGAAATATCGAGTAAATTATAATATTAGCATGAAATTGTTACAATCTCACCCACGAGGTACTTCAAGTGTTATTGAATTCACTTGCCTTCCATCAATACTATGGGAGAAACTTCACAATTACACCTCTTAATGGCTTCTTCAACACACTTTTAAACTGATGGCTTCCTTTACACACTTACTCATACAATATTTCTCACTACTTCCTTCTATGCTAAATGAGGGGGGTGGCCTCTTTATTTATAGACTTCTAGGCTTATCCATCTTATCTCTAAGATAGGATAAGAAATCCACTCTGACGAATCATATTCCATACCTTAACTCTTATCTATACATGTAAGCTTATCTTTTAAGATAAGATAAACCTTATCATTTCACATGGGTTCCACATTTTTAGAATTTTTACAAATAAAATACACAAAATATTTATGACCTCACTCCTTGTCCTTATTACCAATATAATATTTCTAATTCCTAATCATGTAGACCCTACTTCTCTACTTACCCCAACTTTGACATTTTAACATTACCGGACCACTTACGACAACTATTTACTTTTTACCACAACATTCCTATTGTACTTTTGACTATTGCCGTACTATACATTATTGGCGGCATCGTACTGGCAGCGCCGTTATCTTCTATCAGACACTACTACTAATTATACTTAACAACATCCTATTCCTAATACATACATTAATGAAATAGAAATTACGGAGGAAAATTTTAGTATCGACATCTTCCCCCTTCCTAGCTTCTACTCCGTCCTGAGTAGACTATTCTCGGTGCTTGGAAAATCTTCAACTTGTTGTGGTTGACCCATTTCGTAATGGGAGTGCCATCTAATTCCTCCAGTCGATACGTACCATTTTCATGCACAACTGCTATTTTGTAGGGCCCCATCCATTTTGGAAGAAATTTTCTCTGTCTTCTTTTTTTTGTATCTGGAATCATATACTAGAACCAAGTCATTCACATGAAATGGAGACCACCGGATCTTTTGATCAAAGTATTCCTTCTGCTTCATTTTCTTCTTATAGCTTGTATCCTTAGCTATTTCCCTCATTTCCTCTAGCAAATGAAGATGTACCAACCTTTCTTTTACTGAATCACTTTCATCCATTCTTTCATTTTCCATTACTCTGACCGTGGGAATATCAAACTCAATAGGAAGAACTGGATCAATGCCATAAGCCAACTGAAATGGGGAGTATCCTGTTGTTGACTTTGATGTTGCCCTATATGCCCACAATGCTGCATGAATCCTCTTATCCCATTTATGTACCTGCAAGGCTGCATCTTTTGCTAGAATTTGACACAACACAAAATTTGTTCGTTCCACCTGTCCATTTGTGCTTGGCTTGTATGTTGTTGCCTTCCTGTGCTTAATAGAAAACTTATTGACTAGGGCTTCTACCACCTCATTAATGAAGTGGCTTCCTTGATCTGTTATAATTTCTAATGGACAACCAAATCTGGTGACAATGCGTTCATATATGAACCTCGCCACTCATCCATGGAAGCTATTTTCAATGGCCTAGCTTCAACCCACTTGGTTAAATAACTGTGGCAACTACAATATACTTATTTTGGCATGAGGTAGTTGGAAGTGGACCTACAATGTCTATTCCCACTTTTCAAAGGGACCAAGTGGAAGAATAGGGCATAATGGAGCTGATGAAGTCTTACGGTTACCATGTGTTTGACAAATATCACATGTCTTACAATAATTATAACAATCTTTAAAAAGAGTGGGCCAGTGATAACCTACATCCAAGATCCTTCTTGCTGTAAGTTGTCCAGAGAAGTGCCCTCCACATGTACCATTGTGGAATTCTTCTAGCAGTTCCTTCCCTTGATCACGTCCAACCGCCCTTCAGATTATCCATCAAGTCCTATTTGAAATAATACTCCATGCAGAATAGAATATGGACGACTGGCTTGAGTAATCTTTCTCTTAGTCTTTGCATTGGCACCATCAGGAAACTTGAATTCATTCAGATAATTCCAAATATCTATGTATTCACTAGGGATTGTGTCAAGGGATAACAATGTTGCATCGGGGAAATCATCATCATCACAAGATGATCCTAAACCATCATAGGCTCGAGAGAGTGCATCTGCATTGACATGCTTCTTTCTTGGCCTATCTATAATATCAAATTCAAATTCTTGTAGCAAAATTATCCATCTTGCTATCCTCCCTGATGGGTTAGGCTTATTGACAATATATTTTAGAGCCTGATGATCTGTTACAACTATAAATTTCTGCCCTAGCAAGTAATTTCTAAACTTCTTTACAGCAAAAATGATAGCTAGAGCCTCTTTTTTTCAGTTACAGTATAATTTACCTCAGCACTACTCATTTGTCTGCTCCCAAAGTAAATTGGATGTTCATTCCCATTTTCATCCTTTTGGCTCAAAGTACTTCCTAGTGCTGCATCTGAGGCATCAGTGTACACAATGAATGGCTTGCTCCAATCTAGATTCTTTAAAACAGGTGAAGACACTAGGGCTTCCTTCAGTTGTCCAAAAGCTTCATGCGCCTTATTTCCCGGTTCATAAGTAACATCCTTCTTCAAGAATCAAGTTAGTGGTCAGGTGCAATCTTTGAGAAATTCTTGATGAACCTTCTATAAGAACCCACATGGCCTAAAAATGATCTCAACTTACTTCTATTCATAGGAAATGGTAAATCTTTGATTTTTGAAACTTTATCAGATCAGCATCAATACCATCTCTGGATACAACATGCCCTAACAAAACACCTTTAACATCCAAAGACACACTTTGTAGGGTTTAGTGAGGCTTGTGCTTCATCTAACCTTTGAAATGTTGTCTCCATTTGGTGTAGGTGGTCCATCTTGCTCCCATAGATGCAAAATCATCCGTAAATACTCGATGAAGGTCCCAATGTAGGGTTCGAACACCCTATTCATCAAACGCTGGAATGTTGCCGAGCATTACACAACCCAAAAGGCATAACTCTATAAGCAAATGTTCCCAAGGAGTGGTGAACATGGTCTTCAATGATCTTTCTCCGCTATACGGACTTGGTCAGATCCGCTATATCCATCATCAAAACTATAACACTCGGCCCTACTTGGCCCAAGATCCGATCCGAGAATGGAAGAGGGTAATGATCCTTCCTTGTTGCCTTATTGAGCTTCCTCGTAATCAACACAAATGCGTAGCTTCCCATTCTTTTTTATTGAGATCAAATGGGAGAAACCCATTCTGAATTCTCCACAAAGAAATATGAATCCCGCATCAAGCAACTTATCTATTTCTTCTTTACAGCCTTGGAAAAATTAGGATTCATTCTATATGGCATTTTCTTTATAGGCTTAAGCACCATCTACCAACTCAATAGAATGTTCTACCCAACTTACTTGATGGAGTTCCTTGTAATCAAAAGTGAATATGTGTATGTACCTTCAAAGAGCCGGAGGTAGGATTCCTTCTCACTCTCCATCACAAAGATCACCAATCTTTATTTGTTGGAGACGATCATCAACTTCTTCTTCGATAATTTTATGGGGTCATGAGTTGGTGTGACTGGAAGGATATCCATGATCAAACATCAACCTCACTTTCTTCATCTTCAGTGTCCACTTCACCGGTACTAGAGTAATCGTGAGGATGTCCAATCATCGGGTTTCATCACTTGAATCCACATGTTCGCTCTTATGATGCCGAGGGATCACGTTTATCTTCACCCTCTCTCTACCACGTCCAAGTGTCATGAAGCCTTCATTCCGTAGTTTCTCGCATGAACTCTCCTTAGCCATGGTCTTCCCAACAACATTGGGTACAACAATAGTACCATTTTTCATCACCTAAAAGTCTACCACACATACAACACCCATAATGATATTGCCACATTTGAAACTACACCTTCGGTTTAGTTTTTCCTTATTTAATGACCTTAACATAAGTGTCAAGGGCGATCAATTTTTAAACCCAACATATTCATTACAGCACTGGTTCATTACATTAATACAACACTCCATCAACTAAGACATCATGAATTGAAATACCATTACATAATACCTCGCCTTGTGGAGCATAGGGATCCGCCCTACCTCCAAAATAGGGACCTCAACCTCCTTCCTTCGTCGAGCATTGAGTCCACTTCAGCAGCTCCCGCCTCTTCTCGAAGACATAGCCAAGAGTTGACCATATGTAATATTTTGCAGCCTTTTGGACAGATCTTCCAAGATGGAGTATGGTCCTTGTCCCCGTGAAATCAAAAATCCCGCACACCCAACTTTCTTCTCCTATGTTTCTTACTAGTTTCTCCTTTCATCTTCTTAGGATCATTTCCATCTTGATTATCTTTTTCTTTCTTTTTTTTTTTTTTAAAAACACATCTACTTCATTATTTATGCTCTTATCTACTACATCAAAAGAATTCATAGGTGCTTTTCCTTTATCATTATCTCTTTACTGATGTAGAAGCTCTATCTGACAATTATACTTATAATGACCCTTTTATAACAACCATAACATACAACTTTAGAAATATTTCTTTTTGGACCTCTATCTCCTCCCTGAGAACTAAATTCTTTTCCTTGAAGAAGATTAATAGTTAACTGTCCCATCTTCTTGAGCAGATCTTCATACTCAGTAGATGTACTAGGAGAAAGATTTGTGCTCACCGAGAGTGGTTGTGGATTCTGACCAAAGGTGCTGGTGTAGGCTCTACTTTAGCAACAATTTCTTTGGGCTCCTCTTCCATGCTTTCTTCTTGCCTTCTTGCAATCTCCTTTGCTTGTTCAATGGTAGCTGGGTGGTCATACTTCACTCGTTGTTTGATCTCTGGCTTCATCCCAAGAATGAAGTGCTTACAGAGGAGATTATCCATGCCATTCATCAACCCATCCACTAATCCTTCCTTCCAGATCTGGGCATCGAGCTTCCTCCTTAGCTCTAGAACACGAGCATGATAATCTCTTATCTTCTCCTTCTCTCCTTGGGATAGCTTTGTGATCTCGATCATGAGATCTGCATATTTCTATTGTTCACCAAATTCTTCAAGAAAACTTTTAGTTAATAAATCCCATGAGTTTTTCACATTATCACCTAGTGTTTCAAACCACCTAAGGGCGGAACCATCCAAAAAGGTAGGAAAAAATTCAGTCCATTGTTCCCTTCTTATAAGGCCATTACAAATACAAGATCATTTAAATCTTGAATGAAAGAGGAAGCATCTTTATTAGATTGGGCTGAAAAAACAGAATCTTCCCATTTTCAAAAGTAACCACAAAGTGAAATACCAACCCACAAGTACAATCAACAAGACTTATGTGCACAAATAATTGAAATCACTATAGTAGAAAATAGAAATGACCACGGTAAACTATGGTAAATTTGACTTTATTGCGGTAAAACCGACTTTATGTGGTAAACACTATTCACAAAAAAAGTGAAGTTACCGGTAAATACTATTCACGGTAAAAAGTGACTTTACCGTGATAAATACTATTCACAACAAAAATGACTTTTTACTACTATTCATGGCAAAAATGACTTTACCATGGTAACTACTATGCACAAGTAAAAATAAGGTTACCCTCCAATTGATTTTTGACTAAGTGGGAATATCTCTCCAAAAATCCACCAACGAGGAATGGTCACGACAATGGAACCAAAATGTCATCACCAATCCGGCACTATGATAATTCTTCACCGGGAACTCCTCGTGCTATGATTATTTACTAATGCACAGCCTTTAGTTTGGTGGATGTAATCGGAAACACAACAACAAACATAACACAAGAATACCATAGATTATGATAAAAGGATGATGATAAATCTGAAATATCAAAGTAAATTATAATATTAGCATGAAATTGTTACAATCTCACCCATGAGGTACTTCAAGTTTATTGACTTCACTTGCCTTCCACCAATACTATGGGAGAAACTTCACAATTACACCTCTTAATGACTTCTTCAACACACTTTTAAACCGATGGCTTCCTTTACACACTTACTCAAACAATATTCTCACTACTTCCTTCTATGCTAAATGAGGGGGTGGCCTCTTTATTTATAGACTTCTAGGCTTATCCATCTTATCTCTAAGATAGGATAAGAAATCCACTCGACGAATCATATTCCATACCTTAACTCTTATCTCGTACATGTAAGCTTATCTTTTAAGATAAGATAAACCTTATCATTTCACATGGGTTCCACATTTTTAGACTTTTTACAAATAAAATACACAAAATATTTATGGCCTCGCTCCTTGTCCTTATTACCAATATAATATTTCTAATTCCTAATCATGTAGACCCTACTTCTCTACTTACCCCAACTTTGACATTTTAACATTCTTTGGACCACTTACGATAACTATTTACTTTTTACCACAACATTCCTATTGTACTTTTGAATATTTCCGTACTATACATTATTGGCGTAGCATCAGATCGGCAAAGGCTGTTATCTTCTATCGGACGCTACTACTAATTATACTTAACAACATCCTATTCCTAATACATACATTAATGAAATAGAAATTACGGAGGAAAATTTTAGTGTCGATAGTACCATGATAATGATTATTGCAAATTCCATCGAGTAAATGGTCATGACATAGAAATATGTCACACTTTTCGCAATATCCTTCAGGATTTGATTGACAAAGGTGACCTCCATTTAGATAATCCAAATGTACCTCCAAACCAAAACCTTGATATATTTAAACAACCCTTCTGAATCATCCCTCATCATCTGAATCACCACAAGCTAATGTCATCCACACCATTAACACAATAATAAAAATTGAACCCATTTCTTCATCCGCTTTATTGCCTAGTGAAACAATATCCACATAATCCTTGTCAGAGACTAATGAACACACTATCGCTATTACAGAACTATCCCCTACCCCACTCAACATACAAACTACTCCCTTGCCCTTGTTAGTTGATTCGATGCTTACCGAATTGATACCAACACCAGATAAACCCACAGACACTGAACCTCCACTTACCACTAGACTTTTTCCCACACCATTACCCGACACTATTATGAGATCCATGCCTACATCAAAAATACTACTACAACTACACCTACTCTAAATCTACAAATATAACAATGATACCATTAGAATTTTTTTAGCTCAAGTCGATCTCCAACAAAATCCACCAAGAATCTTAGTCATCAACAAACTACAAAAATCAATAATCCTAAAAATCATGTGGACTATATTAACTATATTATCTAAACCCCTCTTCCTTCATTAACATCAACATCAAAAAAATATGCCAAGTTCATCCAAGGTTTTGAAGGGTCCAAATAAGCAGGATGTTGTCAAATATTTAAAATCCTCATTGTGATGAAACTTATCATTTCTATGGTCCTCCACCACCTCTTCATCCAAGGGGCATACCTTATTTTAAAGAACCCTTTTCATGCCAAAACCTAAGACCCATAAGATCTCTTGATCAAAAAATTTCCAAAACCTTAACCAAAGACCCTCAAATGATCCCTCCTTCCTTATACCCATCAATCACCCTATTATTACAAGGGGAAAAACCCATTCATCATGTCCCTATAATGAGTCCTTATGCTACATCCACTATCCCACAATGGACAGTTACATATGAGCCTCATCCATTTATTCCCATACAATCCAAGTATCCCTCGCAGCCACCACCAATACAAGACCATTGTCGCCCATTCATTGGAACAACTATGAGACCCCTGCGACCGCCAAGTGAACTTAAGCAACCCGTTTCACCTATCCCCATCAGAAATCAATCCCCAGTAGAATTTTTCCTAAAAGGCGGTATGCTACCATTTTGGATAATCTATTACAAGAATCACTAATCACATTACCCCCTCCAAATCTGTCAAATCATCAGGGTGGAAACCTTCCTGGTATGATTTTAATACTTTTTGTGATTATCACAGAACCTAGGGACACACCATAGAAGATTATAAAGCTTTCCATAGAAGATTCAGAAGATGGGAAGTTCACTCTTTCTCCCATCCCATCCTACTCCAACTTCAACATCAACATCATCGGTCGAGTCTACTTCTAAAGCCCCGATCATCAAATCAATGTTGTACACATCACCACACGCTCACAAAATTACAACAATAAATCTTCTAAATCCGAACAAGAAAAATACATTATCGCTATACCTCCACCACTAGGATCATCAACATCATCTGATAAACTCAAAGTCTCAATTTCACTAGCTCCCAAAGATCTTAATCAATCATCATCATCTAAAGCCAAAATTTTGATAAAATCCACTCCTCTTTCTCTCACCACATTATAGAAAATAGCCACTAAACAATTACACAAATCCCTATCAAAATGTCACTTTATGAACTCATTCAGACATCACCACCTTACAAACAAGCCATGATAGAAGCACTTCAATCCATTACTATCTCCTCCAATGACTCAGCCCCTCTTGCAAATTTTGTAGGTGCCCTAAAATCATCATCAATTTCTTTTGAAACATCTAAAATACCTACTCTTAGACCAAAAGAACATGACCTACCACTTTTTATCACTGCTCAAATCAATGATATCTCTATCAAAAGAGTCATGATTGATAGTGGTGCTGCTATCAACATTATATCCTCTCTATCCTTTGAACAACTTAGATTACCCAACATGGTTATTTCTCAAACCCCAGTCCTATTACGTTCATTTAATGACACAATCACACCCACATTAGGCACATCATTTTACCACTTAAAGTTGGTGTTAAAACCCTACCATAACTCTTCTATATTATAGAAGGAGAGTTCCAATATAATATGTTATTAGGACATCCTTGGATACGCACCATGCATTGTGTTCCTTCAACTCTCCATCGTTGCCTTAAGTATGAACATGAAGGGAAAGACTTACACTAGTCCCCTGTTGACCCAAATCCATTGCCGATTTATTATATGATGTATCATCCAAATGATGTATTAGTACCTAAATCCATTTCTAAATCTTTGATCAAGCATCCACTAGCACATCAATGTCTTCTTCTAAACTACCAGATGATTCCTCTATTACAGAAGTTGTGAAATGTCTCACTCTTGGGGAATATCACCTTCTTATGCTTAACTCTATTCCATCACCAAAAATGTATGGTCACCCTGATAAAGCAACCCATGTACAATCCTGATGTGGGAGATGTTATCTCTTATGGGCCCACATACCTTAAAACAAATCTTGTTTATGGTGGGTTTGATAAACCACCATCCCAATCAACCAATTACACCATGTGACACCATTTAAATCAAACCTTAAGTCTCTTGATAATCCCAAATTTTCCCATATGTACCTACACTTTGTGCATGGAAAGGCTTTGGCCTTGGGCATTATGAACAAGGAATACATGATCAACCCATCTTACACACCCTCAAGCCATATGAGAAAAATGGCCTAGGTTATAGAAAAATTACTCCTAGAGACTGTTAAAGCTCCTTCATTTGAGCAAGGAACCACCATACCCATTCTTGGATCAGAACCTCATCACCCACTAAATTTAAGAACTCCACATAAACATTGATGACATTGTATCTATCCACCCAAATTTTTTTATCAACACTATATCCTTAGGACCACTCACATATCAATTAGGGGGCTCCATCAAATCATTACCACTTGTTTCACCAGACATGATTGAGGAAGATTTACCTACCATAGATATCCTCCAGTGTTAGGATGATCAAGAAATTCTCTCTCACATGGGAGCTGAAGAACGCTTCCTTCAGAAATCCCTACCATCTGAAACATCCACTCTTCTCAATGAATCCACACTTGATGTTAATCTAGGAACCTCACAAGATCCCCATATAGTCAAATTCGGTCAAAGTCTGGATCCACAAGAATTACATGACTTTACAAAATTTCTAACAAAATATCACCAAGCCTTCACTGGTCATATAGTGATATGCCAGGATCGACCCCAACATTTTGTACATAACATAGTCACATATCCTAATGTTAAACCAATCAAACAAAAACTTCACAAAATGCACCCCGTATAGCTCTCCTTGTTAAAAATAATTAATGTCTTTTAACCATAAATTTCATCATACCTATTGATTATCCGCAATGGGTCTCCAACATTGTCCCGTAACTAAGGCCTGGAGAAAAATTCACATTTGTACAGATTTTAGGGATCTCAACCTTGCCCAAAGGATGATTTTCCTCTTCCGAACATAGATCAGCTCATCGACTTAACCATTGGCCATGAAATGTTATCTCATGGATGGTTTTTCTAGTTATAATCAAATCATCATTGCACTTGACGATCAACACAAAACATCTTTTATCACCCCTTGGGGAACCTTTTGTTATCGTGTCATGCCCTTTGGACTTAAAAACACTGGGGCAACGTATCAACATGCCATGACATACATCTTCCATGACCTTATCCATAAAATTGTTGAGGATTACATTGACAACCTCCTTGGAAAGTCTAAATCTCGGAAAAACCATCTCGAAGTCCTAGAATTGATCTTCACCCACCTTATTCAATTTTTCCTCCGTCTCAATCCTACAAAATGTGTTTTTGGTGTTCTCACTGGAAAAATTTTGGGGTTTATCATATCTATTCATGGAATTGAATTCGACCCCACAAAGGTTAGGGAAATCATCAAAATTCCTCCACCCACTAATCTTAAGAAACTACGTAGCCTTCAAGGAAAATTGCATAGTCCATTCGATGTTTTATATCGCAACTCTCTGATCATTTCCAACCCTTTCATCACCTGCTTCATAAAGATGTTGAGTTCCATTGGGACTTAGATTTTCAATTGGCATTTGATAAAATTAAACAATATCTTTTGATCACCACCTGTCCTCACTCCACCATGCAAAGGGGAGCCATATTACTTATACATATCCACTTTCGAGCATGCCCTAGAGCCATGCTTTCCCACCATGATAATCAAGGTCATGAGCAGGCCGTATATTACATCAGTCACACACTTCATGAATATGAGACATGTTATACAAAGGCTAAAAAATATGTTTGCACATTGTATTTCGCCACCTCCAAGTTATGACACTATCTTTTAAACCATAAAACATACATTGTCACTAGTTTTAACCCGCTTAAAGCCATGCATGCCAAACCATATCATAATGACCACATAACTTGATGGCTCATGCTAATGACTGAATTTGACTTGGAAATTATACCACAAAATTCCATTAAAGGTTAGGCCATTGTTGATCAACTCGTTGAAGCACCTCTTCCAGATAACAAACCACCTCATGAATACTTTCCCGATGAATCCATTAATAACATTGATGGATCAGATGATTTCTCATCATATTTTGTCCCTATCAAAATGACCCTCTTCTTTGATGGTGCTAAATGCCAAGAAGGTGGAGGATTTGGCATTGTCATCATACCACCTTGGGACATTCCCATTCCATTATCATTCAAACTCAATTTTGAGTGTACTAATAACATGGCAGAGTACGAAGCTTTAATCATGGGTTTGCAAACCACCATTCTCTTAGGTGTCCAAGACTGGAAATCTATGGAGATTCACAACTTGTCATCAACCAAGTCAAAGGGGAATTCCAATGTAAAAATGAAATACTTCAAAAATATAAAGTTGTTTGCTGATTTTCTCCTTAGTTGTATTGACCATTATACCATTCAATCCATCCCATGATCCTCTAATAGGTTTGTGATACACTATGGCTTCCTTAGGATCCCTTGTGCCTTTTGAAATAGAGAAATCAAAGGATAAAACTAAGATGTTTGTAGTCATCCAATGCCTAGATCATCCTTCACATCAAAATGAGCTACCTTCCATCCACAACATCAACACAAATTCATCAGACCTATGGTATACTCAAATATTTGACTACCTCATGGAATCTAAAGTCCCCCAGACCTATTACAAGGCACCAAATGCTCTTTTCTTCAACATGTCACTCACTTCATTATCATAGGAGGTATCCTTTATAAACATAGCTTTGATGGTATATTATTACGTTGTCTTAAGTCACATGAATCAATTAAAGAAATTGAAGAAGTCCATGATGGTATTTGTGGTGGTCATTTTAAGTGGAAATGTTATCGCCAAACGTATCATACTAGGGTACTACTGGCCTACAATCACCAAGGAGTATTGTTGTACATACATAAAGAAGTGCGTCAAATTTCAACTCCATTATGATCTTATCCACATTCCCAGTCAAGCATTATAACCTGCTTCAAGACTTATGGCCTTTCTCTCAATGGGGATTAGACCTCATTGGTGCAATCAATCCAAAATCATCTCAACAACATCATTCAATTATCACCACAACTGAATACTTCACTAAATGGGTTGAAGTTATTCCTTTGACCTCGACAAAATTCTGGGCCTATCATTAATTTTATATATCAAAATATCATTTGTCATTTTGGAATCCCACACAAGCTTGTCACGGACAATGGAAAGTCCTTCAAAAACAAGGAGGTTAAGAAGCTCTCGTAATACATTCAACATTAAACTAAGATTCTCATCACCATACTACCCCCAAGAAAATGGACAAGGATGAAGCTTCCAACAAAACACTGAACAAAATTCTTATGAAAACCGTAAATGACGTAGGTAGAATTGGCACACTTAGATCTCATTCACTTTGTGGGCTTATCAAACCTAGTATCCATACACCTACTGGTGCTACACCCTACTCACTCATTTATGGCTCTAAAGCCATCATACCCCTAGAAATTCAAATTCCATCACTTTGTATCTCTAAAAGACTTCATTCCTGATGAAGAGTATCGCCAAAATCTAACCACAACTTGAGTTATTAGATGAAAAATTCTAACAACTCTTGAACATCACCAGGTTTATCAACAATGCATTAATAGAGCATACAAAAAACATATCAAGGAGTGTGATTTAAAATGGTGACCTTGTACTTAAGGAAAATCAAAATGTAACTACATTAGAATGAAGTAAATGTGGAAAGTTTTCCCCCAACTGGATTGGTCCATATATTATCACTCATAAGTATGGGTTAGGGCATATCATCTCACTTCTCTTGAAGGGGAACCTGAGGTAGAACCCTAAATTTTTGCACTTGTGGCCTTTCTACTATTAAATGATTGATTATCATGACAACATTTTTGATTGAACATTCTCCCTTTATCACACAAAGCTCAGAATCCATTCCATCATCCTTTTATCATTATTACATGGGGCATATGGATGTAGGTCTCCTATGAAATTATCCCCTCCTCAACAAATGGTTTATTAGGGTCTTTCCCTCAGCTTAGAAAAGAAAAAGTAAAAGTATATATGGATGCTTCTTACTAAAAGTAAAAGGAGATAGACTGATCCCTCGAAGGACAACTATTCAAATATTTATATTATCAAAAATAAAAAGAAAAGTAGATTGATCCCTCGAAGGATAGCTACCTAGAAAAATCATGGACTGATCCCATGAAGGATGACCATTCAATTCAATATAAAAATGTAGACCATACCCTCGAAGGATGGCTACTTATATATATAAGGCTTCCCACATTGATCAACCTTCAAAATACAAAGCATCCAGAAAGCTTCCCACATTGATCAACTTTCCCATGAGAAAACTTCCCGCATTGATCAGTTTTTTTAACAAAATATTATTATAAAAGTTGGGGCATTGATTCCTTATGAACTCATAAAAAAGGAGAACCTTCCTCCCCTACAATGGCATACATCCATATGTTTCCTATCATTGTCACAAAAGTGTTTCTTTTCAATCCATCATAATCCCTAAACTATCCAATGATAGTCTCATTTAACATTTTGAAAGGCTACAAGTGAAAATGCTATCAAGACCCTAATATGTGCTAAGAAACTTAGAGGGATGTTCTTTCCACTTTTCTTCATTTTTTATTATTTTGGTTACATTTTGGATTTTAAACATGGTCACATTTCCTTTCCAAATCATAATTAAGCATGCATCTAAACATGATACCAACAATATAATATCAAGAAAAATCATACACACATCATCATGGATAAAATCCTACATACAAATGATCATGAATCCATTCACACAAAGTCAACATCACTATATAAAATCAACAACATCATCATATATAAACTATCTCATGTCTCACAAACATGTAATTCAATATATCAAAAATCTTCATAAATATAAATCATAAATCCATATCCAACATAATCAAATGGGCTTCTATGAGCCTATCTATATAAAATCAACATCATCATATATAAAATATCTCATAAGTATCTCATACATATAATGGGCTTCCATGAGCCTACAATATCACATAGTAAAATCTACATCTCCTAAAAAGGTACTATCACACTCCTCCTCTGGAGTAAGAGCATGCCACCCTCCTCTCACTCCACCTCACACCATCACCACCTCCACCTCTCGGCGGTCACTGAGGTGGATGACCTACACTTGCTGCACTATCCCTAGGTCTCACTTCTTCCATGCACCACCCGTGCAGCTACATGATCAACACGTAAAGAGTGGCATCATGGGTACTTCTTCACCACCATGTTCACATAATAATCTCACTCTTCTCTCATAGCCTCAAAATGAGCATGAAAACCATCCCCATCGCCAAGGATGCCCCTCTCTCTATGAGATGCCATGACAACTCTACACTAGATATATGGAAGGCCTGGTAATCCCCAAGGCCTTCCTTAATGTATCTCTCTAACTCTTGTACTTGTCTCTATCATTAGAGACAAGTACAAGCTTGTGCTCTGTAAGCCATCACACTCGTAATCAAGCCATCACACACGTTTAGTGATGAGCACATCCTAGACACCAATAAGATCATCTCTCATCATGTCGAGTGGCATCCCTCTCAGTTGTCATTGCTACCACTACTTCAGCTACACCACCATCATCCCCCTCTCTCTCTCCTCCTCCTCTCCCTAGGCTCCTCTCTCCTCCCTCCTCCGATCACGCACATGATGAATTTACTATGCAGCCCTCTCTGCTGCCTTGGTCCTCTCAAAGGCTCTCAAAGAATGAGCCCACCATGCACCAAAATCTGTAGTAACCCCATGTCATCAAGGGGAACCAAGTCACCATCCTCATCGAGAATTGTAGACCCCCCACCGATCGTAGAATAATAGTAAGTCCTACTACAATGGCCTCATGGGGTCTCTAATATATCCCTCCTCCTCCCATCTCGTAAGAAACCGGATCCTTGGGTATATACTAAATCAAGCCAAAATTCCACTGCATGATCGACTAAATCTCATTAGCTCATCCTCCCTAGCTCTCCTACCCTACACCCACACATCCTGTTGTAAACTCTACAAATCTGTGGGAACTAAGCCAATCAGGGAATCCAACATATGGTCATAGATAACATCTCCAACCTGCAACCCTGATATCAAGTCTGATAATGGGTAGGCCCCTTGGCCTTCCTGGCCCTCCCAAGACTAGCAATCCACCTCATAAAACTTGGGTGCCTCACATCAATGGAACACTGGAAATCCCAATGGGTGAGAAATAGCAATATGCTCATGGGCCCAACACTGTAACAAAAACCAACATCAATGTCATATCTCTTATGGGTTGTCCAAGCCCACAACTCTCTGTATGTATGTGCAAGTAAAGTGGGGGCCCACTCGAATATAGTATGATGCTCCATCATCTCTGCAACCACCCCTATCATCATCCATGGGAACCTCCCCCCTCCTGAATCTGGCAAGGAAAAACAAGAAATACCCATCATCATCATGGTCATCCGAGGACAACCATCTCTCCCAACATCATACAAATCCTAATAATCAAAGGCTCCCGATGCATATCGTACACCCTAAGAGTCATCCCCATACAATCTTTCATGGTATCATCCCTCTCTGTATCTGAAATGCAATAAATGGGTTGTCCCCTAACTTGGAAACCTCGTGATCCGATGAACATCCTCTAAAGTAATGCTCATCTCTCCAGTGGGCAACCAAAAAGTGTTGGTGGAAGGATTCCACCTCTCTCAAGCAAAGAAAGAATAAGACTGCAACATCTATGAATCCACCTGTAATACCTCATCCCCCAAACCCACTTCCTCTAAGTGCTCCCAATCATCATCATCTCAAATCCTCCCTGACCTCATCTAACATCGAAGGGATGTGGTCTCTGATAGTAAGCTTTCACATCCACTACAAAGCACAAACACACAAAACAAAGCATTAGTATCATCATGGTGATACAATCAATGAACAAAATCATTACATAAGCAAAATAGTTAGCAAAATAATAAAAAAACTTGAACAAAATTTTAATTCACAATGATTACATGAATCACCGATGATCTCACATAAATCATTCATTACATAAATGATTCATCAATCACTAGTGATTCTATCAAATTGATTCTCAAACAAACCCTCAAAAACATCCAAATTATCAAAAAAATAAACAAAAAGAATTACAACAAAACTAAACAAGTTTGAAGTTTGGAATTTACCTCTTCCTGCACAGGCTTCCTCTTCCTGCTCATAGTTTGCCGCCATCTCCCTCGATCAATCACTCAAAAACACTACTAGAAAAGATTTTTCAACAACTTTTTAAAAACAATAATAATAAAAATGTAAAAAATGGGTTATATATAACCCATTTTCCATCAAGCAATCAAGTGATTGGCTAATGCTAGTGATTGACCTTAATCGCTAGCGATTACCCTGTATAATCCTCATCCACATTTTCCTACAAAAACACACCATTTTTCAATTTCTACACAAGTGTGCCATGTTTTCAAAGGACTTTAGCCTTCAAAACTCTTAAACAAACCAACACATTCAAAATTTGGGAATTACCATTCATCTATGGGAGATGAGCCCTTTGGCCCCCATCACTTGGTTCTTCCCTACTTTTCAAAAACATTCCGGTAAGAATCATACGTCCGTAGGCATTGATCCCTTTGGCCACCCTAACAATTGATTCCCAACATTTCATCTTACACCCTCTCCAATTGGGGCAAGCCCTTTTGAAACAAAAAACATAGTGCTAATTATATTGTAATAAATTAATGATGACACAACTATTCCAAATTATTTTTGTCTAGCAATTTGTCAAAAAAAAAATCGATAGAAAAAGGGGAAAATGTAGACACCAAAAATACACCCCCTCAAGCCCAAACATACTCATGACCAAAAGAAACATCATTTTGACATCCCACTATTTACCCCCTTTTTTAATTAATTAATTCATTTACGACCCATCATATCTCAAAGATCTAAAATGATTATTTAAATTAAAATAAATAAATTACCTATTATCTCCTCACACCTCACCCTCCCACCTCATTGAGTTAACTTGGACACCTCACTAACCACCCAAACCACTTCTAAAACCACTTCCTAAAAAGCACTAACCTATTCCCTAACTAACTAGCCTTTTAACTAGCCAATCATCCAAAAAGTGAGTCCCCTCATCCTAACAAACTTAGTTTGTGCTTTTTTAACCATCCCCCATCCTCATCACTTCAAAATCCATCGTTTTGAGCTGAAAATGGAAGGAAATCATTTGATTTTCTAACCAAACTAGATTTCCCGAAATCGCTGGTGATTTGCCCGATCATCGGTGATCTATATATACTTGTTTGCAAACCTCATTTGGGACAAATTCTGAAGCTCTACAAGTCTACTTTGTCACAATCTCAATCCATCAAGCATCAGACACTCCATCATGACATCACCCAACATCATGTTGCTCCACAAATAAAACTAGGTTCATCATCGATTGATTGTTTTCATCCTCGCCACCTTCCTCTTCTCTTCCATCCACCAACACATTCCATAAGGTAAATCATTCATTTTGATTTATTTTAGACACTAGAAATAGGTGTATTCTTGCTTGTATATCATTTATATGATTAATAGCCTTCTGTTTTGTCAAAATAATGTCTAATTCATTAGTTTAGACTCTATTTTTAAAAATTCTCAGTTTTCATAGTAATCATCGGCGATTCCTCATCAATCACCAATGATTCTCTTAATCACTAGTGATTATGTATTTTTAATGATTTTTCATCATTTTTAGCTAAAAAATTAACTAAAATGCATTTTTCTTGTTATCTATTGATCCTCTATCTAGCATGATGACTTTAGATGGCTTTAGGAGGATCTAACTTTCCCACATAGTTGACTCTTTTCTTGTTTTTTCCATCCATTGTATTGGGAAAATATAATGACTTCATGACCTTGAACTTTGTGTGATCCAAGCAGCTCCATTTGATCACTTGGAGGCCATTTTTTGCTGTGACACAATGCATTCGAGAAGCCATTGATGCCTTTTGGGAGGCATATTATGAAGCACTAAGACTCAGGAGGATCTCATTCAATATGAATGCAGTACATGAGACCGGCCTTAAAAGACTGGAGGAGGATTATCATACTGCCTCGAATTTGATTCAACTTAGCCACATTAACATCTCCAACACTGACTCCACATTCTCCCACCTATATGACACTCAAGAAGAATATTCTAACTTCTTTGTTGAAGACTACATCTTAGTTCCTGATTCCAACTTCACTGAGGAAGAGGAGGACATTGTTGGTTCCATATCCTCCAATACATCTAAGAATCTCTATATAGATCAAGAATCTAACTTGTGGCTATAAATCATGAGTCCATGTTGATCATATATGTACTTAACTAAATAAGTGATAATCACACTTTATTATATCACTTTTGTAAGCATGATCTTAAGTACTAATAAGAGTTTGAATATTTCTTAAGTTGTAATATTATCTTAATGTGATTCATAGCTTTGTTATAGGAATTTGTTTGCAGGTAAAGAAGCCTTCTCATCCATTTTTTTAAAATGGTGTGCAAAAAAAAACATAATCAACATCACGGGTACCCCAGAAACCCCACCATACTGAGGTCAAGCTCGGTCCATTATATTGTAAAGGGTGGTATATTTCAAATGGATTTTTAAATCTTTCCAAATATCATGGAATAAAGAATTAGTTTATAACTAGGTACACACCATAACAAAATAGTGTAATGAGAAAAAACATAATGATCATGGAAATGGATGGAATTAATTTGAAGGATAAACATTTACCAAATGATTATTGGGATGAAGCAATAGATTTTGCACCTTGTACATATTGAGCAATGATACTCAAAAAAGAGTTTTAAAGATAGATTTATGAAGGATGTATGGAGTAAAAAATAGTGTATCTCATTTGAGTTTCTTTGGTGGTGTGGCATACACACATGGGCGAGAAGAAAGAAGGGAAAATTTAGATGACAAAGGTGACAAGTTTATTTTTGTAATAGTGAACAATAAAAGACATACAAGTTATTAAATCCCATTACTAAACAAATAGTTATAAGCAAATATGTTCAATTTATTGACAAAGAAGCATAGGATGACAACATTGACAATGAGCTAGTTAAAAGTGGTGTATAAGGTGGTTAAGTAAACCTGTTATATCTTGAAAGTGCACCATGTAGAGATGGTTGTAGGTTTTCTTGTCTTGCGAAAATTGATCTCTCTCTTTCGTAGATCAATGGAAACACCTCAAGTCTGTGGGTATACCTATTTTAAGGTGAGTCTCGGGATTAAAAGGTCGGTTCCTTATTGGTGTATCCTACATTGATTTTCGGGAGTTTTGAGGGTAAAATATGATTGTAAAATAAATAAAAGCGAGATGATACACCAAATATATGTTAGGGCTTTGATTGAGTATATGCACAATTCTTTATGGGAAGGATTCTTGATGCACGAGCCAACAGTCCTACTTGCAGAATATTTAAGGGCCAAAACTTTGTGATACTGAGGGAAAATCACAATAGTACTAATAAGTTAACATGCACATTAAAATTAAGCAGAAAATACTGAATTTGTAGCAGGGTAAGATGATTGATCAAGGAACTTGCATTCACAAGACTAATAGAAACATACAAAAGACTACAAATAATTGGAAAGGATGAAAATACTTCACACACAAAAGGAAAAACTGGCAAAAATTGCTTCAATACTCCTATATCCAAAAATTCCTCTAGAAGTTCTTCTCGTGATTTGCAAAGGCACACAATATATAGCTAAAATAAAATTCACCCTCTTCTAAAAATAGCCTAAGGCTTTTACTCACCCATGCATCTATTTTTATCCTTTATTTAATAATAGATAAAGGAAAAATAGAGCATGCAATTACAAATAGGCATTAATAGCCTTGATTTGATTACAATTACAGTTTGAAGTTGACTATTCTATTTTAAGAAAAAGAAGGATGAATAATTTGCTAAAAATAAGATTTACTTGCTAGGTAAGTCTCTATCCATGAACATGCAACTCTATCTTTTTTCTATTTTGTCTATTGTGAAGGCATGCAAAAATACAATCAATTCTGTTTGTGAGCAAAATAATTACATTAATATTTGTAATACTTTGCAAAACAATTCATCAAATATCAATTTTGATGGGGGACCACCTTTGTCTCGATGTTGATGCTAACATCTCTTTCGATTCTAAAGGTGATCACATGGATGACATACTACCAATTATCATCTAACTCCTCCAAGCTATGGGGACCACCTTTACTTTACATGGTTTGGCCACCTTTGTGGACTTAACATACTATGGTTTTAAAATAATACAACCACTTGTAATAGTCATACATCACTATAGTTCTCACCACCTTTGATATTTACAAACATGATATATGTATCGGTGCCACCTTATAGTTATATTTGGCATATTTCAAAATTCACCTTTTCGGTGATAAGCATGTATGATGGCATTTTGCATTATTTGGAAATGACTTAGTTTGGACTTTAAAAGGCAATGCAATGATTTATTTTTGGACATGTGGGCTGTCCTCTTCTCCATGATGACTCACCCCTTGGTAACTTGGTTGGTGGCATTGTAACTTAAGTTGAGTTTCTTTGATATTCATTGATTCATCTTGGGCCATCGATCTTTACCTCTATTTTGATGTCATCGATTTTAAACTTGCGGTTTAGGGTTTTAGTTGTGCTTTGAGGCTGGGGGACTTGCGGGTTATTTTCGAGTTTAAACTTTTGACCCTTTCCATAAAAGTTTCAAACTTAAAAAATATTCGAGCCTCTGCTTTTTGTTGTGGTGTTTGACATGTATCATTTCTCGGGCTTCAATGGTTAAGTAGATTGGAATTTGGGAAATTTAAATTCGATCCTCACCTCAAGTGAAGCCTGGAAATTTTTTTAAACCGCCATTTTGGGGACTTCAAGCTCGATTTTTTATTTGTTCTACCTGTGATGACACAGTTCATGGGACTTTCGGGCCTGGCCACCATGGAATTTTGACACTTTGTGAAATTTTTTTGAGTAAGATTTCAAGCTTAGCCATTCCATGACTACTTTTACATTGATCTTGATGATCAATTTATGAGCGTTGATCTCTGTGGCTTATTGGTTTTGATCTGATCATTGATCTCAAAAGCATGATTAGGGTTTCTAACTGTGCATTGAATGTGGTTTAATAGCTCGAACCATGGTTTTCTTTGGACTTGGAGATCGATTCTCAGCCCTTGATCTTTGCACAGCTTGATCTTCGGATGTTGATTATCTGACTATGGTTGAGTTTCATAACTCACCCCTTGGGTTTGCATGGTAAAGGGTAACTTTGACCCTAATAATCATTTCATTTGGATTTTTGGTTCTTCGGTTTGAAGCCCTCTTAAATTGGATTTTTTGAAACCATTGTTTGATCTATGAAGCTTGATTGAGCATTTATGGGAGTGCCATTATTGATTATTCTATACTCGGTGAAATTTTTGAAAAATGGTTCTCCACATTCTATGCTCTTTTAAAGTGATTTTTCTATAATAATGCCACAATTATTTAGTGTTTTTGAGCTCAACTTTGTATTGGTTGTCATGGTTGTTTCTTCAAGCTTGACCTTGCTCATTTTATTATCTATCACTTCACTTGGGACACTTTTGACATGGTGGTGAGCTCGAGCTCGTATTTTACTGTCTTATTTCTATGGTGGCCACCACTGTTGCTAATCTTGAAGCTCGGCCCCATTTTGTTTGGTCTTTGTGGTGAAGTCCATGAGATCTGATTTTGCTTTGTGAGATCTTGTGGTCGAAAGGCCGAGGATCGATATATTTCTTGGTCTCTATGGGTTTTCCTTTACCATCTCTTGAGCTCTGTAGATTTGGCTTTGCATCACCACTTGATGAGGTCGGTAAGCTTTTTGATCCTTGAGTTTTCACTGGTATTTTGGTTCATCGTGACTTCGGCTTCAAAATTGATACCCATCTTCTTTTGTATTTCTTCATGTGATCTCTTGGATGACTTTGGTCATTCTCAAAGAGTTTGAATCGGGAAAATGTAGATTTTTTTGGGTTTGGTCCTTTTAGTTCTGAGCTCGATGATATCTCAAGGGTTTTCTCCACTTTGATTTAACTAGTAAGTTTTTACTTCTTTCTCTGACTTGGTTCATCGTGGCTTGAGGAAAACATTATTTTTATTGTAACTTCTCTTTTGTCTATTACTTTGATTTTGTACTCGAATTGGTACACTCTACCTCTGCTATTCTTTAAAGTTTCCGGGTTATTTTGGCCTTGTTTTACTGCTGATCAAAATCCCTCAAAAAGCATCAATTTTGTATTCTGGAGAATCTATTCTATTTATGATTCATTGAACTTGATGAGATCAACTTATTTCTTTGAAAAAACTGTAGAGTACTTGATTTAATCCTTTTTAATCTGAGATCACTTGAACATTGAAAACTTCCCATGGGATGAGTGCTTGAATACAAGTGGTTTTTTCATGCAAGGATTATTAATTTTACAATATTGGTGGTTTCTAGTACTATATGAAGCTTGACTTATACTTCCTTAGTGAATGGATCTTGCTGATAAGGTCACACTCAAATTGGATTTGTTTATTTCTTGAATGTATTCCACCAACACTTATTTATCATTGAGTTGTAATGCATGTCTTGATATGTAACCTATCAAATTTATATGGATGTCGAATTACCACCATAGATGAGACCTAGGTTGTTTTGTTGTCCTGCCTATAGAAGGGTTCATGTGATTGAATTTCTTTCTTCATTGTGATCTCTTCAATATTCTGACTGAACATTGATTATTCTGGGCTTCGTAAGGTTGAATGGTGTTGAAACACCACTAATTGAAATGGGTTGCTTATACATTTCTTTCTTGATTCATTTCTAAAATGCTAATTTGTATCTTGAATAGTACACTTATACTTTTTATCCTGCAATAGTTTTCAAGCAATTCTTTACCTATTTTTAATATCATACCAATTGAGGCATAAGCCTTGATTAGTTGTTTATTCTGATCATGTGATACTTTTCTTCTGTATCCTTTTTATGCTTGATACTTTGCTTGAGCTTAAATACAACAACATGTATCTTTGAAAATTTGAAATGTTGATTTTCATGTGAAGCCTATCAAAATTTTCCTAGAATTTCTTCTTTTTCTTTGTTTGAAATCTTGAAAATTCCATTTACCTTTAGCTTCTTAAAGTTGATATCTTTGTTCTAAAACAAGTGTTTTGATCTTCCTCTTCCATTAACTTCTTCCATTTCAGAAATATATGAGTTTGAGTTACATTGGTCTTCTTTTTCAAAGCATGTATTGTATATGATTATTTCTTTGGCTGCAACTTGTACCATGCACACTTAAGAAAATAGTTAGAAAATACTTAGGCTTTTTGGCCTCTCTTATGTCCATGTTTTCTTCTTTTCTTTCTCTTTCTTTATTCCTTCTGAGTGAATAAAGCATGTATGTAGTTTGATATTCAAGTAAATTACATCTCCTGTTCAAAAAGATTCATATGCATGAATTAGGATAATGTAGGAATATGAATTGATCCCTAAGCTCGTAACTGATAGTTATCCTTTTCTTCTTTTCAGGTACAATGGCTTCTACAATGGAGATGAAGAAGAAGATGGAAATGGAGATGTTTTAATCAAAGAAAGAAACCCCAAGGCAATGATGGGTTCACTCATACTCCTTTGCTTTCTCTTTCATGCATGTGTACCTTTCTTTTCAATAGTTGTACTTTACTTTTCAGTTACATCCCACGGCTTGTGTGGGAAACATTTGAACCTTCCTTATGAATAAAACATTGAATTTTGTAAATGAGTTGTGTATTTCTTTCTACATTCTAGCTTCTCTGTATGGATTGTATAATGAACTAAACAACTTAGTAACATAATTGAATGTCTTAATCATGAAGGAAAGAACATTGATGAGAACTTGTAACATTCAGTAATGAACTCGATTTTTTGTAATCTACACTTATGTTTGTTGTCCCAAAACTCAACACTTCACCTACTTTGTAATTTGGTGTCTTCATCAAGACAACACAATTTGTCCTTCATTTTTTGTGTTCTTTTGTTGAAGGTATCATGAAATTGTAGACTATGTGATCTATTACATTTTGTAACAACACACATAGCTGCAAATTTCACTTAATCATTAATTAATTCAGCAGTAACTAATAACATCAGAACTTCCTTAGCTTAGGTATACTTCACCCATGACTTTCATCGTAATGACAAAGTTTTGAGTTCCCATTTTTGCACAAGTGTAAAAATTGTCAACATTTTTGGCGATCCTGTGGGGGAAAGTTGCCTGCTAGCTTAAAGACTAGTGCCTTGCTCTTGTCCATTGGGCATGGAGTCCAAACATGTAACCAAAATTTTTACCTTTTGAAAGGTCCAACCCTTCCAAAAAAACTAAAATGGGAAAGGATCTAGTAAACTAGATCATGTGCATGAATGCACTTATTGAATTGAAAAATGATGCAATGTGTAGAAACTACACTTATTGAAGGGAAATCCTACTCTAACAATCACTGTAAGATTTTCAATAATAGTGTTTGAGAAACATACCATTCACAAGGAATGGAAGTTCCTCTCCATTCAGCTTTGAAAGATGAAAAGCATTGTGCTCCTTGCTAGCTGAAATCATGTAAGGACCACTCTAGAGTGTATCAAACTTTGAGTGTCTTCCTGGCTTTACACGATCAACATCCCATTTTAACACAATATCTCCTTCATTGAAGACTCTAAATTTGGATTTCTTGTCAAAAGTCTTCTTCATTTGTTTCTGATTCTTTTCCATATTTAAATGAGCTTGATCTCTTAGCTCTTGTAATTCCATTAACTCTACATAATGAACCTGCAATGGTTCATTCTCAAGCAACTCCATTTGATGTAACAAATCTAATGCGGGTAACTCAACTGAAATAGGCATTCTTGCTTCTTTTCCATACACAAGTTTGTATGGTGAATTACAACTGATCTTTTAGGAGTCACTCTATCAGCCCAAAGTGCTAAATTCAACATTAGATGCCAAAGCTCTTTGATTATCTTGAGTGTTCTTTTGATGATCCTTAACAAGATTCTTGTTAGTACTTTCAGCTAAGCCATTACCTTGTGGGTAATAATTAGATGAAGAACTTAGATATATTCCATGGTTGATAACCCAATCTGTTATCTTTGCACCAAGGAATGCTAAAGCATTATCTGATATGATAGTTGCTGGAACACCAAATCTGTAAACTATTCCTTCATAAAAGGATAGTATCGAAGCTTCATTAGCATCTTTCAAGGCTATTGCTTCATTCCATCATGTAAAATAATCATGTAGTAGTTAAGATCCACTTATGTCCTTGTGACGAAGGTGGGTTTATCATGCCAATAAAGTCAAGACCCATTGCATAAAAGGTTGATCAAATGAAATAGGTTATAAAGGAAATGAAGCTAAACGTTCTTTTCCAACAAAGAAAGCACATTTCTTACACTTTCTAATCCATTCAAAACAGTCTTTGAATATGCTAGGCTAATAGTAACCTATTTTCATAATTTTTAAGGCTGTAGTACGTGTTGAGAAGTGACCTCTGTAGGTCCTTCATGGAATTTTGATAATATTTTCTGAATTTTATCATAGTCAACACATCGCAACAAGATTCCATTTATATCCCTTTTGAACAACACACCATCAATGAAAAGATAAGGAATACTTGTAATGAAATACCTTCATTTATTCTTATCCATACCTTCCGGATAAGTGCCATTTATAAGTAGTTAACCAAATCAGTCATCCTTTCTTGATCTTGATCTCGTGAGTGAGTTCAGTTGCTGATTTTCTGGTTGAACCATGATTTGATTTTGATACGTAATTTCAGCATGTTGTTTTGAATCATCAGGTTTTGTAGCTTGTTGTTTTTCCATATCAGAAATTAGATGCTCACATAAACCTTTACCTCGAACCATCTTAGCAACCTTGGATATCAACATCATATTCCATAACCTTTGTTATCAGCCTACTCTTTTCTCATTCAATTCTTTATTTAGCAAGAAAGCTTTCACACTTGGATGAGAAACAAGAACATGAATTTTATTGTTTGAAAGCATGTACTTAAAATTATTTAGTCCTCTGACTACTGAAAGTACTTCTTTTCAAGAAATGTGTACCTTGTTTTGTAATCATGCAAACTCTGTCCAAAGAAAGTAATTGGCTGCTCAATATTTTCATCATTAACTTGAGTTAAAATAGTTGAGATTGTTTCAGCTCCTACAAGTGCATACATTATAAAATCTTTATCAAAATTTGGATTTGCAAGAGTAGGAGCCTAAGAGATAGCTATTTTGATTGCTTCAAAACCTTTTCTCCCTTCGCTGGTCAAGAGAAATTTTCTCTTTCTTTAACATAGTTGTTAATGGTTTAACCAATCTTTGCAAAAATGGGACAAATCTTCTAACAAAGTTGATTTTTCCAAGAAAACTCTGTAATGCCTTCTTATGATGAGGTAATGATAGCTGTGATATGGCTTTGATCATGAAAGGATCAATTGCTAAACCTTGCTTAGAAACAATATGGCCAAGTAATTTACCTTGATGTATTGAAAAGATAGACTTGAGGATTCAAATATATTCCAAATTTCCTGCATAACTGAAAAGTCTACCTTAAATGCATTAGATGTTCTTTAGAATCTTTTGAAAATATAGTAACATCATCTAAATAAACAAGGATGCATTTATTTAACAAGCTATGAAAATCCATGTCCATTGCACATTGAAATGTTGCACTAACATTTGAAAGACCAAAAGGCATTCTTTTTGTAAGCATAAGTACCCCACTTGGTGGTAAATTTGTTTTATATCTATCTTCTTCTTGACTAAAATATGATTATATCCCTTTGTAACCATCTAGAAGAGATAGTCTATCTGAACTTGAGATTATTCTCAAAATATGATCCATATTTGGGAGTGGGTAATGATCTTTTAATGAAGCTTTATTAAGATCTCGAAATCTACACATAGTCTCGATTTCATCCATTCTTCTTCCTAACAGAACAAGATTTTCTACCCAACTTGAATGCTTAAGCTGGAAAATAATACTTGATTGATCAACTTAGATAATTCTTTCCTCATAAGAGGTTCTATTTAGGATTCACAGGCCTCTGTTTATGTCTACGAGGTTTAGAATTTGGTTGCAACTCAATCATATGTATGTTGAGCTAAATTGGGATCAAATCCTTTTAGGATCTTGATATTTCCAAGTGAAAACATCCTTAAATTCTTTTACAAAGATTAATAAATGACTATTTTTCAGTTGAGGAACATACCTTTCCAAGAAATAACTTTTTCCTTCATCGATTGAAATCTCTTCATAGTTATTCAAGCATGCGTTGACATCTTAGTTTTGTCCTTTCTTAATTGATCATCTATCTTGAAGATGTCTTCCAATGTGACAAGACCTCAAGGCAATTTATTTGTCTTTAATTGAACAATTTGGTCACACGTATAAATGTTGTAATTTATCCGATTAGCTGTGTAGAGAAAACTTAGCTTCTTTTAAAAACCTGCAGATTTGATCATCACTTTAAAAACTTGCCAATTTAAATCATTATCGAGGAGCTGAGGGCCTGATAATTAACTTTATATGAGGCTATTTTGTTATTTTCAATCTGTTCCAGCACTTCAAAACTAGCCCCAACTGCTGCAAGTTTGTCTGCATGCTTGTTTTCAGCTCTAGGAATAGATTGAATATTAATAGCATTGAAATCTTCCATTAAGTCTAAAACTCTATATCTGTAAGACTTCATTAATGGATTCTTACAAACATTGAAATTTCTTACTTGATTAATAACCAACTCAGAGTCACCAAAAATTTGTAGCATGTTGATACCTCTCTTTCTGGCCCAAAGTAAGCCATGAATTAATGCTTCATATTCAGCTACATTGTAAGTACATGAAAATTGGAGACTCAAAGCTAAGAAATACCTTTCATTCATTGGGGAAGTGAGCATTAGACCTGCTCCCTGTCCTTTCTTGTTTTTAGCTCCATCAAAATGAAGCTTCCAAATCCCTTCTAGTTGAATCTTTTATTTTGGACAAGTAAGGGAAGTGGTGTATTTTCTTCATGCATATAATACACACCAAAAATTGTTCTTAAACTTCCTCAAAAGGATCATGAGCATGTTCTTCATCTATTTTCATCCATAAACATGTTAGAAACACCATATAATGTCATTGAAACATGAGCTACCTCATCAAAATTAGACTGATCTAAGGATGAATAATTAGCCACTGCATTTGAAGAGTGAGGCTCAATGTGAAATCTGGCCAATGGTTTTGAATTGATAGTAACCTTAGTTCCATAATGTGTAGTAAAAAATAAGGACCAATCTGAAGAGAGATAACCTCCTATTTTTTTGTGAAATCTCTAGATAAGCATAAGGTAAAGTATGGAGGTAAATCCACAACAGTAACATCTTGTAGAATAGAAACATTTGGGAAAGCATGTAACGTCACTTCTAAATTTTTGATTATACCAACTGTATTAGTTGTAGTTCCATAAAATTGTAAGACACTCCTTTCGTAGGCTCATTTGCAAACCCTAATTTTTCTGCAATTGCTTTTGGCATAACTGTGCTACTTGCACCACTGTCCACCATGCAATTATGAACTAGATGTTCTCCAATAATTAGTGATAAATAAAATGGTGGTGGTTTCTTGATGTCATGAGCATTCAGAAATTTTTAAACCATCCACTTAACTTCTTTAATGTGGTCTTGTTCAAACGTTCCAAGGACCATGTCTGTCTTATGAACTTCCTTTTCTGTTATATTTGAAGAAATCATAGCTTAGCTAGTTCATGAGAAAGTAAATCTTGTTGTCAGGAATACTTAGAGCATCCCACATTGAGATGTTAACATTATGATTTTTCATTACATCAACAATGTTAAAAGAAGCAACTATTTTAGAGATAGAATCAACTATCTTAGAGTAGGCCTTAGTGAAAACTGATTCTGCTTCAATTGCCTTAGATATCTGAGGTATAAACAGTCTTCTTGGATCAGGCTGTAGCTATTTTTGATGGCCTTTATCAACTGGAACACTTGTTTTTTTAGGAACAATCAGGGTTGTTAGTTGACTTTGGAGCTGTAGATGTTGTCTTATCAGTGACAATAGGTAGGATAGGCCTATTTTGTTGCTTTTGACTTTCAACAGCTTTCCCTTGAGCCCTAGTAGTGATTGTAATGAAATCCTTCTCATTAAAATTGACTAAATTATGTTCAAGTGCTTTCTGAACATGAGTTTCTTGCTGCCCACCCTCCATTTGAGGCATGAACAATGTTTTAGATTGAGGTTGTGCAACAAGATTCAGATTCAGAAAAATCATTTGGGAAAGTTGCAGTTGAATGAGGTTAATTACAAGGTTGACACCATTTTTCCATAGCCATATTAACTAGAACTAAAGCATTAGAGGAACTAGGAATTTGGGTCAAATTGTATTTTGTTGGTAAGGCTACCTATAATTTTGATTATGTTGATAGGGTTACCTGTTTTGTTGATTCTATTGATTTTGTTGATAAGGAGCCTGATAGGGTCTACTAGGTAATGCAATTTTATTCTCAATTGAAGTCATTTATTTCCCATGGTTTGCAAAGCTTTTAATACATATCGATGGAGCTGCAATAATAGGCTCTATGATTGTAATAGGTTAGGAATAGGTGCTAAATCTGCCAAAAATGGCATTAAAGGCCTTGGTGCTAATTTTCCAGCTTGAATAAGGTATTTTCAGCTCGGATAGTGAATCAATGTTGTAGGCATCGTTGGGAGTTTATCTCCCCCATTGATTGAATCATAGTTGAGATATCACTATTTAATGCTCTAAGATAATAAAGGAAAGCATGATCAACTTGAGGCTTAACACTTGTTGGAATTCTTTCCCAAGTTCTAGCAAAATGGATATTGAAACTAGACATAAACTCGTTGGGAGCTCTTTTAATAGTAGATATTTGTTCTAATGAGAGACAAATGATCTGAATTGTCCTGGAATTGCTTCAATAATTTTTCACCTAAGTTATCCCAAGTTCTTATGCTTCCAAATTCTAGGTTTTACTACCATTGCAAGCTGCCCCTTAAAAGATGTAGCTAAAATTCTTAAAGCTACGTCTTCATGAGTGATATTATGGAATACACATATGGCTGCAACATATTTAATATGTTTAGCAGGTGTAACTTTATTTTCACTGTGAATGATGGAAAACTTTTCATGGAAGCATTAGGAATATCATGATAAACTTGCATGGAAAATCTTTACTAATGGCTGCCATTAGTAAAGGTACAAAATTCCTTAGTGGTTGAATAACCATTTGAAAAAATAAGGATATAATGATAGAAATTGATATGTGGTGAAGGAATATTAGGAGGAGGTTATCAAAACCTGTAGAGATGGTAGGTTTATTATAAGGTAAAGTATTACCAATCTTCTTCTTCTAGCAAAATTCAAAGGTAAAGAAACAAATTAGGTGAAATTCCTCTTACCGATGATGAAAGTAGTCACTTTAGGCATGGTAACTAAAAGGAATGATAACCAAATCGTACCAAGCCAAGAACACAGATGCTAATCAAACACCACGATCAATAAGATGAAAGAAATTCACCAGAATAACTTTACACAAAACCTTTGTAAACAAATGAGCAGCAATATCATATATTATTATGGAACTCAATGAAATACAATGAGAATGGGCCTTGCTTATATAGGCAAGGAATAACAATCTAAGAACCAGTCAAGGTCGTAGATCAAGCCATAAATCATGGAAAGACATCAAAGAACTAGTCAAGTCCATAGATTTATGAGAGAACTAGACATCAAGGATCTAGTCAATACCATAGATCTAGGAAAGAACTAGTCAATACCATAGATCAAGGAAAGAACTATACCTAACAACTAGATAATATCTCCTAATATCTAAATAAATAAAAAGAAATATCCACACACATAAGTGGGTGAGGATAAATACAATAAAGGTAAATAATGTACCTAGGTGAACATGAGCTAAGGTAAATACCTACTCTAACACCCCCTCAAGTGAAGCTAGGGGCCAAAATAGAAGTGGCATGTCACACGTGTATGAGTCCAAGGAAACTAGGCACGATGAGGTACTCATGTACAATATATCCATGAAGAAATCTCAAACCAAAAGAAGGAAAGAATCTTGCTATAAGGAAAAGAAAAGAAGAAGAAGAAGGAAGATGTTCTCACGAACACCCCCAAGAACAACTTCTGAAACCCCAAGCATTCCACGCAACTCAAGGTAGCGAGGTGATGCAAAAGGCTTCGTAAAGATGTGCTGACTGTGACTCTCTTTTGAGTTGGAAGGTACTCAAGAAAAGAACTCCATCTGAATGTGTTGATGAATGAAGTGGATGTGTATCTCAATATGCTTGGTCCGTTGGTGCTCAATTGGGTTGCGAGAAATGTGAATTACACTTTGGTTGTCACACCAAAGTACAGTCGGTGAATCTGTGGGAATCCAAACTCTATCAATAACTGGTGAAGCAAAAAATCTACTTGACTCATTGTATGCTTGTTGCCCTGTACTGCCTACTCTACGAAGATGAAAGTGCAATAACTGTTGCTTTTTACACACCCAAGCAACTGGAGAAGAACCAAGACAGAAAAGATAGCCTAGAAGTGGAATGCTGTCATCAATAGAACCTACCCAATCTGAATCTGTATACCCAACCAACTGAGTAGAACCCCTAGTGTAGTGTAGGCCAAAGTGGGAAGTGCCCTGTAAATAGCACAAAATCCTTTTAGCGACTGCCAATGACTACTATGAGGAGAATGTGCAAACCGAGATACAAGCCCTACTGCAAATGAAATATCAGGGTGAGTATGGGTCAAGTACATGAGACTCCCAACCAATTACCTATATAATGTAGGATCACAAAGTGGTGTGGTACATGTGGATGTAAGAGTAACCCCAGACTGAAAAGGAGATGGACTTGGCTTGCAATCAGCCATATCAAAGCACCTAAGAAGATCATGGGTGTACTTTTGTTGACTCAAATGAATCCACTGAAATATCGAGAAAATCTGCAAACCAAGGAAATAATGTAATAGCCCAAGATCTGTCATGTCAAACTGTGTAGAAAGAGCCCTCTGAATACTCTGAATGTGGGAAGAAGAGCTTGCCGTAAAGTGAGATCATCAACATACAAGACAAGTATCACAATATCCTCACCAACATTTGGAGATACACTTTGTATGATCGGAGTGGGCAATGAACAAAACCTAGTAGATAGAAGAAAAAAGAATCCATCTTCTCATACCAAGCCCGAGGGGCTTGTTTGAGACCGTAGAGACCTTGAGCTAACAAACAAGAGAAGAATCCTGAACAAATCAGCAGTTTGCTCCATATATATTTCCTCTTGTAGATCTCCATGTAAGAAGGCACTCTTCACGTCCATCTGGTATACGGGCCACCCCTGTGATGCAGCAAATAACAAGTACAAGGCGTATAGAATCCATCTTGGCAATGGGTGCAAAAGTCTCAGAGTAATCAATACCTTGACTTGTGAAAAACCCTTTGCAACAAGATGAGCCTTATACTTGTCAATGGACCCATCAGCTACGTATTTGGTTTGGTATACCCACTTACACCTAACCATCTTTCTTCCTTTAGGAAGAGATACCAAATCCCAAGTATGATTCTTCATCAAAGAAGAATACTCAGTTTGCATCATCGCATCATCCCACTCTTGTATCCCATGAGCCTTTGAAAAAATATTGTGGATCCTCAGAAACTACCTGACACAAAAGTCAGAACTAGTAGAATGTGTGTGATGATGCCTAGTGGGTGGAAGATCCTCTATGAAAGGTGTTGCCTCAAAATTGTAGTATGAGCCCACTTAGGCATAGTGACAACATCAGTGGGAATAGGATCCTCAATGACATCTATAACCTCCTCATCAATCTCCTCAAAGAAAGGATCCTCAAGATGAGATGAAGAAGAAGAAGAAGGAATGGAAGAAGATGAAGAATCATGAGGAGTGAAATGCTCATCAAACTGAACATGTGTTTGAAAAATAACATCATGTGTATCAGGATCTAAAAGATGATAAGCTCTCATGTCCTCACAATACCCTATAAAGATCAAGGGTTTACTCTTCTTATCCAAAGCTTTCCTTTTCTTCTTTGGCACAAAGGCCCAAGCATGGCTCCCAAAGACTCAAAAAAATGAGACATCTGGCTTAGTGTTGGACCAAGCTTCTCTCACGGAGTCAAATGCTCAAGTGCTCTGTGTGGTGTGTGATTCTGAATATAGTTAGCACAATTAACTACTTACCCAATAGATAGGAGGTATATCTCTAGAATGCATCATACAATTAGCCATTTCCTTCAAAGTTCTATTCTTCCTTTTTGCTAATCCATTATGTTGTGGAGTATGAGGAACAAAATGTTGGTGAATAATGCCTTGAGTTGCCAAAAATTTAGAAAACTCATTGCTGAAGTACTCCCCCCATTATCAGTGTGAAGGTTCTTTATGCTACTAGAAGATTGTTTCTCGACCAAAGCCTTGAAGACTTTGAAGTGTGAAAAAACATCACTTTTGTACTTGAGAAAATAAACCCAAGTACGCCTCAAGAAATTATCAATAAATGTAAGTGCATACTTAGCTCCATTGAAAGATGGGGTAGGAAAAACCATCAAGTCACTATGCACAAGCTCAAGTGGTGAAGAAGCTCTCTTAGACAAATTCTTAGGAAAAGGATCTTGGTGTTGTTTCCCTAATGCACAACCATGACAAACTCCCTCAAGACAAGAAACTCTAGGAAGACCATCTACCATACCATGAGTGCTCAACTCCTTCAAATATCTGTAATTGAGATGTCCAAATCTTTCATGCCAAAGCTTACTCTCTGAATCTGAATGAGAAACCAATCTGTCCCTATAGAAGAAGTGTCATCAAAACCCTCAAAGTGATATAGTCTTGAACTATGATCAACAATACCTGAGCAACAAGTGAATAAGGCTCCAACAAAGTTCTTACTTCTGCCCCATGTGGTGTAAAAGTCATTATTTTCCCTTGACCAGAATGACAAATTTGATATACATAAAGCAAATTTGTAGTGATGTTAGGAACATATAGTGCATCTTGGATATTGCCACCATCAAGTTGTATATCACCTTTTCCCTCAACAGAAAGAAAGGAAGAATCTCCAACCTCAATTTTGGAAGTAGAACTCAAACCTAGAGAAACAAAAGACTCCTTGGAAGAAGTCATGTGATGAGAAGCACCAGAATCTATAACCCAATTGTCTGCAAGTGGTGACTGAGATCTTCCAACAACATTAAGTGCTTTTCCATGTTGATTAGAAGGAGGTGGAGTGGAGATAGAAATTTTGTGTTTCTTGATTGCATCCTCTAAGGCTTGCATTCACTTATAACACCTATTTTCTTCATGATTACTACCCCCACAAAAAGAGCATGAACAGGCTAGACTTATTCTTGGATTTAGAAGACTCCTTGGGTTTTGAGTTGTTTTCTTTGGGTTTAGGAGCATTTTGAGATGGAGAAGGTGTGGATTTGGTTTTACTGTTTGGTTTTCCCTTGCCCTTAGGATTAGATGCAACTAATGCCTTTTGAGAGGTGGAAGACTCAAGGTGAGATAATTTGGATTCTTCCCTAGTAAGTCTTTCACAAAATGTTTCTAAGTTAGGCATTTTGAAGGTGTCACCTAAGGCATCCATGCTAGAGAAAAAGGTAGAAGCAAAAATTTGGAATGGTCCTCTCAACTTGGATAGAATCAAGTAAACACACTCTTCATCTTTCTTATCTCTTCCACTCCCCTTCAATTGTGTCAACAAATGCTTGAACTTGGTAAGATAGTCTATAATTGTTGGAAAATCTTCAGGATTAAGAGAGGTGATCTCAATTTCAAGTTGCATGGCTCTCATATGATCCACCTTACCAAATAAATCCTCTCAATTTCTCCCATATTTTGAAAGGAGAGTCACACTTTTCCAAATGAAATAAAAAATGTCACTTACATAAGTTCTATCAAACCCATACACTCATCAAATTTGCATTGGTACTTGAAATTTCTCATATTCTCTAGTGAACATTGGTTGTTCTGAAGAAGTTAAAGCCCATAATCCTTTCCGCTTAATTATTGTTTCCATTCTTGGTTTCCATGTGTGGTAATTATGTGTTGTTAATGGCTCAACATGATCTAATGTAGAAGTAGATAAAGATGCCATCCTAAAAAAATCACCAAAAGAAATGCAAGAACCAAGCAATGCAACAAGACCCCAAACAATGCAACAAGAGCCCCCCAGATTTTGGCACTTTATAATGAGTGCGTGTTACAATATGGCACTTTATAATTATAGTGTGATTCTCAAAATAAATATTTCAATGGAAAGAGCATAAAAAACTAAGCACTTTTGCAAAAAAATGGCACTCAAAACCGAGTTACCGATCAAAAGATACAAGTTTTTCAATATTATGCTCTATTATTTATTTTAGTTGCCACTAAAAAAGAATAAAATGCTCTTGCCTTCACCACACAAATAAAATGAAAGGGGTATATGATCAGAATCTAAGAAAAATAAAAAAAAACCTAGAAAACAATTTTTGGTTTTCCTTATTTCCTTTTCGACACGAATCCCGAGGCAATCCAGTATGTTTCTCTGCACTGAAAAAAAAACCAAAAAATGACTTGCCTCCCAAAATGGTCGAGTTTCTGATTGATCTTAGGTTTTCCACCTTCGGATCAATGGAAGCCTTTGTTTTGCATAAAAATGCATACGCAACAACAAAATACGAGCAAATCCCAAATATATGAATATAAAAAAATTATTTGCAAAATAAAACTTACAGACGGATGTCAATAGCAATCTCTGCTTTGATACCATAAAAGGAATGATAACTAGATCGTACCAAGCCAAGAACACAGATGCTAATCAAACACCATGATCAATAAGATGAAAGCAATTTGCCAGAATAACTTTACATAAACCTTTGCAAACAAATGAGCAACAATATCATATATTATTATGGAACTCAATGAAATACAATGAGAATGGGCCTTGCTTATATAGGCAAGGAATAACAATCTAAGAACCAATCAAGGTCATAGATCAAGCCATAAATCATGGAAAGAACTAGTCATCAAAGAACTAGTCAAGTCCATAGATTTATGAGAGAACTAGACATCAAGGATCTAGTCAATACCATAGATCTAGGAAAGAACTAGTCAATACCATAGATCAAGGAAAGAACTATACCTAACAACTAGATAATATCTCATAATATCTAAATAAATAAAAGAAATATCAACACACATAAGTGGGTGAGGATAAATACAATAAAGGTAAATAGTATACCTAGGTGAACATGAGCTAAGGTAAATACCTACTCTAACACATGGAACATGTTGCAATACTAGTATGAAATGAATCTATGGAGTCACCAAAAGATCTTCAAATCTTTAAAAAAATTAGCTGCAACTTGCTCCCGAAAGTGACTTTAATAATGTAAATCATTGTAGATCTTCTCTAGAATTTGTAATTTGCATGTAGATCTGATTCGTTGTCCCATCAGGCATGCCAAAAATATTATCTCTTGAAAGTGCACCCTATAGAGAGATGGTTGCAGGTTTTATAAGCTTGCAAAATTGATCTCTCTCTTTCGTAGATACAATGGAAACACCTCAGATTCTATGGGTATACCTATTTTGAGGTGAGTCTCTAGGATTAAAAGGTCGGTTCCTTATTGGTGTATCCTACACTAATTTCTGGGAGTTTGAGAGTAAAAGATGATTGTAAAATAAATAAAACTGAGGTGATACACCAAATTTATGTGAGGGCTTTGACTGAGTATATGCACAATTTATATGGGAAGGATTCTTGATGCATGAGCCAACATTTACTACAAAAGATTTAAGGGAAAACACTTGGTGATACTGAGGGAAAATCACAACAATACTAATAAGTTAACATGCACATTAAAATTAAGTAAAAATATTGAATTTGCAGAAGTAGGTAATATGATTGATAAGGGAACTTGCATTCACAAGACTAATAGAAACATACATAAGACTGTAAATATTTGGAAAGGTAGAAAATACTTCACACACAAAAGGCAAAACTGGAAAAAATTGCTTTAGTACTCCTATATCCAAAAAGTCCTCCAGAAGTTCTTCCGTGCTTTGCAAAGGAACACAATATATAGCAAAAATAAAATTCACCCTCTTCCTAAAAATAGCCTAAGGCTTGTAGTCACCCATGCATCTATTTTTATCCTTTATTTAATAATAAATAAAGGAAAAATAGAGCATGCAATTACAAATAGACATTAATAGCCTTGATTACAATGGTCAATCAAGGAAGTTGATCTTTGATCTATTTTAAGAAAAGAGAAGGATGAATAATTTTCTAAAAATAAGATTACTTGCTAGGTAAGTCTCTCTCCATGAACATGCAACTCTGTCTTCTTCTCTATTGCCGTGTTGTGAAGGCATGCAAAAATACAACTCCAAATTTGTGAGCAAAATAATTACATTAATTGCAATACTTTGCAAAAAAATCATCCAAATATCAATTCCAATTGGGACCACCTTTGTCTCTCGATGTTGACACCTATTCACAATTTTCTAGTGATCACATGAATAACATGCTTTGCATGATCATCTTCAACTCCTTAGCATGGGGACCACGTTTACTTTACCAAGTTTGGGCACCTTTGTGGACTTACATTACTATGGTTTTAAAATAATAAAGGAACTTGTAATAGTCACTACCATACTCGCCAACCACAACCATACTACATAGTCTTCCACCTTATAGTTGTTGGCCTTGGCATATTTCAAAACTCACCTTTTCGGCCACAAGAATGTATGATGGCATTTTACACTATTTGGAAATGACTATAGTTTGGACTTTGAAATTTAATGCAATGATTTATTTCTTTGGACACGTGGTGTCCCCTTCTCCATGGTGACTCACCCCTTGGTAACTTGGTCGGTGGCATATGTAACTTAAGTTGAGTTTTCTTTGATATTCGTTGATCATCTTGGGCCCTTGATCTTTGTACCTCTATTTTGATGCCTAATTTTGAACCTATAGTTTAGGGTTTCAGTATGGAGGCTCGGAGCTCATGGGAATTTTTTGGAACTTTTAACCTTTTTGTAAAAGTTTCAAACTTAAAAATACCCCGGCCTCCACTTTTTTGTGGTGATGACACGTATACTTCTCAGGCCTGCGGGCCTGTAGACCAAAGCTTGGAAATTTTAAATTTTCGCAAAAAGGTTTCAAAACTTAAAAATGGCTCGACCCCACTTTTTTCGCTTCTGTTCTAGTGATAACACATGTGTTGTGGAGGAAATTTTGACACTTTGTGAAATTTGAAAATTGTAAGGCGGTCAATCGACCGCCATTCCACCTAGACTACTTTTGTATCAATCTTGATGATCAATTCGTGAGCGTTGATATTTGTACTTATTGATTTTTGATCATTGATCTCAAAGGCATGATTAGGGTTTTGATTGTGCATTGAATGTGGTTTAATAGCTCGAACCATGGTTTTCTTTGGACTTGGAGATCAATTCTCAACCCTTGATCTTTACACGGCTTGATCTTCAGATGTTGATTATCTGACTATGGTTGAGTTTCATAACTCACCCCTTGGGTTTGCATGGTAAAGGGTAACTTCGACCCTAATAATCATTTCATTTGGATTTTTGGTTCTTCTGGTGAAGCCCTAGAAAAATTTTTTCGAAACCATTGTTTGATCTGTGAAGCTCAGTTGAGCGTTTATGGGAGTGCCATTGTTGATTATTTTGTACTCGGCTCATTGCAAAATGGTTCTCCACATTCGTGCTTCTTCTGAGTGAGTTTTCTATAATAATGCTGCCATTGTTTAGTGTTTTCGAGCTCAGCTTTGTATTGGCCGCCATGGTTGTTTCTTCGAGCTCGGCCTTGCTCATTTTATTGTCTGTGTCACTTCATCGAGACATTGACATGGTGGTGAGAGCTTAGAGCTCATTTTTTGTCTTATTTCTATGGTGACCGCCACTGTTTCTAATCTTGAAGCTCAACCCCATTCTGTTTGGTCTTTGTGGCGAAGTCCATGAGATCTGATTTTGCTTTGTGAGATCTTGTGGTCAAAAGGCTTGAGCACCAGTATATTTCTTGGTCTCTACGGGTTTTCCTTTACCATCTCTTGAGCTCTGTAGATTTGGATTTGCATCACTGCTTGATGAGGTTGGTAAGCTTTTCAATCCTTGAGTTTTCACTGGTATTTTGGTTCATCGTGACTTTGGCTTCAAAACTGATACCCATCTTCTTTTGCATTTCTTCGTGTGATCTCTTGGATGACTCTAAGCTCGATGATATCTCAAGGGTTTTCTCCACTTTGATTTAACCAGTAAGTTTTACTTCTTTCTCTGACTTGGTTCATTGTGGCTTGAGGAAAACATTATTTTTACTGTAACTTCTCTTTTGTGCCTCGAATTGGTACACTCTACCTCAGCTATTCTTTAAATCTGGGTTATTTCAGCCTTGACTGTTTTGAAATCCCTGGCATCAATTTTGTATTCTGGAGAATCTATTCTGTTTATGATTCATTGTTCAGGATCAACTTATTTCTTTGAAAAATCTTGTAGAGTACTTGATTTAATCCTTTTCAATCTGAGATCACTTGAACATTGAAAACTTCCCATGGGATGAGTGCTTGAATGCAATTGGTTTTTTTGTACTATAACTTTTGCAATATTGGTGGTTTTCTGTACTATACAAGCTTGACTTATTCCTGTGAATGGATCTTGTTGATAAGGTCACACTCAAACTAGATTTGTTTATTTCTTGAATGTATTCCACCAACACTTATTTATCATCGAGTTGCAATGCATGTCTTGATATGTAACCTATCAACTTTAGATGGATGTCGAATTACCACCATAGATGAGACCTGGGTTGTTTCATTGTCTTGCCTGTAGAAGGGTTCATGTGATTGAATTTATTTCTTTGTTGTGATCTCTTCAATATTGATTTGAACATTGATTATTTTAGGCTTCATAAGGTTGAATGGTGTTGAAACACCACTAACTAAAATGGGTTGCTTATACATTTCTTTCTTCAGTTCACCTCTAAAATGCTAATTTGTATCCTGAAGCTGCACTTATACTCTTTGATCCCTGTAATAGTTTTCAAGCAATTCTTTACCTATTTTTGATATCATTATCAGGCATAAGCCTTGATCTAGATACTGTAATCTGTTACTTTTACTGCATTCCTTTTATGCTTCAATATTGTGCTTGAGCTTAAATACAACTTTCTATGTATGCTGGAAAATTTGAAATGTTGATTTTCATGGTGAAGCCCTGTCAAAATTTTCCTAGAATTCCTTTTCTTTGACTGAAATCTAGAAAATGTACCTTGTCTGCAAGCATATAATTTGTTCTGTAGTACTGTGATCCTCTTCCATTTGTAGGAAATATCTAAGTTTTAGTTACATTGGTCTTCTTTTTCAACATGTATATGATTCTTTCTTCTTGGCTGCAACCTGTACCTACACACTTAAGAAAATAGTTAGAAAATACTTAGGCTTTTTGGCCTCTCTTATGTCCATGTTTTCTTCTTTTCTCTTCTCTTTCTTCATTCCTTCTGAGTGAATAAAGCATGTATGTAGTCTGATATTCAAGTAAATTACATCTCCTATTTGAAAAGATTCATATGCACTGAAGTAGGATAGTGTAGGAATATGAATTGATCCCGAGCTTGTGGCTCGATGATAAATTTTTTTCTTTTGTGTACGGTAGTGGCTCTATAATGGAGATGAAGAAGAAGCTAGAAATGGAGATGTTTTCAATCAAAGAAAGAAACCCCAAGGAAATGATGGGTTCACTCATACTCCTTTGCTTTCTCTTTCATGCATGTGTACCTTTCTTTCAGTAGTTGTACTTTACTTTTCAATTACATCCCACGGCTTGTGTGGGAAACATTTGACCTTCCTTGTGAATAAAACATTGAATTCTGAAAATGAGTTGTGTATTCCTTTCTCCATTCAGATTCTTTGTATGGATTGTATAATTAACTAAACAACTCAGTAACATAATTGAATGTCTTAATTATGAAGGAAAGGAATATTGATGAGAACTTGTAACATTCAGTAATGAACTCGATTTTCGTAATCTGCACTTATGTTTGCTATCCCAAAACTCAACACTTCATCTACTCTGTAATTCGGTGTCTTCATCAAGACAACACAACTATCCTTCAGGGGCCCTTGTGTTCTTTTGCTGAAGGTGTCATGAAATTGTAGACTATGTGATCTGTTACATTTTGTAACAACACACATGGCTGCAAATTTCACTTAATCATTAATTAATTCAAAGAAGTAACTAATAATCATTAGAACTTCCTTAGCTTAGGTATACTTCACCCATGAATTTCATCATAACGATGAAGTTTCGAGTTGCCCATTTTTGCACAAGTGCAAAAATTGTCAACAAAACCCACCATATCCATATCCAAAGATCACCTTTAGTTCATACTTCAATGAATTTTCTTCAAGGAGAAGCATCAAGACATGTAGTCAATTTTCTTGGTGCGATGATTTAAATCCTACATTAGCAACAATGACATCTCATCTTAGAGATAGTGCAAGGAAAACAAGAAGCCTCAAGGAGATTTATGATCACTCTCAAGGTTAAGAAAATTATGATTTTGCATTATTTTCTCACGATCATGTTTATTTTGAAGAGAAAGTAAAGGATGAAAATTATAAAAACAATAGAAAATGAAATTGATTCAATTAAGCGAATCTTCAAGAAGGAAAAGAGGTAATTGGTGTGAAATGGGTATATAAGACCAATTATAATGCATAAGGAAATGTTGAACAAGATACAAAACAATGTTAGTTACAAAGGGCTTTACACAACAACCTAGAGTTGATTAGAATGAGACATTTTCCCTAGTAGCAAGGCTTGATATAGTTGGAATAGTGCTAGCAATAGTAGTATATAATCGTATTTTATGTTAATTTCACAAGGTCTTTCTCTCGTATTTTCCCACTCGCTGATTTTGAATTTCCTATGACCTCTCGATGCTTTCTCGATGTCGACCCCTCTAGTCCATACCGGGAGTCCTCTCATGCTAACTCGCGGCATCCTGTTGCCTAGGCCTCTCAATTAGGCATGGAAAAAATAGGTGGTTGGGTCCTCCTCGCCCCTCAAATGGAGAATTTGTCTCTTGTCCTTATTGATGGGATACTTTCTCTACAAATTCCATCTCACATCACCGCCTTGACTGCTACATCTCAAAATTTGTCTTTGGTTGGAAAAGGCGATGGGACCTAGACCCCCTCTTGAGGACATTAAAAGTGGGCACATGATGAAATGGACCCCCGTGGTTCTATGGAGATTGTTGTCATACAAATGTTTTCATCCTCTTCTCTTTTGCTTTAAAGAGGAATTTGTACGGGATCTTCTTGGTGTTCCATGGTTTTTGGTAGGTGGGGTTTTTACATTAAAAATAGACTCTGGCTTTAATATACTTATGAAACCAGGACACATGCTCCAATATAGTGTGTCTTCCAAGACCTCCCTAGAGTTTTGGGATTCGCTGAGCCATTAAAGTTATTTCTATTTCCATGGGCTTGTTAGAAATAATTTAACACTTAATTCACCATATGTGGATTAATGTGTAATTATAATAAAGTAATTATTTAATTACTTTAGTTAGTTTAGTTCTTTAGTGTGTTGTTATCATCCCTTAGATTGTGGAGGATGTTCTTTAGTTAGAATATTGTTCTCGGATGATTTCTGTAGAAGCTTTTTAGGGGCAATATGCTATTTCTGCATATTTACTTTATTTAGGAGATTTTTTCCATGTATTGTGGAAGAGATAGAAGCTATCCAATATATATAAATATTGCAGCTCTCTCTTTTGGTTGTAATGTTTCATTTTATATTAATAAAATCACAGCAAGCTCCGCCTTATTTTTGTAATTTAATCTGGTTTACTGATTTCAGGCTCTCTCATTTCCATTGATTAGGCCACTAAGGCTAAAAATAGATTTATTCATGCTCGATTTTGTGTTAATGTTGATGTTAGTGGTGCACTCCCAAAATCTATAGATCTTATCTTTGATTTTTGAGTCTGGACATATCCCATTGAATATGAATATGTCCCATAAGCATGCTCAATCTACAAAAGCATTGGCCATAGAGCCCATGTTTTCCCTTCTAAGCCACAAGCTAAACCAAAAATCCTAAAATTACCCCTAAGAAGAAAGGGAAATATATACCTAAATTTCTCCCGGAGGTGGCTCTAAAGATTCATACCTCTAACCCATTAGATCTTTTGGAAGAAGTATAAATAATTCTTTAGGAAGCCATTGTTTCCAACTAGGCTTCCCTGCGTCCTTCTTCTACTATTGAGATACCCACTATTGCCACCGTGATTCCCCACTTCCTACTTATACTCGAAGTGACTACAAATGTTATCCAGATTCTCTACTTCCTACCTCTTTCGCTAATGTTCTCCCCTTACATATGTCATCCCCTCTTTGATTTTGATCCCTTCTTCTATTTCTCCCTCTATCAAGTCCCCTTCTCCCTTTCATGTTATTTCCTTCCTTCTTGAGTTGAATTTTGAGTCACTTATTTCCCTCTCTCCTTCAAGCCTATGATGATAGAATTAAACCTCGGGTAACGAGAATCAATAACAATAAACCCTGACATAGGTATGGAGAAAACTAGGGGAGAATCCCTGGAAATATTAAGCTACAATAAGAATCAGCACTAAATGTGGCGCAAGGAACACAGAGTACCATCCCCATGGTTGTGGGGAACAAAACCAAATCCAAAAGATGAAGATAATCTCATGGAATATCAGGGGTCTCAATTCTTTGTAAAAGAAAAGAGTCCTAAAGGATATTATATTTAACCACTCTCCTAATATCATTATGCTCCATCAAACAAAACTTAAAAAATGAAGACAATATCCCAAAGCGTTGGCCAAATACTTCTTTTATTGCTCAAAACTCATTTGGAAACTCTAGAGGTTTGTGCACTATTTGGAATCCTAAATGTTTTCATGGTGACTCGCCTCATAAAAATCCAAACTTCTTAGGCATGCTCTTCCGGGAAGTTGGCTCAAATACTTATGGATTTCTATCAACATTTATGCTCCAAATTTGGAATCACAAAGGGAACAACTATGTCGGGATCATTGTGGAATTCAAAAGGAGTTGTATTCAATTTCCCTCCTTAATTATGGGAGATTGAAATAGTACCCTTTACCCCTCAAAAACAAGGTGGTACCCCTGTTAGCCTCACCATTATGGGTGCATTAGCCTAATTTATTAGACAGGGGGAACTTTTTGATATGGATAACATGGAGCCTGCTTTTGTAATATCCTCATTTATGACTTATAAAATAGGGGAATTTTTTTAACATAATTCTTACTATTCTAAATCCACATAATTTAGAACAAACATTCCTTGCTAATCCATCACATAAAAGTAACCATATGCGGTTGTAATGACTTGGTGTAAACGATCTCTCATTTTATGAATCGGTGTTAAACAAATATCTCATGTTTAATCATGTTCATGTGTATACCAAGTATACTTTGGTTCCTTTACCCTTTAAGGTTTAATCAAGTGTTAATTTCTAAGAAGCCTATTTGAGTATTTGTTACTAATACTCATATGAAATCATGTAACCTTAGACTAGGTGACATAAGATAACACAACCAATAGTTTGTGATACTTTGGCCAAAGTTTTTAAATATGTTTACCATGTTTACATTCTAGACGACATACTCATCGAAAGGAATATGTCTTTCACCCCACTCAAAATTTTTATCTAGATTATAATTCTTTGACTTCTGTCAACCAATTCCAGTCAACGTTTTGATTAAGTAGGACAATGCACATAAGCTAATGCGATAATCTACTTGTGGTGACTAAGTATAAGTAGACATACTTGAATCAACTTATGTCAATTCGGGTGTGTTTATTCACCCTAGGTCAACATAAGTTGATGACTACACTTGGTTATTTTCCTATCTTAGTTTAGAGTACAATAGTGAACTAAAATTCCACTTTATGACAATTGATTTATAGGATCTAAGTGGGATATTGGGGCATAATGGTTATTTCACAATATCCACCTAATGACCTTCATCATTAAGTGGGTACTGTGTAACAACAACTATATTGCAACAACCCACTAAGTTCCTTTAACGGAACTGACATACTTAACGAGTTCATTAGTTTTATTAACTTTCATATTGTTAATTAGTTAAATATACATTAAGCATCATACCTAGGGGTCAACTAAGTTTGTATGATAAATCCTTTTAAAAAGGGAATTGTAATGCACCCTTACACCAATTGAAGGTATGCAAATCAATTTTGCATTCATGTTTATGAACTCATTATTAATTAACCATTCATTCATTTATCCTTATAATTCAATCTGAATTAAGTAAGAAGAACATCATTTAGTCTCCTTCATTAAGTTCATCTAATAGTACAAATCATATTGTATAACTTAATAGGTTGATTTAATGATTACCTTATCATTTAATTCCCTTCCTTATCATATTCCTATTATCTTCTCTCTTTACCATATATTGGTTCATACTTTAAATAAATCTTATATCAATTCACTTTATAGATAAAATTATTGATCATAGGTTAGGGATCTTAACTATGCCCCTATTAACTGTACAAGAAAGTTCCTTTTTCTTCTACTTTGGAACATATTATTTTATCTATAAATTCAACCAACATTATTTAGTTCAATTCAGATAAGGAATGAAATATAATATGTAATACCTTTATTACATTATAGTCACAACCTATTGTAAGGTAAACTATATCAGAATTATACTTAAATTTTTACCATTATAATTTTAGTATAATGGACTTAATTAAATAGTTCCCTATCCATTCAACTTATAATCCAAAGCCATCTAATAAGTCATATAAACTTTTGACTTAGGTTTACATAACATAAATAACATTGAATATATCGATATATATTTATCTTTCAATGTTCTATTCATACAATAAATTAATGATGAAAAATAAATTAAATTTATTCCATAACTATAAGTATTACATAAATATTTCAATCATTAAATGATATCATTTTTCAACAATTACAGAGTACAATGGCACTAGGCCTTCATGGTTCTTCAACATAATCATTTCAAAAACTTTTAAAATACTTTCAAGTATCGAATTAAATCGAACATCATTAGTAAAACAAATGCAACTTTCTATAAGTATTTCTTCTTTCACTTTTCACAGAAATCCATCTACAAAATTGTTAGCATGTGTCAGTTCATGAGAACTGAGCATGATAAGTACTAAATCATTATAATAACATGCTTCTATCTCACAAATTTCATAAAAGGAACTTCAATTATTAATGAAATTGTTCTAAGTTTCAAAACACTAACAACTTCTTAAAGCATGTAAAAATGCCACAATGTCAAGTTAGGAAAAGAAGTCATATGTACCATTTATGAACCTTTTCTCTAAACTAAAAAAAGTTTAATAATCATTCAAGTAAAGGCCATTGACTCTAGAAGTCAAAACAAAGTATCAAGTGTATTTAGGATTATCTATCAATAATACTTCCACTAACATATTACTTCACACTTCTTAATAATAATACCATAATGAAGGCTAAGTAATTGATTGCTTACAAGTAGGTCATTACTTAGCATCCAAATTAATTTTGATTATACCAATAATAAACTTTTCCAACATAAAGGAAAATACAAGTCACAATACTCCTCGTATCAAATCAACATACAATGTATCTTATCACAATAGTAACAATGCTCTCCATTTCTCACATATTTTTCCAATTTCTTTCTCAAAGACTCACTAAATAATACTATATCACTCAAGGAAAATAATGTAAACCAAAATGCAGTGAATAATGGTAAAACTAAGGAATAAATGGGGAAAAATGAATGATAACTTCGATTAAACACAAAACAAGAGAAAATGAGGACATATATCATCTAATGTACAAAATAGAGAATATCCTCAAAATTATTCTCTAAGAATTTATCATTCAATCAACCATAATATCATTGAAATAATCCATAACAAAGAGATTAATATTTATCTAAGACAATAAGTCTATAATGAGAAAATTGACCTCTACTAGAGGAAGGATCATCTTAATCATTTCATATAGTTACATAATGGAATACAACTTACCTATAATATCAGGGATTCAAACAATATAATAAAATGATGACAAAACAAGAGATTAATACAATAGGGTTAAGAAACCAATAATTATTCTCGATAAGCTTATTGTAGAATTAAACCCATAAATAGGATGACTCAATACCAAGTGACTTAAAAAAATTTGACATAATAAGGACACCCAAGAATAGAACAATGCTTTAATACAAGGAGAGAGTAATTCTTAGATGGTAAGAAAAGAATAAAACATTTACACCAATGCTTGAACAAGGGTTAACTAAAAACAAGAAATTGGTGAATAATAGTAGTTCAAAAAAGACTGGGATTCAAATCCCATTAAACATATTTCTCCGAAAAGACATAATGTAAAGGATTCTAATTAAACAAAAAGATCATGTACACACCAACAAGGGTTTTAATTGATTCTTGATTCCTAAAAGCTCATAATCGAGTTTCACATAAAAATAATGGTCAAAAGACTAATATAGGAACATACAAGGGTGGTTTTTAAATACTCACAAAAATCTTTTATGTTTCATAACCTTAACAAACAACAATACACCATCTCTTTTTATATAGGTTAAATTCCATATTCGATATCTTCCAATTGAACTCCAAAAAAGTTTATAACCATTTTAATGCAACAAAAGCAAGGATACAAAAATATCTTACAAGCTAAAACCATTTACAAATCTATATTAATTTCTTAGAAATAATACTCAAACAATATTATTCAAAAATTAACATCAATGCATATAACTATAGAGTCATTGAAATCGACTAAGCTAATCTAGAATAACAATATTATTCACTAGAAATAACAACAAGAATAAGACAATCATAATATCATTACCAAATATTCATGAGAAGTTGATAAAAAAATCATTCGAACCAAACAAATCATATTAAAATGAGAACTAGAGAAACAAATTAAAAACCGATCACAAAAAATCCAACCTAGAAAATTTTCAATAACTTTGAGAGTTCATTTCATAAAAGCGGTTAAATAGAGAAAAGATTGTAATGAGTTAGATCTTATCATGGGTTAGGGCCTTACTCGGTAGTGCTCGCTAACTCCTTTAATCTTTCAAAATTCCCTTTGGAAAATTTTTGTAGTAGATTCCATGAAAACTTTCAATGAATCCAACCAAAAACCCTTTCATCTCTTCTTCCTTCATTTTTATAGCCTCCTCAATAAATTTCCTCCATTATTTCCACCATGGAATGGAAAATTTAAGAATGCAATCTAAATCAAATAATAATTTGAAAAATGGAGAAACAACATGTAGAGCCATTGAGCTTGAAAAAACAAAATGAACTGCCAAACCAAACCTTTCCCTTTTCCACGGTTTCATCTCAGAGTTTCCCAAGGGTTTTTTCACTCATGGATTGAAAATAATAAATGTCATGACGGTTTGATAGTCCACCAAGAATCCCGCCAACACCCATTCAAATTAAGTGATAACTATTAGTTCAAAATAAACAATGCCAAATCCTTAGTGATGTATTTTAGTGGGAATGCCAAAATAGACAAAGTCACCACCAAAACTGGCCGAGTAGAACATTTATTAACAATTAAATTCTCCAAGTACTCCTTTGAAATGGTGCCACCTCCCTTCTTTAACCCAATCATATCCTCAATGCCAACCTTAGTTGTCCTTAGGTTAGGTTCATAGTTAGGTTTAGGTCCCTTTCTAAATAATGCTAACCTTAGCTTAGGCTAAGGATGTAAATGAATTCCTTTAGGTAGTTTAGGAATTAGGATCCCCTTTCCAAAATACATCTAATCTTAGCTTAGGATAATATGCATCTAACATAGCTAGGTTTTCAAATAGAATAATTATCACCTTAGTGTAGTTTTAGTTAGGTCCTTTACTAACATATCTTAGCTTAAAGTATTTAACATGAACATTACTAACATACGCTAACATCTCAAAGTAATCAGATCTCACTAAAAGAGTGCATTCACTGGATGCTACCAGGTGCTCTAATGGTATCACTTCATTCGATCTTGGATGAGATGATATTTTTGTAATGAGATGAAGTCAATTAGAAAACAAAATGATCATTACAACATATCGATCGAAGGCATGCCTTGGATCACTAAAATTGATCCAAGGTATGACTATCCCTTTAATAGCAATGAATAAACCATGGTTCATGTTAAATAATGTAAATTAAGTATCTTACCAGCATAGTCCATAGGACTGTATTTACCTTAAATCACCTGGTTTATACAGATTATACCTCAAAACTCAACATAATGAGCATATGAATAAAATCCAACATTAGTACAATATTGATATATAGTATGACTTCAAAAATTAGAAGGTAAAATTTAATCATCAATAAACATGATCAACCATCAAGAGAGTAAACTATCTTAGAACAAAATTCATATATCAATGTTTGTAAATTTTAATTAAAGAAGAAGGTTGAGATATCAATCATGACAGAGGCATTACATACCTCCCCATAAAAGCATCATCATCCTGGATGATTAACTTAGTCCACATACATTTTAAGAACATAGGCATAAATATAACTTATTCATCCATCAAAATTCTTAAATAGGTATCATATTTGAAGAAATTTCAAGTTTCTTTAAACTTATTTCAACATCAATTTTTGTTCCTATTATTACAGAATAAAGTACTTGCCCAAAACTGCAAAAATTAATGATAGTTTTTAATAGAAGTCAAAAAATATCTCAAAGATCAAGTATAATTATGTTAAAAAGATGAGGAAAAGTAGTTTTCATGTCCTCAAGATTTTCCCAAGTTGCACTTTCTTCACTAAATTGTCCCACTGGACCTTGCATTGTCTTATTTCGTGATTTCACAAGTGCAACTTGTGAGTTTCCAACACCCTTATGGGTTCAACCATGATTATTCCTGGGTCTTGGACCTACAAGGAATTCTAATTTAATACATGTGACAAATCTGAAACATATTTCTTAAGAAAAGAAATATGAAAAACATCATGCATTCGTGACAATGTGGGAGGTAATGTTAGTGATAAGCTACAAGGCTAATCACTTCTACAATCTCGAAAGGTCCCACAAAATGAGGTGATAACTTAGTTTCTTTGCCAAAAGTAATTGAGCTCTTTTTAGGCTTGACACGTAAAAATACTTTTTCACCAAGTTCAAATTTCTTATTGACCCTTTTCAGGTCTGCATAACTTTTCTTCCTATCAGTAGCTTCCTTTAATCATTCACGAATTAATTTTACTTGTTGTTCCATTTTAGTAAGCATTTAGGTCAATTACCTCTCTATCTTCAATGTTATCCCAACTAACAAGGGTTTTGCACTTTCTTCCATATAATGCTTTAAAAGGTGCCATCTTAAGAGAGGAATGATAAGTATTATTATATGCAAATTCAACTAATGGAAGGTATTCTTCCCATTTGTACTGTTGATCCATACAATACATTCACAACATATCTTCCATTACCTGATTTACTCTTTCTGTTTTCCCATCTATTTCCGGATGATATGTGGAACTAAAATTCAGTTTTGTTCCTAAGGATGCATTTAATGTTTTCCAAAAATGTGAAGTCATTCTTGGTCTCTATAAAAAATAATCAATTCAGGTACACCATGCAATCAGAAATTTTCATGAACAAATCTTTTTGCAAGAACAAGTGAATCATCTTTTAGATTACCAACAATAAAATGTGCTACCTTAGTTAATTTTTCAACCACAACTAAAATAACATCATGTTTATTTTTAGACATAGGCAGCCCTTGAATAAAATCCATACTTATTACTTTCCATTTATACTGTGGTATGTTATGAGGGTACAATAAACCAAATGGATGCATATGTTCAGCTTTAACACATTGACATTCTAGGAAATGAGAAACAAAATATATTATGTCCTTTTTCATCCCCTTCCAAAAATATTGTTGTTTTACATCAGCAAGCATTTTTTTCACTTTGGGATGTCTTGAGTAAGGAGAGTTGTGAAATTTTGTCATTAAATTCTTCCTTAACTCATTTTCTGAGGGTACATACACACATTTTTCATATCTTAAGATTCCTTCATTATCAAAGCTAAAACCTTTGTATCTTGCATCATTAGGATCTACAATAAGTGTTGTTTTTACTTGCTGAAAGTATGAATCAAAAATCATTGTTTTCTTTACTTCATCTTTAAACCGAGTTCTCAAAGTTACAAACGCATAAATATGTTTCCTATGACTTAGTGCATCTACCACTCTATTTTCTTTACCTTTAATGTAACTTATGTCAAAATCATATTGAGATAAAAAAATCTAACCATCTTTGTTGTCTTGCATTCATATTTGGCTATGTGAAAATATATTTTAGCCCAAGGTGGTTAATTTTTATCTCAAATGGTCTACCTAAGAGATAATGTCTCCATACTTAAGTGCATGAACTATGGTAGCAAGCTCTAGGTCATGGGGAGCATAATTCAACTCATGTAACTTGATTTTTCTTCTTTCATAAGCTATAACATGATCATTTTGAAGTAATATACCCCCTAATCCTTCTCTAGAAGCATCTGTAACTACTGTAAAGCTTCCATTTGGATCCAGAATAGTCAAAATAGGTGTTGTAGTTAGTTGTTCCTTTAGATTTTTAAATGTTGCTTCACATTTATCACTCCACACAAACTTTTTATCTTTCTTTTGTAATGAAGTAATTGGGGCAACAACTTTTGAAAAGTCCTTAACAAATTTTCTGTAATATCCGGCAAGCCCCATGAAGCTTCTAACTTCATGAACATTATTAGGTGTTGGCCATTCAATTATGGCTGCAATCTTTGATGGATCAACTGATATTCCATCTTTTCTTATAACATGTCCTAAATAATGCACTTCTATTTCATAAAAGGAACATTTTGACAATTTACCATATAGTTTTCTCTTTCTTAAAATATCAAGTACAATCCTTAAATGTTCATTGTGTTCCTCTATGCTTTTAGAATAGATAATAATATCATCCAAGAATACAATGATTTTTTTCCAAGTATTCTTGAAAGATATTATTCATCAAATTCATGAAATTTGTAGGTGCATTTGTCAAACCAAAAGGTAAAACAATGAATTCATAGTGTCCATACCTTGTTTTGAAAGTTGTTTTATGAATATCCTCATCTTTAATTCTTAATTGATGGTATCCAAATCGTAGATCTATCTTTGAATAAACTGATGCACCACACATATGATCAAATAGATCATCAATCCTAGGAAGAGGATATCTATTTTTGATTGTTTCTTTGTTTAGCATTGATAATCAATACAAAGTCTAAGTGTTCCATATTTCTTTTTAACAAAGATCACTAGTGCTCCCTAAGGCAAGACACTCAGTCTTATCAAGCCCTTAGACAAAATTTCTTATAACTATGCCTTAAGTTCCACTAACTCAGTTGTAGTCATGTAGTAAGGTGCCTTGGAAATAGGCTTCATCCCAGGTTTGATCTCTATAGTGAAGTCAAATTCTCGTTTCAAGGAAGACCAAGTAGTTCTTTCGGAAACACATCATTGTACTCTCATAACAATGGGTATTTTTCCATAAAATCACTACTTTCTGCTGCCATTTCAGATATTTAACTACATATAAATGCAACCCTTATTCTTGGCCTTTTTAAGTTGCATAGTTGATAATTTCCTGAATGAAGTTTCTCTTTTTACTCCTTAGATGATTGTTGTTTTTGTAGATCATCAAGGCATTTAATGTGTTTTTCAAAACAATCAACTTTTGCTTTATGTTCAACAAGCCAATTTACACCAATTATGACATCATAAGACCCTAAAGGAGCAACATACATGTCTAATTTGTAGTAAAACTTGGTAACTCTAAGGCTGCGCTAAAAATACATTTACTAATAGTGTGGACATCATTATTCCCATGATGAACAATCCATGATTTTTCCATTATTCCAGCTTTCCTTTTTAATTTAGCACCTAATTAATTAGAAATGAAACATTCTGTAGCACCAATAGCAAAAATTATGGTTACAGGTATACCAAATAGTTTACCTGGCACCTCTATTGGCATAGTTTGCTTTTCATCTTGCTTATCAGCTACTGCAACATGTATCTTGTGTTGCTGGTTGTTGTCATTTTCTTTTACTGATTTGCGTAATGATCCTTTCCATAGTTATTATAACAGCCCTCATGAGTCTTTTTGGTTCAAACTTATTTTTAGCCTTGAAATTATTGTTTTGGCCTCCATAAGTTTTTTGTCCATTGTTGTTATTCCTTACAAAATTATTTATGTTATTTGTAACAAGTTTATTTGTTGTTTTCTTACTATTATTAGCCACAAACCTATTTTTAGTGCCAAACTTTTTCCATGCCACCTTCTTGGGTGTAAGTGATGAAGAAGAGTTGGAGATTTTCTTTCTATTTTCTTCTTTATGCACAAAAATTGCCTTCAATTTATGTTCTTGCCTTATGGATTTTTCTACAACTCCTTCCATGGTGGTTGGGTTGTGTACATCTACCTCTCCACCAATAATAGGATTTAGCCCCATAATGAACTTATGTATCCTGAACTTTTCATTAGTTTGGTACTATGGTACATACTTGAGAAGTTTGGTAAACTTCTCCCAATATTTAGTTACGGTAAGTTTTCCTTGAACTAAGTTTTGAAAATATGACATATTTTGATCATAATAGAGTTGTGGCAACCAGTATTGCCTGAAATAGCCCTTAAATTGATCCCAAGTAATGCTAGCCTCATCAACATTCAATTCAACCTTATGGTTGTCCCACTATGATGATGCTTCATGGGAAAGCTAATAAGCTCCCCATACAACAATTTTTTCCATGTCACGGATTCTAAGCACAAAATCATCGATAAAATCAAGGATTTGTTGTCCTCTGAAGGCAACCGCTTGTCCTCTCGAATTGGATATTTCTAATGAACTTGTTTATTTTTATTCTAATCTTCTATTAGAATAGGCTACTCCAAATGAGAATGACATGCTCAAGATGCTACAACAAATTTCTAAGCTCGCCATGGCGGAAATGAATGAAAAACTAATGAAGCCTTTCTCTATGTAGGAAATTCATAAAAAAATTCACAATGAAAGGAGATAAAGCTCCTAGTCCCGATGGTTTTCCATCGCCTTTTTCAAATGTATTGGGAAATCGTCAAGCTAGATCTCTATAGTGTAGTGAATGTGTAGACAACCAAAATTTACATCCCCAAGACCAAACATACTCACGACCAAAGATGACACATTTACGACATCTCGGTGTATTTTACCCCATGACCAATTTCAATTAATACATTTACACCCATCATTTTCCTAAAGTCCAAAATGATTCTTTAACTATTTAATATATATATTAGGTATTACATCCTCACACCGATCAAGTTCACTATGATACCTCTTTAGCCACATAACCAACTTCCCAAAAAGCACTAACCTATTCTCTAAACTAACTAGTAATCTAAAAAAACAAATAGGCCAAAAACTAACTTTCCCTCATCCAAATAAGTTATTTCGTGCTTTTTTAACTATCCCCCATCTTCACAACTTTGAAAGCCCACTTCCCTTTGACACCTTTTTTTTTATTGTTTTCGATATTTTTCGTATGCACTTATGGATCTATTATAGCTTCTTTGATTTAGCATGCTAGTAGATATCAAAGATATTGAACTGTTATTGATTTGATTCTTATATGATGCATATGGACTACTGGGGACATTTGATGATGATATTGATATACTTTTGACATGGTTATTTATCTGTAATTCTGACATGTGATATATTTATTCATATTGAGTAGATCTTGATAATTGGATTAATGTGATGATCATGTTGACATGAATGAGATGTGCTAGAAAATTGTAAGTGATATCATATCTTGCATAGATGATATTAATTCGTATATAGTTGATTTCAGATTTATATTGCATATTTGACATGAATGTTTTAATACGGCCACGAGGCCAAAGGAGGTATTCTCTGTTTTGCAGGTATATTATATTCACAACAACATCGGGGGATTGGAGACCAACCACATCGGAATTCGAGAAGAATTCAACTAGGGTCACCATGGCAACATGTAATTGTGTGTGTGTTAGAATTATTTGGTTAGGAGAAAATTGTGACCTAGGGGTCATGTGTTGTTTTGTTTTAATTTTCCCTCTTTGATAATGTTGGTATGTGTTTTCCTTTAGTAATGAAATTTACATGTTTTATTATTTAGATTTTTGGATTTATGTTTACCCCTTTATTATTCATGGGTTGTAGTGTCTTAATTAAGCTAATGTAAATTTGTCCTAAACTAATTAAAGATGTGACCAAAAAGGAGTTCATTTATTAGAATTGATTTACTCTTGGATTTTGTGTTGAGTGAAGTGTGTTTGAGTTTTGAGTGTAGCACACTCTACCCTTCATGGGAAACTCGAATTTGGCCTTAGAGGCCAAATTTGGAAGCTTGTGGGACAAGTCAAACTTGTCCCACACCTCTTAAATACCCATGCCAACCCTACCTATGGGTTGGGGCTCAAATATAGGCTCTTTTAAGTGTTTTGGGGAATAAAAAGGTGAAATGTTAATTGCACTTTCTTTCAAATATTTAATTTTTTCCTTTGGGGGAGTGGGCTTAGATGGAGTGTGTAAGGTTCTTGTCATTCCTCCAACCACTTATTAATTGTGCATTGGAATATGAGGTTGACCAAGTGATGTGGAGTGGAGAGGAAATGAGGTGGCATCCTACTTGGAGCCACATCATCCCTCCCTCTCTTTTCTCTATTTATTGAATTCTTGTTGCTTGTTTTGGGGTTGGATGATCATTTTTAGTCTCTTGAATTTTTGGAGAGTGAGAGGATTTTGAGAGAGTTGTGGATTTTGGAGCTTTGTGGATGCTTGCTTGGTCTTTGGAGAAGCTTGGAACTTCATACTTGGAACAAGCTCTACCATGGAGAGGTAGGAGCTTCACCTTAGTTTAAATTATGTTATTTTTTTTATTGTATGTGTGTATATGTTGTGTTGAATGTTGTTGTCTCTTTGAAATGTTTGTTGGGTGTGGGTAGAATGCCTAAGTTGGGAGTGGGAGGAGACTATGGGGAGTTTTTCTTGTAGGGAGGCATAAGAGATCACTTTATGTGGAGGGAGTTTGGGTTGGGTGCCCCATCTAGTATGAGAAATGCTTGCATTTCTTCTTGTTCTTATTATGAGGGAGCCATAAGAGTTTTGAGGGAGGCATAAGAGTTGGTAGGGAAATTGTGTTTTGCATTGGAGGCTTTTAGGTGGGCACCCATTCCCATTGGGAGGCATAAGTGGCCTCCCCATAGGTCTTACTCTTTTGGCTTTCTTGATAAGCCTTGTTATGTTGTTGTTTTGTTTGAGTTCTTCTTGTTGAATTGTTGTTGTGTTTGTATGTAAATGGAATGAATGTGAAAATTATTTGTTAAGTATTGTGGAAGCTAGTAGTTGCCATGAGTTGAGATCTTCTCCCATTGTAATGTGGTTGGGGCTCGGGGCATGGGGAGGATGGATTCTCCTCTCCATTGGGTATCTTGGTTGGGTGGAGAGCATTGCCTCTCCCCCTATTTTGTTGTGAATCAAGAAAATCCTTGGAGGAGCTATCTTGTTGGAGTTGGAGAATGGAGTCTTGTTGGTGGCCATGTGAAACTTTCTTGTATTTTACCCACTTAGAGTGGAAGAAATTGTAATAATGCATTTCATTCTTGTATTTACTTTTGTATGACTTCCCACATCAAGTGGAGAACATTGTTGTAATCTTGTAGAAAGGATTTTACATTTAATATTTGTATATTGAAAAGAGAAAGAAATATTTGTATGGTTTAGTTAGGAAATGGAAAAAGGAAGTCTTCTTCATTGTAGAATATTGTAGAGTTAGTTTTGCAAATATAAAAGAAAGTATTTTCTCCTTGTTGAAATCTTGGATGTGTTGTGAGAAAAGTAGTGCTTGTATTAAAATATTAAGCTATTTTACAATGGAAAGGAAAGTATATTTTCATTGAGTAGTTATTGTATTGTAAATGTGAGAAAGAAGAAAATGTAGAGATTGTTAGAAGTTGAGCTTACTTGTGTAGTAAACTTGAATGGAAAAATAAAGTTATTTTAGCTATTTTGAATGTATGTACATTGTATTGAAACAAAGAGGAAACTAAGTTAGATTTTATTGCATTTAGCAATGTTAATTGTATAGTAAGGAAATGACAAAGTAGTGAAATAGATTTATGTCCTTTTCTCTCTTGTAATGGAAAGAAGAATTTAGTTAAACAAGTAGAAATTATTCTTGTAAGTAGATGAATTTTATTAAAAATGGAAACACTTTAAAATGACTAGAATTAACTAAGAAATGAGTAAATGAGCAATAAATCTCAATTCTGGGACTTTAAAATGAACAAAGACAACTTTAAGTTTTTGTAAAAATCTCACTTTAAGGTTTTGTTTCTTAGAAACAGGACCGCCGCCCTATGCAGAGCGGTGGTCCCGTAACTTCCACTCAGGGAATGGCGGAGGTCTCAAAACCACCACTCAGTAGGGTGGCGGTTATGTGTTTGTCGCCCAAGTAAGGCGGCGGTTTCGTAACCACCGCTCTAGAAGGCGATGGTCCACTGTTTATCACCCTGGCAGGGCGGCGGTCCCAAGACCGTTGGTCTCCCTAGGCAGCGGTTCTATCACTTATTACAGAATTCCATGGATTCGTTCTGTGCATGAAATTTGTCCGTTTTCACTAAATTCTAAGTTGAAAAATTTAACCTATTACTACCAGCAAGTAAAATAAAGATAAATGCTTAGGAATGGGACAACAAAACACTCAAATGGTGAATCTAAAAGCATTCTTTCATTTATAACAAAAGGGGGTAGGGTTTGCCCCAAATTTTAAACCCAATACACTAGAATCTTGGAATAAAAACTAGATTGGAGGAGGAAACTCCTCCCAATCCTTGAAGGAAATAGATTACATAAATAAAAGACAAAACTAAGCTAAGCCTAGACTAAATCTTCTTGTAGAACCCTCCATGGCTTCTTCCTTTTTGCTCTCATGGCTTCCTCCTCTCCAACCTACAAATTTAACAAAAGAAAATGAATCAAATGAGAAGAATAGAATGAGAATAGGTTTTAATAGAATTTCATAAGGATTTTAGGGCAAGGATGGGAACCCTAGGATCTAGTGGCTTAGATGGATTTGATCCAATGGTGGAGGATTGACCCTACCTTTATTAAGTATAAATGTAATTTAAATGTTTAATGTAAAATCCTTAAGGGTATGTGTAGATGGGTGAGTGGGGCCATTTAATTTCCTAGGGGTGTGATGTTCCTTTTAACCCTTAGTATGTGTAGAAACTTATTAAAGGATCCTTTAAGCTATTAAAGTAATGGATTTAATAATTTAGCATAAGGTTAACCTTGTTAGGATTGAACTTAATTGAAAAGAAGAAAATATCTAATTAAGTGAATTTAAACCTTACTATTTTCCTATAGAACTATCGATTATTGTACCCTAGAGATAATGGTGTTAACACGTAACTTTCAACTCGACCTAATTCTTCAATCGTAAAACTGAGCTAAGTAGTGTAAGTAAATTAATGAACCCTAAGGGTTAAGCACCCTTGTAACATCCTTGTACCTTAACCTTTAACATCTTTATAACTTAAACAAAAAAATTAGTCACATTTTCAAGTTAAGTGTTAGGTTGAAACGAGTTCCTAGAACGTCATTTTTTTGGCATGACACTTCCAATCATCTATCACACCAAAATCCACCAAGGTAAATCTTTCATTTTTTTCATTTTAGGAAATATAATCAATGCGTTTATGCTTATAGCTCTTTTATATATTGCCAATACTCTACTTTTGTTAAAACCGATAGCCTAACCATTGACTTTTTCTCTGTTTAGAAATATTTTCAGATTTCACAAGTAATCTGCCAGTGATTACCCCAATCGCATTAACGATTATCCTAAATCACCTGGAAATTCCTGTAGTTTTATACTTTATCATCATTTTCGATAAATCTAACCAAAATGCAAAGATTTTTCTTGTTATATACTTTGATATTTTTCTAGTACGATGTATTCGGATGGTATTAGGAGGATCTAACTTTCCTACAACCTGATTCTTTTCTCATGGTCCACCATCCATTCAGATCGGGAACAATATGACTTATTCCATGATCTCAAACTTTGTGCAATCTAGGTAGCTCCTTTCAATGTCCTAGAGGATATTTTTGTCGTGACATAACGTATCCGAGAAGCCACCAATGCCTTTTGGGATATATGCGAGGAATCTCTAAGACTCTGGAAGACCTCATTCAATACGAATGCCAATATGAGACTAGCCTTGAGCACTTAGAGAAGGATTATCATACCGCTTCAGAGTTTGATGCCAACAATCATCTCAACATATCCATCTCAGACTCTACCTTCGCCAAATCGCCAATACAACACCCAGGAAGAAGATTCAAACTTCTTCGTTGAAGATTATGTCTTTGTTCCTGACTCTAATCTCACTGAAGAAGAGGAGGAACTAGTAACTCTGTAGACTCTCTAGTTTCTGAAAATCTTTATATGGATCAAGAATTCGATTTATGGATTTAAGTCATGATTTGTATCAGCCATATATGTATCTAGCTTAAATAAGTGATAATCACACTCTTATTATACCACTTTGATAGCACAATCATATGTACTAAATAAATCTTAAAATGTTTTCTAATCAATAAACATTATATTGATGTGATTTGTAGCCTTGTTTACATGAGATTGTTCACAGGAAATAGCTCTTATCCAATATTTTTAAAATGGTGCAAAAAACAAAACATAATCAATAATCATGGGTATCCAGAAATCCTATCATACTCGAGGCCAATCTCGAGTTATTACCTCTTGAATCCATCAAGATAAACAAGGTAAAAAACATGCTAGACATTTCGGCATGCGGTGGGGCCACCTAATCCCTTGTAAATTTTTCATTTCATCATTATTTTAACCATTGTTTTCTACTTAATGCCAATCTATGGTGTTTTTTCTCATTCGTTTTCAATTCCATTGAATCACTAATGATTTCTCTATGTTAGTTTCCTGTGATCCATCATCGATTTGCAATATTTTTCTTCCTTGTTTTCGGTTGTTTTAAAAATATTGCAGAGTCCTTTTTTCTTTGGAAATTGTCTTTTTGTGTTGTGCTAAGCAAACACTTAAGAATTTGCTAAAAAAATTCAAAATAAAATAGGAGCGATCTCACCATGAGTCCTGAGCACTTTTCCTCTTTCCTTTATGCTTTTTGCATGTTTGCTTGTTTGTCCTCATCAAAATCAAACTTTTTGTTTTGGGTCTTAAAATGAACCATTTCATACTCCTTGATCACATAGTCTAATTAGGAAAGAAATTTGTTGCATTCACTTATTTTTCCCCCCCACACAACCAAATCACTTCAAATAAAAACTCATTCAAACAATTCCCACCCAAGTGAAACTGATTGGGATTTCATCACCCAATAGGAAAATGACTCGGTGTTCTGGCCAAGTATAATCTCCTATTTGTTGGTATATTTTGGCTCAACACTCGACTCCCTTATCACAATGGGACCATGAAGTGAGGGGGTAGGCCCCAATATACACGCCCGTACTCAACAACAATATAGAGTTAGGATTGACGTACCTTCAAGTATATCGAGGACTCCTCCCTTACACATACCTGAAACCAACCTTAAACAACCACTTCCTAGGACCCTTATTAACCATTTTACACATTTCACCTTTTTTTTAACTAAGCAAGATAAATATAGAAGAACACTTTGATTGCTCTTGCTTGTTGTTTGTTAATCAACCCATTTATTCATTAATCACTTGTTATTTGTATCATGTGTGTGTTTTTTTATTATGGTTCTCACCAGACAACAAGCATGTAACCAACCTTCTGAAAACATGTCTATCTCATCGTTTGCATTTCAACAACAAGCTCCATCATTTCACGGAACATTTTCCTCACCTATGTGACCACAAGCATTGCTTTATCATACAAACGCATCCAACCTTTTTTTGATGCACAAACTTGGAATGAATTAGGATTGGTTATAACAATGAGACATGACAACAATATTTTCACCCTCCACAACAATATCACGGACAAATTATTTGTACACTAGAGTTAGAGTATTCATCTTCTCCCACAACAACTGAGCTCCCATTATACAATGGAGGTGATCCTATTTTTGAGGAGATGTTAGACTCAAACCATATTACTCTCAATGCCTATCTTGCACCCAGAAATGTCCAAATGCAACCGTTCACACCGTAATTGGTTGCTCATGCCTACAACCCCTCACCTTCCATTGCACAACTTATTGATCAAAATCAGGACCCTTTTGTTCAATAGTTATATCCTTATACTTCAAATCAACTTGAAATATCAAACAACAACCAAACTCAGACTACCGTAAACTCCACCAATCCTTTTGAAACATTGAATGAGCAACCTCTTACTAGTCAAATCCAAGTATCCAACGTCTCCTCAGAACCCGTCTTTGATCTTCACATGATATCATCACAAGATGTATCCACTCAACAACTCAATTATCACCAAGTCCTTCTACAGGTTCCACACCTCCCCCAAATAGTACCATTTCTTACACAACAACTCCTTGACCTCCTCAAAGATACCCACATCCCCTTCAAGTTACATCACCTCTTCCACAATTATACCTTCCCAACAAGTTACTATCACATTCAAAATATTACCATGTCTATTCCCTGTGACAACACCAATGATTAACACTAGTTCTATTACTAGTACACATCCTATTTCACAATATATACCCCAACCCTCACACCATTGATGTCTATACCACAGTCTCTACCTTTACAAAACATTCCACAACAAAGTATCCCACAACAAGGACCATCATTTTCTGCCTCTTCCATACCATTCCAACAGATACCTATGTATTCACACCCTCTCATGAAAACATCAATACCGTCACAATACCAGTACATTCAAAACCGTAGTCTTCTACTTTACAACAGGGTTTCTCTGCTCAACAAAACATCCCATCACAAAATATCTTTTATCGAGAAATATCCCCCAACAAAATATTTTGCGTCAATCACATGTACATCAACAACATATCCTCAACAAAACATTCCGTAGTACTATATCCCACAATAGAACACCTGTGTTCAATGAATTTTTTTCAAAGAGCTATGGATATGGGGCAAGACCCCAAAGCTTTGTGCAAAAGACCCTCAATGGACCATATGATAAGAAATGAGCAAGGAATCCTATTTGCATGTGTTTAAAACTTGAAATAAGCAAGAAATATAACAAATAACATTAACCTCTATTCTTGAAAGCTTAACAAAATATGCCTACTAAAGACTTAAGCAATCAGTTTTGTTGTTTACTCCATGAGGGTGAATGAATCTCACTAAATGGCTACATGGTTTTTACCTATTTTATTACTAACCTAACATGGGTGCAAGATGAAGCTATTTTAATGGTGGATGACCCAAGATCAAATGCCTTATTAGCTTGGCTAATGCAAATGAGCTCTTAAGCTTTCTTAGGCTTGTTTTGGCTTGTAAAGTTGTGTCTTTGAATGGGTAGGCTTAGCCTTGTATTTATAGTTTTTGGTTTGGAAGAGTTTGGAATTTGGGTGCATGTGGAACTAAAGCTCAAAAAGTACTTTAGGATTAGATTAGGATAAACATGCTTTAGGATTAGTTAAGCTTGGTTTAGGCTAGTTAACTAGGGTTTAGGCTAGTTAAACTTGATTAGAAAGTGATTAGAGACTCATTGAGAGTTGGGAGGGGTCTGGATAACCAATTATTTACTGATAGATAACTTATGAAGCAAATAGAAGTGGCCTAGAGAGAACTAGAGAGGTTTTGAATGGTCAAAAGCAGAATGTTTAGCTAATAAGAGAGATATTAGTGAAATAAGCGATTATAGGAGGAATACGACGAGAGAAGGTGTCGTGAAATGGGCATCCGAGAATGGAGCAAAGAAGGGTTGATTAACAAAGTGTCGTTAATTGATTGAATCAGATGAAATTCTAAGTGTAAGCATGTTTTAGGTGTCTACACACCCCACAAAAAATAACCCTACCAACATAATCTCTCCTATCAAAGAAACATCCCTCAATAGAATGCTTCTTACCAAAAAACATTCCACGAAAAATATCAAGCATAACCACACCAAGTATTCATATCAACCTAGCTCATCCTCAAACCCACAAGCATAGGTCGATCATTTTTAGGTTCTCCTAAGCCGTATATCTAGTTTAGAAGTTTCATCATCCTCATCCAAAAACGTGCTCTCATACGAACAAATTTGTAACGAACCCATTAACCCTTTTTTACCATATAAGTTATATCCCCACACTTTGGGAACTTCCTAAGTTTATTAAATTTAATAGCAAATAAGATCCCCGAGTAACATATTTGTGCTTTTCACCATGCGTGCTACTTGATATCCCATGATCAAGACTTAATGTTGAGAACATTTCCCATGTCCCTCATTGGTCTTGCTTTAGACTAGTATAATAACATTCCACAACACTCTTTATTTTCCTTCACCCAACTCGCACAACTCTTCTAAGAACATTTATCCATAAACAAATCCCGTAAAATCACCATGAACGCATCTATATGCCATTAGAAAATTTAGCGATGAATCATTAGCTGATTACATCACCCATTAGAGAGGTGTCACCAATCAACTATCCTTCACATTGCCACCAATATAATTGATTGAAATTCTCTATCGTGCATGTGCAAAACATATTTCATCCATCCTAAAAATTCAATCATTCCACACTTTCGATGAGGCTTTTACCATGGCTCACAAACTAGAAGTACGCACTCTAGAGGATGGTAGGGTGAAGCTTCACCCCAAGAAACCAAAAATGGAGTTCCCATCTAAGCCAACTTCCAACCCTGATAAATCCAAAATCACCGCAAAATCCATCGTAGTCAAATCTACTCCTAAGGAAAATCCTATCATCAAATGTACCATCAACAACGTATCTACACACCCATAGCAGAAACCTATAGTGCAATCTTTGACAAATTACTTACTTCTAGTGTTATAACACTTCCACCCATTCACCCTATTGACATATCGGTGTCAAAACCGATTTGGTACCATAATAAAATTATTATAAGTTCCATAGGGTCAATGGAAATGATATAGAAATATGTTGCACATTCCGCAATGTCCTTGTAATCTGTTGATAAAGGTGACCTACATTTAGACAATCCAAATGTTCCTCCTAACCAGAACCTTGACATATTTAAACAACCCTTCCCGAATCATCCTTCATCTTTTGAAACACTGCAAGCAAATGTCATACACACCATCAACACGGTAACAAAAATTAACCCTACTCCCCATTCCTTTTCATCACATAATGAGGAAAAAAATCCCACAAAATCAACATCAAAAATTAATAAGCCTAAAAAAGGTCATTACAGAGTCTCCTCTTGCCAAAATCAACATTGAGAATATTCTTACACCCTTTGCAGATACGGTGACCCAACACCTATAGAACCAATACAAGAACTTAAAGAACTGAAAATTATTGAACCACCATTTATTGCCAAACCCATTTCCATGCCCATGTCAAATACCATCTCTAAATCCATACCCCATATACTAGCACAATCACAACTACACTTGTATCTAAATCTGCAAACATAATGTTGATGCCACCAAACATTCCTAGCCCAACCTTTTCCACCTAAATAACCAAAGGATCAAGTACATCCTCAATTTACAAAAATGAATAGTCCAAATCATGTGAACAATATCAATCAAATTATCCAAACCCCCTTCCTTCATTAGCATCAACTTTAAAAGTTACACTTAGAATGTCCAAGACTTCACAAACACCTAGCAAACAAAAACACTATTCAAGTCTTCAAAAGTAATTTTTATGATCAAACATATCAATTCCGAGGTCCTCCCTCGTTTCAGCTTCCCTTTCATCTGGGGGGCATGCATTCATTTGGAAATCCCCTGCTATATCGAAATTGAGACCCATGAGATCTCCTAGAAAAAATACCATCTAAAACCCTAATAAAAATCCATTATGTGATCCTCCCTCTCTTATACCTATTGATCATCCAATTATCACAGGAGAAAAACCCGTCCATCACATTCCCACAGTAAGTCCTTACCCTACATCACCACAACAAATACCCATACAAAATTTGCATCCTCTAGCTCCTTTAATGGAAAGGAAACCTATGTGATCAATAAATAAGAAACCTCTCGTTAAAAATTTTGTTTATCCACCACCTGCTAAAATCCTCTCATCTTTAACATTGGTTTTGGACCTAAAGGACGTTACGCCACTATCCTAGATGATCTCCTTCATAGATCCATTATCGTGTTACCACCTCCCAAACCGTCAGATTATCATGGGTGGAAGCCTATCTGGTATGATTACAATATCTCTTGTGAGTACCATAGAACTCGAGGTCATTCTATAGAAGATTGCAAATATTTTCACCAAATAATTTAGAAGATTGGTAGTTCACCCTTCGTTCCCTCCCAATAAAATGCAACTTCAAGATCAACATCGACATTATTTGACAAGCCCATCATGGAAACATTAATAAGATAGGTAGGCATTGTCCATGTCACCACTCGTGCACAAGATAATGATAAAACATCATCTCGAACCACGAAAGATGAAACTACCATTACTATATCTCCACCTTTTCCGAATTGTCGATCCTACCTAAGAAGAATAAGATCTCTATCTCTTTAGCTCCTAAAGGGACCAAACAAACATCAACACCAAAAGCCAAGATTTTTGTATCATCAGCCACACCACCACCCATGACAATACAAAAACTTGTCATAAAATAGCTACACCGAGCCCGAGTCTCCATGTCACTCTATGAGCTAGTCCAAACATCGCCTAGGCACAAACAAGCTATGATAGAATATCTTCAATATATTACCATACCTACAAATGACACAACATCATTCACAAAATTTATAGGTGCCCTTAAAACATCCACCTCCATATCATTTGAGCCATCCGAAATACCTTCTCTTAGACCTGAAGATCATGACTTGCCACTTTTTATCACTGCTCAAATCAACGATATTTCTATCAAAAGGGTTATGATCGACAATGGTGCTGCCATTAACATTATATATTCTCTTGCTTTTGAACAACTTAAACTCCCTAATGTCATTGTTGTCACTCAAACGTCATCCCATGAAAGGAATGATAAGAAGATTGTTCCAATCCGTGATCTCGAGATGATAATATAGCACACCACATTAGATTTTCAAAACAAGAGCTAAAATACCATATATGGAAATCCATCATAATCCATAATGCTCAATACATTACAATATAATGACTTGAATTAATCAATAAGAAAGATGTACATATTGGAGGAGGGAAGAGCAACTACTACCTAAATCACAGTGGTGAATAACTCCCACTAACTCGATACCGGTAGTTAAGTTAACTTGGGAAGACTAGTAAGATAACTCCACACAACCGAGAAGCTAACTCAACACAACTAGTAAGCTAACTCCACACAAATAGTACAAGATTAAGCATGCTAACCCAAGAAGTGTAGGGCTAACACAAGTGTAAGAATTATCCTAATAAATAAATAAAAAGATAAATAATAACCTACACTAACACCCTCTCGTACTTCAATATTTTGGTGTCACGGAAAATCATACATGGTATCAAAGCCGGATAGTTAAGTGCACCCAACCTGGAGTAATACTAGGATGGGTGACCTCCCAGAATTCTCGGTGTCGCTTGCCTCCTAATGCTCTTGTTCGATTGGGTGTATATGTGGTGGGCCCAGAGCTCACGTGGTTATATTTGGCTCCATATTGCAGGGGGTGTTAGTGTAGCAGCCTTCTTAACATGATGAGATCCCTCTCCACCACTAGTTCAAGTTTTTGATGTAATAGTAAATCATACATGGTATGAGAGCAATAGATGATGTAGAAATCCATCGTAAGTTTTTCTTTGTAAGAAAGGGTTTATTATTTTCATGTATTTAGAAATTTTTAGTACTTTTCTCGCATCATGCATTTTTATGCAAAAATGTGAGTGTGCCATTGGATTTGGAAGGTGCTAAAACCCTAGAATCGATCGTAAACTCGACCATGTTTTGATATAGTCAAATCCTCGACACAAATCTATACCCTCTCGATGCATTCTTTTATCCATTGGATATAAGTGTGTACCTTTCGGATGCATTCTTTTATGCTCTAGATATTTCTATTTTAGATGTAGTCTTTTTATCCACTGGACACGTATCTCGCAGGCCCTCTCGGTGCATTCTTTTATCCATTGGATATAAGCATGTACCTTCTCGGATGCATTCTTTTGCCCTCTGGATAATTCTATTTTGAATGCGTCTTTTATCCACCGGACGGAGATCTCGTACCCTCTCGATGCATTTTTTAATCCATTAAATATATTCATGTACCTTCTAGATGCATTCTTTTACCCTCTCGGATATTTTTGTTTTGGATGCGATCTTTTATCCACTGGATGCAAATTTGTACCCTCTCGATGCATTCTTTTATACATTGGATATAAGCGTGTACAAATCTAGGATGCATTTTTACCCTCTCGGATTTTTTTTTGGATGCAATATTTTATCCACTTGACGTAGATTTACGTCCTCTAGGTGCATTCTTTTATCCATCGGATATAAACGTGTACCTTCTCGATGTAATGATTTACCCTCCTGGACATTTAGGTTTTGGGTGTAGGATTTTATCCTTTGGTCGCAAGCCCGTATCATTTGGATGCACTCCATTACCCTTTGGGACAGTTGGGTGTCACGTGTACCTTTTTTAAAAAAATCAACATTAAACTATTAATTTTAATAGCAAAACCCTCTAGAGCTCATAACTTTTGACCGTAGCTTAATACACATTGGTGAAATTTTTAATACACATATTTCAAATGTAAAAGGTAATTTTACTCATTGTACCTTGGATAGGTGTGCCATGATCACTACGTACCAAACGTAATTATAAAGTGTCAAAATTTGGAAGGGTGTTGTAATCACTTGTGGATGCAATTTCAGTTGAGCGACATCCTAAACTTTTGTGTGTTCATTCTTGTATCTATGGGTGTATGCATTTATATCTCTCTTGTTTTTAAAGATATTTTGGATCCATATTTTTGACACTTTTTTTTGGCATATTTATAGTCTTTCTTATGGGGGAGCTATTCTGGTGAAGCACGGTGTTAGTTTGTTAGTGTTCGAGTAGTTGATTTTGGCAACTCATACAAATCTATGGTGTCACTCTACCCATTCAACAAAGATGGGAGGGTGTGGTGTTGATATTGATTCTTTGGGTTTCATGTCCTTTCCTTGTTACGTGTTGATCACCGCTTCTTTGAGTTTCTTGTCCTTACATTGTTACCTTGGATTTTCTTAGATCATGACACTCCTATTTATTTAGATCTCGTGTCCTTGCCTTGTTTCCTTGGTTATTGTTCTTGGATCATGACAAACCTATTTGTAAAAATTGATCTTACGCCTTGGGATTTTGTGTCCTTGTCTTGTTACCTTGGCTTTTCTTGGATCGTGGCACTCCTATTTATTTGAATCTCATATCCTTGCTTTGTTGCCTTGATTGTTCTTGGATCATGACACACCTATTTTTAATAGTTGATCAAATTATGTTTGGTGTTTTTTTTACACTATCAACATCACTCCATTGACAGTCTCCTTACATGTAGCTATTTGGTGAAGCTCGGTGTCAATTGTTTTTGAGTTCTATGATCGAGGAGTGGATTTAGACCACGGTGCGTACTCAAAATTCTTCAACATTATATGAATTTTTGGAACCGATCTTCTTAGGATATCTTGTAGCAGGATTTTTTCTCTCTACTTAATTATTACTAGTTTTGGGTACCTGCGGTGTCTAATTTTCCCGCTTATTATACGTGGGTACCTGATCGTGTGTTGTTATTCGAGACCTACTTTCTTTTCGCCACATAAGCTATTCTTACGAGAGGGTGTTGTTGACAATTTTTGCACTTGTGTAAAAATGGGCAACTCAAAACTTTTGAAGTTTCTCAGATTGGTCGATTTAGTCCTGGTTATGTTTGGAATAGCTACCTTTGATTTAGATACAATTTTTAATTATTTGGTTTTGGAAGCCATTTGGAATCAAAACTACAACTTGAGTACAGTTTAAGAATGCCATGCCTCATAGATGTAACCATTCCATTTGAAACCCTCATCAGAACTATGCAACAGTTGTAAACAACCATTGCAGGGCCCTAAGGAAGGTAGGAAGGGCAACATGTATCAAACATGATGTTCTGAAGCTACAGACAGGTGGCAGTTTTGAGGGATAGTTTGCACTTTTTACAAGCAGTTTGCATTTTCAGTGAGCGACAATAAGGTACACTTGATTGTTTATTTATTTCTATGATTAAGTGAATTATTTAAGTGTTTTGAGTTGTATAAGTTCATTCATTATCCATACAAATGAAAGAAAGTACAGAAAGGAAGGACATACATCTCATAACACGAAAATATTTTCATTTATTCATGAGGAATAATAGTACATATTTTTCTCACACAAGCCGTGAGAAATAACTGAAAGGAAAAACAATGCATATATTTATGAAGCTAAAAATGTAAAGAGGTAAAAGAAACCCGTCATTGCCTCGAGGGAGTGTTCTTCTCTTTTTGAACTGCATGTTTTCCACTGGTCACTACAATCGCATCATGGTACTTGAAAAGGAGAAAAAATGATCATCAATACTGAGCTCAGGGTTTAATTTAACTCTTTATACTTCCAACTTCATAAATTCATGCATTTAAAAGTGTAACAAAGGTGAAGCAGAAGAATCAAATTTTAGAGGTTGAAGTCAACTAAAACGAGATAAAATTGCAGCTGAAATAGAATGAAAAGAGAATTATGGGAAAATTTTGATAGGGCTTCGCCATGTAAAATGGACATTTACGACTTTTAGCATGCATATCAGAGCTGTAATAAAAATAAATACAAGTATATAATGCAGAAAAGAAATGGAACTACAACATTTCGACAAAACTCAAATGTTCAACATGCAAGAATTTGTGAACAGAAATTCCAAAAAAATATGCTCTTTCAGGTTCTCAAATAAAAGTAAATTTTTAATTTCATACAACTTTCTGAAAGGTATATTTTATGATTATTTCAGCAAGAACAGTCAACATACTAATGTTGTTATGTTCATAAATGTAAATGAACAAGTTGTTTGAACCTAGAAAAGAGCTCTCAGAAAGGAGCATTTCAATGTCAGCTATGAAAGCACAAGGTACATGAATGATCATCATATAACACGATCATACAAGCAAAGATAAGATTAAGCTACGTGTTTTTCATGAACTCAACTCAAGAAAATGCTTCCAATATCAACACATCAATAGATGGAATGCAAAGAACAGTCAAGAATATCCAGGGTTTTACAAAAGGCTCAAGGATTGACCAAGAAAAAACTTGAATCAGAGACACATGTAACCCCATGAAGATATAGTGGCCATGAATATAAGCACACATTCGGTAATAGAGGGGAACTTTTGGATGACTTTTTGGATATAGGAGTACTAAAGCAATTTTTGCTAGTTTTTCCTTCTAAGTGTGAAGAATTTATGCCTTACCAATTATTTTCAGTCTTGTGTATGTTTCTATTAGTCTTGTGAATGCAAATTCCTTGATAAATCATCTTACCCTACTGCAAATTCAGTATTTTTTGCATAATTTTAATGTGCATGTTAACTTATCAATGTTGTTGTGATATTTTTCCCTCAATACAACAAAGTGTTTGCCCTTAAATTCTATAGAAAACTATTGGCTCGTGCATCAAAATCCTTCACATATCAATTGTGCATATACTCAGTCAAATTCCTCATAAAAATTTGGTGTATCACCTTAGTTTTAATTACTTTACAACCATATTTTACTCAAAATCCCAGAAATCAGTTTAGGATACACCAACAAGGAACAGCAATTTTGATACCAAAGACTCACCTAAAAATAGTCATACCCATGACTCTGAGGTGTTTCCATTGTATCTACAAAAGAGAGAGATCAAATTTTGTAAGCTTAGAAAACTCCGCAGCCCATCTCTCTACAGGGTGCACTTTCAAGAGATAATTTTTTTGCACACCTGGTGGGACCTCACACAACTAAAAGTTTCACTTTCAGAGGTGTTTCATCATTCAAGTAGATTAGACACCATGCATAGCAGTTTTGGAAAGAACTACTATTGATGCATTCTGAAGATTCAATATCTCAAGCAGAACTCATCCGGTGAATCCGTAAATCTGATTCCATATCAGTATAGCACTTTTCAACAAGTATTTAAAATTTTCAAGCTGTAGTCTTCAGGTATTTTTCAAGAAATTCATATATGTTATTTTGTCGTTATCAGTTGTTTTGTGAACAAAAGACTGTTTTCATAAGTTCAATATTTTATGAGGTCCTGCAACCATGAATCCTCACTTTCAACAATATTATCAGCCAAATCAACAGTCCTTTTATCCACCTTCTCCTTCAGATCAATTTTATAACCCTTATCAGAATGAATACCCTTATAACCCAAACCCTGTATATCAAAATGATTACCAATATGAGGGTTATGTTATTCAAGATCAAGGATATATAGAGGGTTATGTTGATTATGCACAACAAGAAGATCTTAGAATTGAGTTTAATAGTTTGAAGCAACAATATTTAGCTATCAAGGAACAAATTGAGAAATCGACAGCAATGAAGAATGATAGGTGTCAGGATAGGGAACCCTGTCAATGGGATGTTCCTGCTTACCTTCCCTATCAAAATTTAGTGCCTATAAATTCTCCTTGCTAGCCAATGCAGCCTATTCCTCGTTTCCTAACTATCAAGTTGTTGCAATTCCTACTTTTTCTACCCCAAAATCACATACTGAAGTCAAAATTAAGTGTCCAAGTTGGTGTTCAGAAGTTGTTCCAAATGTAGATCTTATTCCCCAACCTCTTGTCCAAAATTTTCCAGTTGAATATGAAACTAAGCCCACTCCTTCTTTACCCATACTTCTAGTTCAGGAAATAGAGAATCAAAAGATCAAGTAGGAGGGGCAGCTATCAGAAGACAAAAATAGGCTGGAATTCTTGCAGAACTTGCATGGATGGACGTCAAAGTTTTAGTTTGATTTTATTCCAGAATTGGAAAAAGAACCATGTAAAAGGTACAATCTATTTTTCCAGCAGATCAAGAAAAGTTGGAAGATGATCAACAATCTGCATATTCTGAGTGTAGTGTGCATGAAGGCACCATACTCACGCAACTTACAACCACATCTGAAGAAGATAGACCAATTTTGAATGAAAAGGAGGTTGAAATTTGAGGAAATTCTGATTTTAAGTTTACAGCTTGAAGAGGTTGAATTCTTATCGATTTGGAAAACTGCATAGGTGAAGAACAACCTATAGAACTAACTAATTTTGTAGTTTCAACATTCAAAGAACCTCTGGTGGATAAGGTCCCTCTTGTACTTGAAAAAGAGGAAGAGATGTTATTGATTACAAATCTTTATTTTCCTCCCTGGAAGAACCATTTTGGGAGAATAATGTTTTAGAATAACAACTTCATATAAGTACTTATGAAAATGAAGAAGACGATCTTTAGTTTTTGATCGCACCATGTATCCGGGACAAAGGTCTCACATGAGGAAGAAGAGAAGGAACTTGAGTTTTTAGACTGCATGGAGGATCTGAACAATGCAGAATCATTTGATAGAAGTGTTGAAAAGTTACTTACAATAGTCAATCATCAAACAACCTCCAGGACAGCTTCAGAAAGAGCTCATTGTTGAAAATGATATTCATGATTCAGATCAAATCAAAACTGTCAACAAGTTTGCTGCAAAGAGGCCTTGTCCTATTCGGTATTTGGCTAATTCCCACCCAGTAACAACATTGCTAGATTTCATGCTTGCCTTGGAGCACAAAAGTGAGTTATCTGTTCTCAATATAAAGCCTCAAATCATGTCAGAACATATTATAGATCAGATAGAAGTGCTTCCCACTTCATGGACTGATCTGATGAGTGAAATAAAGGTACATGTCTCATTCCTAGCTATGTCACTTTGCTGGTTTCTAGATATGAATTCATGGCCTCAGCTTTGGAGAAAAGGGAGCTATTTTTCACTACCTGTTTTAGGTTTTGTTTAGCCTCAGTTGCTGCTGGTTAGAGTAGGGTAGATTAGGATTTCCCTTTCAATAAGTGTAGTTCATGCACATTGTAATGTTTTTCAATTCAATAAGTGCATTCATGCACGTGATTTGGTTTACCAGATCCTTTCCTAGCTTTAGTTCATTTTGGAAGGGTTGGACCTTTCCAAAAAGGAAAATTTTGGTTACATGCTTGGAATCCATGCCCAATGGACAAGAGTAAGGCACTAGTCTATAAGCTAGCAAGTAGCTTTCCCCATAGGATCACCAAAATGTTGACAATTTTTGCACTTGTGCTGCAAAATGGGCAACTCGAAACTTTTAAAGTTTCTCAGATTGGTCAGATAAGTCTGGTTATGTTTGGGACAACCACCTTTGATTTAGATACAATTTTTAATTGTTTGGTTCTGGATAGTCTTGGAAGTCATTTGGAATCAAAACTACAACTTGAGTACAATTTAAGAACGCCATGCCTCATAGATGTAACCATTCCATTTGAAACCCTCGTCAGAACTATGCAATAGCTGTAAACAACCATTATAGGGCCCTAAGGAAGGTAGGAAGGGCAACATGTATTAGACATGATGTTCTGAAGCTGCAGATAGGTGGCAGTTTTGAGGACAAGTTTGCATTTTTAGTGAGCGACAATAAGGTACACTTGATTGTTTATTTATTTCTATGATTAAGTGAATTATTTAAGTGTTTTGAGTTGTATAAGTTCATTCATTATCCATACAAATGAAAGAAAGTATAGAAAGGAAGGACATACATCTCATAACACAAAAATATTTTCATTTATTCATGAGGAATAATAGTACATATTTTCTCACACAAGCCATGAGAAATAATTGAAAGGAAAAACAATGCATATATTTATGAAGCTGAAAATGTAAAGAGGTAAAAGAAACCCGTCATTGCCTCGAGGGAGTGTTCTTCTCTTCGAACTATTTTCCATCTCGTCCACTTCAACTACATCATGGTATCGTAAAAGGGGAAACAAATGATCATCAATACTTTGAGCTCAGGGTTTAATTTAACTCTTTATACTTCCAACTTCATAAATTCATGCATTTAAAAGTATAACAAAGGTGAAGCAAAAGAATTAGATTTTAGAGGCTGAAGTCAACTGAAACGAGATAAAATTGCAGCTGAAACAGAATGAAAAGAGAATTCTGGGAAAATTTTGACAGGGCTTCGCCATGTAAAATGGACATTTATGACTTTTAGCATGCATATCAGAGCTGTAATAAAAAGAAATACAATATACAATGTAGAAAAGAAATGGAACTACAACATTTCGACAAAACTCAAATGTTCAACATGCAGGAATTTGTGAACAGAAATTCCAAGAAAAATATGCTCTTTCAGGTTCTCAAATAAAAGTAAATTTTTAATTTCATACAACTTTCAGAAAGGCAGATTTTCTTATTATTTCAGCAAGAACAGTCAACATACTAATGTTGTTATGTTCAGAAATGTAAATGAACAAGTTGTTTGAACCTAGAAAAGAGCTCTCAGAAAGGAGCATTTCAATGTCAGCTATGAAAGCACAAGGTACATGAATGATCATCATATAACAGTCATACAAGCAAAGATCAGATTAAGCTACAGGTCTTCATGAACTCAACTCAAGCAAATGCTTCCGATATCAACACATCAATAGATGGAATGCAAAGAACAATCAAGAATATCTAGGGTTTTACAAAAGGATCAAGGATTGACCAAGAACAAACTCGAATCGAGACAAGTGTAACCCCATGAATATATAACGGCTAATGAATACAAGCACATTGCAATAGAGGGGAACGGAGGACTTTTTGGATATAGGAGTATCTTGGCGCTTTTGCAGTTTTGCCTTCTGAGTGTGAAGAATTTCTACCTTACCAATTATTTTCAGTCTTGTGTATGTTTCTATTAGTCTTGTGAATGCAAATTCCTTGATAATTCATCTTAGCCTCGCTGCAAATTCATTATTTTCTGCATAATTTTTATGTGCATGTTAACTTATCAATGCTGATGTGATATTTTCCCTCAGTACAACAAAGTTTTTACCCTTAAATTTTGTAGAAAATTTTTGTCTCATGCATCAAAAATCCTTCACATATCAATCGTGCATATACTCCAAAGTCCTCATAAAAATTTTGTGTATCACCTTAGTTTTAATTACGTTGCAGCCATCTTTTACTCTCAAAATCCCATAAATTAGTTTAGGATACACCAATAAGGAACTAGCCTTGATACTAGAGACTCACCTAAAAATATGTATACCCACAGATCCGAGGTCTTTCCATTGTATCTACGAAAGAGAGAGATCAAATTTTGCAAGCTTAGAAAACCTATAGCCATCTCTCTCTACAGTGGTACACTTTTGAGAGATAACATGTGTTAGTGTAAGTTATTATTTATCATTTTATTTATTTATTAATATAATTCTTACACTTTTTTTTAGCCCTACACTTGTTTGGTTAGCATGCTTAGGTGTAATAAGTTGTGTGGAGTTAGCTTACCAGGTGTGTTGAGTTAACTTCTCGGTTATGTGGAGTTATCTTACTAGTCTTACGGAGTTAACTTAACTACCAAGTATAAGTTAGTGGGAGTTCTTCACCACTAATTTAGGTAGTATTTGAACTTCCCTCATACTAATTGTACATCTTTCTTATTGAGTAATTCAAGTCATTGTATTGTAATGTATTGAGAATTATGGATTATGATGGATATCCATATATGGTATTTTAGCTCTTCTATTTTGCAAATATTATCTACATTAGCACTTGATACATTCCTTCAATGACATGATCGCTCCCACATTAGGTACCAAGTATCATACTACTCAAATTTGGTACTAAAAACCTACCTGAACTCTTCTACATCATAGAAGGTGAATTCCAATATAATATGTTATTAGGATTCCCTTGGATACACACCATGTGTTGTGTCCCTTCCACTCTTCATTGCTGATTTAAATATGAATATGAAGAACAAAACCACATTTTCCCTTCGATCCTAATCCATTCACTGATTGTTACATGATGTACCACCCAAATGATGTATTGGTACCAAAATCCACATCTCGAATTGTTAGATCGAGGCATCCACTAGCACCTCAATACCTTCCTCTAAATCGCCAAATGATTCCTTTATTCGAGGCATTAATATCTCACCCTTGGGAATATTTTCTTCTCATGCTAAACTCCATCCCATCACCAAAAACATATGGTCGCATTGGACGAAAACCCCACGTCACGACCATCCCCGATGTAGGAGATGTTATCTCTTATGGACCGGCATACTTTAAACAAATCTCATTTACGGTGGATTCGATAATCTGTCATCTCATCTGAATCATTAACATCATGTCATGTCATTTAAATAAGATTTTAAGTCCCTTGATAATCCTAAATTCACCCGTATGTACCTCCACTATTGTGCATGGAAAGGCTTTGGCCTTAGGTGTTACTGAAACAATGAACACGCGACCAACCCATCTTACACACCCTCAAACCATACGATAAAAATGGCACGGGATATAGAAAATTCACCCCAAAGACTATTGAAAATATTTCATCCGAACGAGAAACCCCACACCCAATTTCAAATTAGAATCATCATCACCCACCAAATTTTAGGATTCCATAGATACAGATGATATTGTACCTATCCCACCCAAATTGTTTTTAATCAATACCATATCCTTAGGACCACTCACCTATCAATCAGATCACTCTGCTTAAATCATTTCGATATTTTTTCCAAAAATGGTTGAAGAATATTCACCTATCACAGATATCCTTCAATCTAAGGATGATCAAGACATCCTTTCTCACATGGGGACTGAAGAACGTTTTCTTAAGAATTCCTTACCATCCGATACACCTGCTCTTTTTAATGAATCAACCACTGATCTTAACTTAGGAACCTCACAAGATCCCCAGTATAGTTAAATTTTGTTAGAGTCTCATTCCACAAGAGTTATATGATTTCACAACATTCCTAAAAATATATTGTCAAGCATTCGCCTAGTCATATAGCAATATGCCAGGATCGACCCTAACATTGCCGTACATAACATATTCACATATCACGGTGCCAAACCAATCAAACAAAAAAATCTGCAAGATGCATCCCTATATAGCTCTCCTTGTTAAGGAATAATTGCAACATCTATTAACCTCAAAATTCATCATACCTATTACTATCCGCAATGGGTCTCCAACGTTTTCCCCTGTAACTAAAGCCTCGGGAAAATTCACATTTTCACTGTGTTTTAGGGATCTCAATCTTGCATGTCCGAAAGATTATTTCCCTCTTCTAAACATAGACCACTTGTTGATCTAACCACTTTGGCCACAAAATTATCTCCCTCATGGATGGATTTTCTTGTTATAATCAAATCATCATCACACCTAATGATCAACAAAAAACATCTTTTATCACCCCTTGGGAACCTTTGCTTTACCGTGTTATGCCCTTCGGAATTAAAAACACCGGGCAACATATCAATGTGCCATGACATATATCTTCCATGACCTCATCCATGAAATTGTTGAGGACCCCACTGGGAAAGTCCAAGTCATGGAAAAACCAGCTCGAGATCCTCGAATCAATTTTCACTCGCCTAATCCAAATTTTTCTTCACCTTAATCTTGCAAAGTGTGTTTTTGGTGTTCTTAATGATTTTTTTGGGATTTATCATATCTATTCATGGAATTGAATTCGATCCCACAAAATTCAAGGAAATTATTGAAATGTCTCCACCTTCTAACCTCAAACAACTACATAGCCTTTAGGAAAATTGCAGTCCATTCGGTGATTCATATCACAACTCTTCGATCGTTGTCAACCATTTCATCACTTTCTTCGTAAAGATGTCAAGTTCCATTGGGACTCAGATTCTCAAAATGTGTTTGATAAAATTAAGCTATGTTTGTTATCACAACATGTCCTCATTCCACCTCATGAAGGGGAGCCATTTTATCTATACATATCCACTTTTGAACATGCTCTAGGAGCCATGCTAGCTCACTGTGATAGTCAAAATCATAACGGGTTGTATATTATATTATTCATACACTTCACAAATATGAGACACGTTACACAGAAGCTGAGAAATTGTGTTGTGCATTGTATTTTCCACTTCCAAGCTACGCCATTACTTGCTTAATCAAAAAACATACATTGTTACTAGCTTCAATCCACTCAAATCCATGCATGTCAAGCCCTATCATAATGACTTGCATAACCCAATGGATTATGATAATGATGGAGTTTGATCTAGAAATCGTACCAAAAAAATCCATCAAAGGTCGTGCCATTTCTTATCAAATCATCAAGCACCTCTTCATGATAATGAACCACCTCATGAATCTTTCCCTAATGAATCCATTAACAAAATCTTTGAATCTGAAGACTATGAATTAGATATCATCCCATTTAAAATGATCCTCTTCTTTGAAGGTGCTAAATGTCAAGAGGGAGGAGGAACCAATGTTGTTATCATACCACCTTGGAATATTCCCATCCCATTATCATTCAAACTCAATTTTGAGTGTACCAATAACATGGCAAAATATGAAGCCTTAATCATGGGTTTAACTACTACTATTCTCCTAGGTGTCCATGATCTGGAAATCTATGGAGATTCACAACTCATCATCAGTCAAGTCAAAGGAGAGTATCAATGTAAAAATGAGGTCCTTCAAAAGTATAAGGCCATTTTCAACTTTATCCTTGGTGCATTTGACCATTACACCATTCAAGCCATCCCATAATATTCTAATAGGTTCACAGACATTATGGCTTCCCTAGGATCTCTTGTGCCCTTCGAAATGGAGAAATCAAAGGATAAAACTAAGATTTATGTCATCATGCAATGATTAGACCATCCTTCACATCACAATGAGATGCCTTCCATAAACATTATTGAAAAAAATCCATTAGATCTATGGTACACACAAATGTTTGACTATCTTACTAAAACCGAGCTCCCACGAGATTTGTCACTGTGTACTAAACGATCCTTTCTTCAACGTGTCAACCACTTCGTTGTCATAGGAGGCATTCTTTATAAACGTAGTTTTGAGTGTATTATTAAATTGTCTCAAATCACATGAATCAACCAATGCAAGCAAATAAGTCCATAATGTCATTTGTGGAGGCCATTTCAATGGCAATTCCATCGCCAAGCGTATTATACGACTTGGGTATTACTGGACCACTATCACTAAATATTGTTACATGTATGTGAAAAAGTGTGTTAAATTTCAACTTCATTATGATCTCATCGACATCCCTAGTCAAGTATTACAACCCACCCATAACTTATGGCCTTTCTCTTTATGGGGGTTAGACCTCATTGGTGAAATTAATCGAAATAGTCTCAACAAATTCATTCAATTCACCGCAATGAATACTTTACTAAATGGGTTGAAGTTATTTCTTTGTCCTCAACGAAGTATGGGCCTATTGTCAACTTCATAGATCAAAACATTGTATGTCGCTTTGGCATCCCTCACAAGCTCATTACAGATAATGGAAAATCCTTCAAGAATAAGGAGGTTAAAAAACTTTGTGACACATTCAACATTAAGCTTAGCTTTTCATCACCATACTATCCTCAAGAAAATGGACAAGCTGAGGCTTCTAACAAAACACTCAATAAAATCCTCATGAAAATAGTAAATGACGCATGTAGGAATTGGCATCTTCAAATCCCATTTGCTTTATGGGCTTATCAAACTAACATTTTCACACCTACCGGTACTACCCCTTATTCACTTGTTTATGGCATTGAAGCCATCGTACCCCTAGAAATTTAAATCCCATCACTCCATGTATCCTTAAAGGATTTCATCCCTGATGAAGAAAATCACCAAAATCATCTTGCACAACTTGAATTGTTGGATGAAAAATGTCTAGCAGCCCTTGAACATCACCAAGTTTATCAACAATGCATTAATAGAGCATATAACAAACATGTCAGGGAACGTGACTTCAAAATTAGTGATCTCGTACTTAAGGAAAATCATAATGTGACTAAATTAGAATGAAGTAAACGTGGAAATTTTTCCCTAATTGGATTGGTCCATAATTTATTACTCACAAATATGGATCAAGAGGATACCATCTCTCTTTTCTTGACGGGGAACCTGAATTGGAACCCTTAAATGCCTTACACTTATGGCCTTTCTATTGTTAAATGATTATGTTGACAATTTTTGCACTTGTGTAAAAATGGGCAACTCGAAACTTTGTCGTTACGATGAAAAGTCTTGGGTGAAGTATACCTAAGCTAAGGAAGTTTTTATGTTATTTGTTACTACTGAATTAGTTACAAGATTAAATGAAATATGTAGTTATGTGTGCTGTCTCAAAACAGAACAGATCACATAGTCTACAATTTCATGTCATCTTCAGCAAAAGAACACAAATCCCCAAAGGACAACTGTGTTGTCTTGATGAAGATGACAAATTACAAATTAGGTGAAGTGCTTTGAGTTTTGAAGTAGCAAATAGAAATGCAGATTATAGAAAATCGAGTTCATTATCTAGAATGTTACAAGTTACTAGCAATGTTCTTTCCTTCATGATTAAGACATTCAATTATGTTACTGAGTTGTTTAGTTCATTATACAATCCATACAGAGAAGCTAGAATGCAGAAAGAAATATACAACTCATTTACGAAATCCAATGTTTTATTCACAAGGAGAGTCAAATGTTTCCCACACAAGTGTGGGATGTAATCAAAATTAAAGTACAACTATTGAAAAGAAAGGTACACATGCAGGAAGAGAAAGCAAAGGAGTATGATTGAACCCATCATTGCCTTGGGTTTTTCGTTCTTCAATTGAATCATATTCATCTCCATCTTTTGTTTCTCCTTCATTTTCATTGTAGAAGCCATTTTACGAAAAGAAGAAAAGTTAGCTATCAAGGTTATGAGCTCAGGGATCAATTCATATTCCTACACTATCTTACTTCGTGCATATGAATCTTCTCCTAACATGAGATTTATTCTACTTGAAGAACAAACTACATGCATACTTTACTCATTCGAAAGAAGAAGGAGAAAAGAAAGAAAGAAAACATGAACTTAAGAGAGGCCAAAAAGCCTAATTATTTTCTAACTATTTTCCTAAGTGTGCAAGTACAGGTTGCAGCCAATGAAAATAGACAAGTCATAAGTCCATGCAATAAAAGGAAGAATGTAACTCAAAGTTTCAATAATCGTTACAAATAAGAGAAGTTATAGTGTAGAAGAGAAACTAGCAATAAAAGCACATGTTTGATTTGCAATAGAAGGAAGAAGCGAGAATTTGAATGCGATGTTTGGTAGAGGAAGAAATTTTTACTATCAAACAGAATAGAAGACAAGATTTTGGGAAAATTTTGACAGGGCTTTGCCATGTAAAATAGACATTTACAACTTTCCATCATGCTACTTTTAACTACTACATGCTCTTAAAAGAGTTATTTGAATCAAATAAGTGATACAGAAAAGTAGTAAAGCATGCTATGATCAAGATAAAACAACTATGATGTCTCATTTTATTTACCAATCCAACTTCAAACATAAATTGTTATGTTACGAATCGAGAAAATATAACTACTATGTTGGAAATGGATGGAAGATAGAATTTTGGAAAAGTTTTTCCAGGATTCGCCATTAAAAATCAACATTTTAAATTTTTAGAATGCCAAAAATGTTACTATAAAGGAAATAGAGCCTCTATCTAAAAGAAACAAGCTTCAGAGATCAAATTGAATGCAAAAATTTACAACTACAAAGATAAAAGTAATCTACTGATTGACAGGATGAGTTATTCATAGTTTCGAAGGCCACTTGGAAGGTAAAAATATCCGGAGAATATACTTCAATCATAACTAATGATTTAAATTTAGTTTCGATTACAAAATCAACTTAGAGTCAAAAATACAATAAGCTACAAGTTCAAGAATGTTTTCACAAATGAATCCATTTTGACAAGCAAGAATCAAACAACTTGTATCATTTGAATCCCTTAAGTAAATATAACAAGAAGTATTCATGATGCTACAGTAAAGTCAATGAGCTCATTGAATGCAAGATTCATAGTTAACTGGACCAAGAAAACCACAAAAGGTCAAAAGGATCTCAACTTCACCATGGCTCAACTCAAAGCTGAAATACATAACAAAATAGTCTGGGTTTGCATCGAATGCAGAATAAGATCTTTGAAAGCTCAAAGGTAGAGAAAACCCCCAAGGTATTAAACATCAAAGAAAAAGAGTTCTACACAAGGATGAAACATCGAATAAGTGCAATGTCTAATCGAATTAGGGAATGCAAAGATTAAAACAATGTGAAGTGGATTTCAACTTTTCAAAGAAGACATTATAATCCTCCAAATAGATTGTAGAATAAAATGAAGAAATCCGAATACCCACATTGATAAACCTTCAGATCTAGTGAGGTTCGAGAAAAATAGGAATACCCTTTTAGTATTGAACACAAAATCAAACGGAAAATTTTTGAATCAAAATTCATACACATATGAGTTGAAGAAATATTCAATTATTTCAGAAACTATCTTTCCCATTAAACTCATTTTCCAGTTGTAGATCTGAGGAAGTAAATACAGATTTTGAATTTAATCGAAAAGCCCATTAAATGGGTATCAAGAATCAGAATAAGAAATAAGAACTTACCGTTTAAATTGGAGTTGAAAAAACCTCGAAGGATGAAGGATTAGAGCCCAAAAAGAAGAACCCAGAATGAGTTTCAACTCAGAATCCCCAAAGGAATGAAGAGATCACATAGAAAATGCAAGGGAAAAAATGATTATCATTATTTTGAATTCAAAATGGCAACGAAAAAAAGAACGAAACAGGGGTCGATACTTACCATCTTCTCATCAAACTTGATGATGAAAATAACATGGTGTTAAACTCGAAGTTCACAACAATGGTGGCCCAAACTTCAACCACCTTTCTCGAAAACTCTAATGAGCAGATAAAACTCGAGAGAAATATAAAATCCAAACTCAAAATCTTACTCGGGAAAGATGAAAGGCCGAGCTTCGTGGACATAAATGAGAGAGGTCAAACACCTTCAATCATAGAGCTCCATGATTCAAAGAAACCATTTCTCAGAGTTATCTTAGATTCGAGATCAAAAGAAAGAATATGGCAGAGATATCAAACACTTCCGCTCACAAAGCTTCACAAGCTCATCTCAACTAGATCTCACGAAGATATCAATAACAGATCTCAAGAAGAACAATGGCGGAATCTCCCAAAAAAAATTCTCAGAAAACTCCAATAGATCAAAACGATAGAGAAATATCAACGTTGAGCTCTCATGGCCACACAGAACTATAAAACTAGATAAAGCTCAAAGAACCAGAAAGTTCCGACCATGAAAACACTGTAGATAGCTCTAGAGAAACAAGACGCAACAGAATCATTTAATCAAAAGGGTTGAGCTCAAAAGAATAGAATAATGGCATTGAGGAAAAAAATTCAGGGCTTTTCCCCATACAACCAAAAACCAAATGAAATGTGCTTGTGGGTCGATTTCCCTTTACCGCCCGAACCCAAGAAGTGGGTTAACTCTAACTTGACCATGATCAAGGATCAACGATCGCAAAACATCAAGGACACAAGATCCACAACCTCAAATCATCACAACAATCAATGTAAACCACGAGTTAATGCCACAAATCAACATTAAATGCCAGTCAGAAAACCCTAACCACAGGTCATGGATCGATCGACATCGAATACAAAGGTACAAAGATCAATGACAAAGAATAAGGCACGAACATTCAAAATAAACCACCAAGGTTATAGTTAACCCTGAGCGATTTGTAAAAGCCACCAACCAAGTCACCAAGGGGTGAGTCACCGTGGAGAAGGGGACAACCCATGTGTCCACCAAATAAATCATTGCAAACGACTTTCAAAAGTCCAACCTTAGTGCATGCTCCGAATAATGTAAAAGCACCGACCAAATCATATACCATGATCACCGAAAAGGTGAATTTTATAATATGCCAAGGCCGACAAACTCAAAGGTGGCAGACCATATAGTATGGTCATTCCAAATAATCAAAGGTGGTCGAGCATAGTGTGGTGGCTTTACAAAGTGCCCCTCATGTTTTTAAACCATAGTATATGCTAAGTCCACAAAGAGTGGCCAAACCCAATGAGGACAAGAGTTCACAACCACAAGTGGTCCCCACTTCAAGGAGCTAAAATTGATTTGTAGAGTGTCACTCATGTGACCATTTTTAAGGAGATGTCAATATCAGAACATGTGCACATAGCAGGTGGTCCCCATAGGATGTTTATACTTTGCAAAATATTACAAATATTGTAATTATTTTGCTCACATACAGGGAGTTGTATTTTTGCATGCCTTCACAACATGACAGAATAGAGAAGAAGACAGAGTTGCATGTTCATGGAGAGAGACTTGCCTAGCAATGACCTTATTTTTAGCAAATTATTCACCCTTCTTTTCTTAAAAATAGAAACAGTCAACTTCAATTTGATCGTAATGTGAGTAAGGCTAATTCTACCTATTTGTAATTACATGCTCTATTTTATCTTTTATCTATTATTAAATAAAGGATAAAAATAAGATGCATGGGTGAGTACAAGCCTTAGGCCATCTTTAGTGCAAAGGGTGAATTTTATTTTCTTTATGAATTGTGTGCCTTTCAAAGCACAAGGGGACTTCTGGAGGACTTTTAGATATATGCACATCTTGAAGTAAATTTTGATAGTTTTTCCCTCTGAGTGTGAAGTATTTTCTACCTTTCCAAGTTATTTTGCAGTCTTGTGTATGTTTATATTAGTCTTGTGAATGCAAATTCCCTGATCAATCACCTTACCTGCTGAAAATTCAGTCTTTTCTGCTTAATTTTAATGTGCATGTTAACTTATTAGTACTGTTGTGATTCTCCCTCAGTACAATCAAGTGTTTTTCCCTTAGATATTCTATAGAAAACTATTGGCTCGTGCATAAAAAATTCTTCCCATATTAGTTGTGCATATACTCAGTCAAAGCCCTCATACAAATTTGGTGTATCACCTTAAGTTTTAATTATTTTTCAGTTATCTTTTACTCTCAAACTCCCAGAAATCAGTTTAGGATACACCAATAAGGAACTAGCCTTGATACCGGAGACTCACCTCAAAATAGGTATATCCATAGACCCGAGGTGTCTCCATCAGTATCTACGAAAAGAGAGATCAATTGTGAAAGCTTAGAAAACCTATAGTCATCTCTCTACAAGGTGCACTTTGAGAGATAACAGATTGATTATCATGAAGACAATTTTTCAATCAAATCTTACCATCAAAGCAATAAACCCTCACCTCATAAGCTCAGAATCATTCCATCACCCTTTTTCATCATTCTTACATGGGGCATATAGATGCAGGTTATAAAAGCACTTATCCCCTCCTTAGTAAGTGGTTTATTGGGGTCTTGCCCTCAAACAAAATAAAAAATACATATATGGATGCTTCTTATCAAAAGTCAAAAGATAGAAAAGTAGATTGATCCCTCTAAGGTCGGAAATCTAAGTCAAATATAAAATGTAGACCATACCCTAGAAGGATGGCTACTCATGTAAAAGGATTCCCACTTTGATCAACCTCTAAAAGCAAGTCAAAATCAAAAGCATCCAAGAAAGCTTCCCACATCGATCAACTTTCCCTATAAGAAAACTTCCTGCATTGATCAGTTTGCTTCAAAAATCTTATTACAAAAGATGGGGAATTGATTTCCTATGAATTCGTGGAAAAAGGAGAACCCTTCTCCCCTATAAAATCTGACATCTATATTGTCCTTTTATTCTATTACCATTAACAAATATACTTTATCCATTATGATGTGAATAAACTTTCCATTGATAGTTTCATTTAACATTTTGGAAGGCTAAAAGTGTAAGTGACATCAAAACCCATTATATGTGCTAGAAACTTTTAGTGGGGTGATCTTTCCACCTTTACTTAACTTTATTTAGTCACGTTTTTTTACACATTAGTTGTTCACATTTTTATAAAAACTAATTAAAAATATATAAGATCATAATCAAAACATAAATATTTCTAGATACCACAAAAACATACATCCAAATATGTAGAGCATTTAGAACACACATCCAAAAACAAATACATCATCATCATCAACGCATAATCCATATAGCATCCAAGGGCTTCCATGAGCCTATCAATCCAAGTACAAAATTCATATATATCAAAGTATCAAAACGTCACAAATGTCTCATATATATCAATAGGGCTTCTATGAGCCTACAATGATCAAACGATAAAATATACATCTCCTAAAAATTTACTATCACCGAACCCTCCTCATAGAGCAAGGCCACTCCGCACACCGTACCACCATCATCTCCTTCGCACCGTCACCACCTCCACCTCTTGGTGGTGGTCGCCGATGTGGGTGACCCATGCTCACCACACTATCATTAGGCCTCATCCCTCTGTTGCACAGCACCGGTCCACCCGGTCCGCTATATGATTAGCATAAAGAGTGGCATCGAGGTAGTATTTGATGATAATATTCACATAGTAGTCTCGCTTCACTGTACATGGTTTCAAAATGAGCCCCACGTGGAAACCATACCATGCGCCGAAGATCCCACTCTATGATGGGCCATGGCCGATAACTCTGCACCAGATATAAAGAAGGCTCGATAATCCCCAAGGCCTTCTTTAAAGTCTCCCTCTCGCCTCTTGTACTTGTCTTTATTAGTAGAGAAAAGTACAAGTTGTCAGACTATAATCCATCACACTTTATAATCATCTCATCGCACTCAACAATAAGTGTGTCCCAAACCCCCACCAAGTCATCTCGCTCTCTCCGAGCAACATCCCTCTTTGCCTCCACCATGATTGTCTTGGTTGTCACGGCTACTACTGTTGTAGTTACACCCTTATCTCCTCGTCCCTCTCCTCCACCTCAATCTCTTGTGATCCTCCCTCTACTCAAGCACGCACACGAAAAACTACATGTGCAACCCTCTTTATGCCCTTGTCCACTCAAAATACCTCAAAGAATGGGCCCATAATGCACCAAAATTTAGGGCCACCCCGCATTATCAAGAACTATCATCTCACCATCCTCATCAGGAACCATAACACCCATCTACTCAGCGATAGCTGCAGGTCCCACCATAATAGCCTGCGGGGTCTTTATGTCTCCATCCTCCCGCCTATACACAATGGATCCTCGGGTATGTACTGAACTAGGCTAAACTATTTTACGACTTGACGGAATCTCATTAACTCATCTTCTATGGATCTCCTACCCTAAACCCATATATCCTGTGTATACCTCGTAATTCATGGGGGAACTCGGGCCAATCATGAAATCCAACATACGGACACCAGATCACATCTCTAACTCCGTAACTTTGATATCAAATATCGATAATGGGTAGTCCCCTTGGCCTTCCTGTCCCTCCCAATACTAGCACTCCACCTCATGAAAACAGGTGCCTCGCATCAATAGCACACTGGTAATCCCAATGGGTGAGCTATAACAATATGCTCGTTGGCCCAACATTGTAATAGAAACAAACATCAATGCCATATTTCTTGTGGGTTTCCAAGCCCACAACTCTTTATATATCTCGTGCCAGAATAGTAGGTGCCCACTCAAACTCGGTGTGATGCTCCATCATCTGCAACCACCCCACCATCATCCATGGAAATGCCACCTCACGAATCTCTGCAATGTAAAACAAGAAATATCATCATCATCATCACCATCTCTCCCAACATTGTAAAAATATTGGTAATCAAAATCTCCCAATGCATATCTCACACTTCAAGACACATCTCCATATAATTTTTTCATAGTATCCTCCCTCTCTACATCATAAATATAGTAGATAGGTGTCCCCTCACTTGGTAACTCACAATCTGGATGAACATCCTCCAAATTGATGCTCATCTCTCTAGTAGGTAACCAAAAAGTGTTGGTGGAAGGGTTCCACCTCTCTAATAGTGGAATAATGAGACTGAAGCATCTATGGATCCGCCTATAATACCTCATCCCACCAAAACCCATTGCCTCTAAGTGCTCCCAATCATCATTAGCCAAATCCTCTCTGACCTCATCCAACATCAAGGGGATGCAGTCTCTAATAGTAAGCTTTGCATCCACTTGCAAAGCACAAAAACAAAACAAGCATTAGTATCATCATAATGAAAAAAACAAAAAAATTCTATAGCACTAATCCCAAAAGTGAAATTTGTCAAAAAACAAGAAAATGTAAATGAATAGTTGAAATGCCATGATTCAAAATCACAAGTGATTCATATAAATTGACAATAATTCATATAAATAACCAGCGATCCAATAAATCACCGGTGATCCCTACTAAAATATTCTCGTGCCCCCAAATGGCACCAATTTCATCAAAAATTGTAAAAAAATTCACAAAAATTAAAGATTGAGTCAAGAACTCACCTCGACTTGCCTGACAGGTTTCCTCTTTTGACTTGAGGATGCCATCTTGTCATCTTTTTTCACAAAATCTCTCTTTTTAAACATGTTTTCAAAGTTGTTTATATAGAACAATATCATAAATAATGAAATAAAAGCACAAACAACAAGTTATATAACCCCCTTTTCCATGCAAGCCAATCGTTAACAATTGGTTAAATCACCAACAATTGACCCCAATCATTAGTGATTGTCTTATTAATGGATACTTATCCACATTACCTATAAAAACACATCACTTTCACTTCTTGTACAAATTTTCCATGTTTCAAAAGACTTTAGCCTTCAAAATTTCTAAACAAACCAACGCATTCAAAATTTGGGAATTATCATTCATCTATAGGGAGATGAGCCCTTTGGCCCTCATCACTTGGTTTTTCCCCACATAACCTGGTAAGAAACACATGTTTACAAGTATCATGCCCTTCAACCACCCCGATAATTGGTTCCCCTAGTTTTTTTTCCTTGCACCCTCTCCAATTGGGGCAAGCCTTTGAAACAAAACACACTGGTGTTCACTATATTATGATACAATCGACTCACCCATGCCAAACACAAATTTTTATCCATCATTTTTTCTAGCAATTTGCCAAAAATTGCTAGAAAAAAAGGGGCAAATGTAGACACCAAAAATTACATCCCCAAGCCCAAACATACTCACGACCAAAGACACCACATTTAGGAAAACTCATCATATCTTCCCCGTGACCACTTTCAATTAATACATTTACACCCATCACATTCCTAAAGTCCAAAATGATTATTTAATTATTTAATATATATAATAGGTATTATCTCCTCACACCTCACCCTCACACCTCATCAAGTTCACTACGACACCTCATTATCCACATAACCAACTTCTTAAAAAAGCACTAACCTATTCACTAAAATACCTAGTCATCTAGCTAAACAAATATGCCAAAAAGCTAACTTCCCCTCATCCAAATAAGTTAGTTCGTGATTTTTAAAACTATCTGTCGTCTTAACAACTTCAAAATCCATCATTTTGAGCTCAAAATAGAAGGGAATCATTTGGTTTTCTAACCAAACTAGATTTCCCTAAAATTTTTGGTGATTTTCCTGATCACCGGCAATCTATAAATACTTGTTTACAAACCTTATTTCGAACATGAATCCAATAGTTTTGTAGGTACACTCTTATCATATTTTTCAACTCATCGGGAATTCAATCATTCTATACCAACACAACCCAACATCACGTTGCTTGAGTAACGTTAGATTCATCATCACATTACTCACCAACCACCTACTTCCATTCATCTATCACACCAACATCCACCAAGGTAAATCTTTCATTTTGTTCATTTTAGGCACTGTAATTAGGTACATTTATGCTTATAGCTCATTTATATATTGCCAATACTCTTCTTTTTTAAAAATTGATAGCCTAACCATTGACTTTCGCTTTGTTTATAAAAATTGTCGATTTCATAGTAATCACTAGTGATTACCCCAATCGCTAGCGATTATTCTAAATCACTAGCGATTCCTGTAGTTTTATACTTTTTCATCATTTTCTGCTAAATCTAACCAAAATGCAAAGATTTTTCTTGTTATCTACTAATATTTTGTCTAGTATGATGTCTTCAGATGGCATTAGGAGGCTCTAACTTTCCTACAGATTGATTCTTTTTAAATGGTATGCCATCCATTGTACTTTGAACAATACAACTTGCTCCATGATCTCAAACTCTACGTGATCCAGGAAGCTCCTTTTGATCACCTAGAGGCTATTTTTTCCACAACACAACATATCCGGGAAGCCACCGATGCTTTTTGGGATGCGTATGATGAAGCACTAAGACTCCAGGAAGACCTCATTCAATACGAACACCAATACGAGACCAACCTTGAGAACTTGGAGGAGGATTACCATACCACTTCAGATTTTGATGCCAACAATCATCTCATCATATCAAGCTCGAGACTCTACCTTCACCCACCAATATGGCACCCATGAAGAAGATTCAAACTTTTTTCTTTGAACATTATATCTTTGTTCCCGACTTTCTGATCTCACTAGAGAAGAGGAGGGAACCATGACTTTGTAGACTCTCTAGTATCTCGAAAATCTTTATATGGATTAGGAATCCGATTTATGGATTTAATTCATGATTTTATCAGCCATATGTGTATCTATCTTAAATAATTGATAATCACTTTGTAACACAATCATAAGTACTAAATAAAGCTTAAATTTTTTCTAATCAATAAAAATTATATTGATGTGATTTGCAGCCTTGTTTACAGGAGATTGTTCATAGGAAAAAGCTCTTATCCATTGTTTTTAAAATAGTGCGCAAAACAAAACATAATCAACATCCATGGGTATCCTAGAAACCCCGTCATACTAAGGTTGAGCTTGGTTATTACCTCTTGAATCCATCAATACAACCAAGGTAAAAATCATGCTAGATAGAATGAATTCCGAATAGTAATTCCCTCTCTAAAAGAATGGAATACTAATTTCATTGCTCTAGCCCCAAATCTCTGGGATCTAAATTTGTTGCCAAATTTCGATCCATAAGTCTTTACAATACTATCTATAAGATAATCAACAAAATGATGGCAGCTAGATTAAAATATTTGATGAACTACCTAATCTCTACGAACAAAAAATGGCTTCATCAGTGGTAGGCTTATACAATGAGGTATTATTATGGTTCATGAAGAAATTCATTCAAGCACAACATGTTAATACTAAATGTATGATTCTCAAATTGGATATGCAAAAATCCTTTAATAGAGTTAGCTAGAAATTTCTCTTACGAGTATTCCATAGCTTTGGATTTGATTGCAAATGGTGCAACTAGATTTTAACTGTATCTCCTCACCTTGTTTCTCTATCCTCATAAATGGTATTCTAGTTGGCTTCTTTAGGAACAACATAAGAATTAGACAAGGAGACCAACTGTCATCATTTTCTCTTCATGGTAATGGCAAACACATTAAGTAGCACTTTAGAAGCACCCAAATAGGTTGCTACTATTTATTGTATTAATATCACCACTCACTCCCCCATTGTTACTCATAGCCAATTCACAGATGACACACTTCTCTTGAGTGCAACGTCAATGGTAGAGGAAAAAGCCCTTAAAGAAATTTTGGAATGTTATCAAGCAGCCTCTCAACAGTTGATAAACTTCTCTAAAAGTGGCATTTCTTTTATAAACACCCTCTACGTCGACAAAGGAAGATCGATGATATCTTTGGTTATAACATCATGGATCTACCATCTTCTTATCTTGATATACCTCTTTTCAAATAAAAACAAATAAACAACTTGTGGAATCCTATCATTAAGCGCTGCCAAAAGAAACAAGCAGGATGGAAAGGGGCCCTACTAAGTCGTAGGTAAACTCCAATCAAGTTAATACTACACTCAAGAGTCTCCCAATTTATTTTATATCACTGCTCAAAATGCCTTCTTGGTGGTCAATGTTATGGAAAAAATTCAAAAAGTATTCCTATGGTTGGGTTCGGAAGAAAAGAAGATAATCCATTTAGTCTCTTGGAATGTTGTGTGCCAAACGACCAACTTGGGAGGTTTGGGGCTTATGAGCATTGCGACATGAATGAAGTGAATCTTGTAAAGATTTGTTGGGAAGTGGCTTCTGCAAACTCAATTGATTGGGTCCATCTCCTCTGATCCAAATATCTAACACACTTGGGTAGTTTTCTTCACTCCTCCCCCCATGAGGCTCTGCCATTTGGAATTAAGTGGTGAGTTCCCTTCCTCTTTTACATGTTGGCACTAAATGGCATTGAGAAATGGACACCAAATTGAATTTTAGATGGATTGGTGGATTGGGTACAAACCTCTATGTCAAGACTCTTCCCGGGATTCAATCAAAAGACCTCTCATTACTCGTTGTGGAAAAACATTTGTTGGTTACTACCAAATACTCAATTCAAAACCTTCTTGGCTTATCCCTAATTGGCCTAGCATTGGTGATATCCAAATTCAATTTCTAATTTCTTTACATGTTTGAATGCATTTTACCCCTTTCTTCTTTGGTAATTTCACTATCCTGGCTTATGTTTCTAAACCTTGCATTCCTGTGGTCCTCCTCTTCACCACATTTGGCCACGGAAGTTGACCCAAAAATGATTTTTTTTTTGGATTTTCCCTTTCTTTGGCGAGAATTAAAAGGAGAATTTCTAGACTATAAAAGTCCTCTTCTCACATTCTTCTTATCCTTCTCAAACCTGGCTCTTAATCCATTTTGAAGTATCATGGATCTTTCATGAGGGATCATTTCTCTTTCCTCCTTCCTCTTGACCATGGGGTATCTAGAAGGAAAGGAACAAGCATATATTCAAAGAGTAAAGTTATACCCTAAAAAATAATTTCTTTTTCTTTTAAAAATTTCCTTTTTAGAAATGCTTTCCTAACTTATGATATAGTGAGAACCTTAAAAGGATAGGATTCTCTCTTCCTTCTAGATGTGTCCTCTATGTTAACACTTTTGTGGATGAAAGTGCATGCAGGAAAGTCTAGGGAGGTGTTATTCTCTAACAATGAGTCCTCCCTCACATTATTCTTATTGTTTTTCTCCCAAACCATATGGATGAAGGCTATGGCCTCTTAAAGGTATAGATCCACTCTTTGAGAGGGCGTAATAATGGATCTTTCATGAATATCATCAAAATGCTAATTGGAAGACCCCGAACCATGGAATATGGTGCTCCCCTGAGATTCATATTCTTCAAGACACATAGGAAATCAAGTTTCTCATGTTCCTAGAGAAGGTAATAAGGTCCTTCCTCATGCCTAATTTGGGAGTATATAGGAAAGAAAGGAACATGGATTATATTCCCAAAGAGTAAAGTATGGACCCTACACGTTAGTTTTAAAATAATTTCTATTCTCTTTAGGGAAAAAATCTTAACAACTTCTTCTTCTACGGAAGAATTGTATTATGCGATGTGATATGTTGATTTTGTGGAAAAAATAACTTGTGATCCAACTCATATCATATCTATTCAAGGTGTAATTATGAGGAGATCTCCTAGAAAAACACAAACAAATTATAAATTTGATGCCCCGAGTTGCATTTTTATATTCTCTAGATTAAACACTACCCCGCCTAGATGTCTCAAACTTAACATGGATGGTGCATCTAAAGGGAATCAGGAAAGAATTACCACCTTCTAGAAAGAATTTTGGAGGCAAAATTATTCTTCGTAACAATGGGAAGGTGCGAGGTGGGCCACTCTACTTGCAATTTACCAATACTAATTAAGTGAAGGCACCAATCTCAGAGATGGAGGCTCAAGCATGGCCATTCTTAAAGGTATCAGAGCCTACTCCTACTAAATATCTTTCGGGTTATGAGAGGGATGTCTAATAATGAACAAAGTCTTTGAGTTTATCATTGCTACTTTAATATCATCAAAATCCTTAATTTTTGAAAGTTACCTAAACATACCTAAACAATAGAAGAATATCGAGAACATCATAAAGAACGTAAAAATTGGACATCGGGAGATTCATATTCTTCAAACAGATTCTAGGAAATCAAGTATCAAATTTTACCAGAGAAGGTAAGGGAAGGTCATTGGTTTTCGATCTCCGGTCTTCGACGGTCGTAAAAGAGCATTGCTCAGCCGCGTGTGGACTATGGTAATTTGGGAGTCCTATAGGAAAATCAACAAACATGGATAAAGGGAACTTCCCAAGATGAGCTTCTCCAAATTATCCACAATGATTTCTTTTTAAACGTTAACCTTTTATGGATTATGTTTTTGTATTTGATGTCAAGCATATATATATTAAGGATATTAGTCTTAAACCAGAAACCTTCTTCTTTAACTTCCACATGGTTAGGGAGAATAATATTGTCATTATGTCGATGTGAAATTTGATTGATCCTGGGGCTTATGCCATGTGAGAAAGAATTAAATATGGCTAAGGTTTGTTAAAATCTTGGGAAACCCAATGTGATTAATTTTATGCCCCATCGTTAATCATATCTATTCAAGGTGTAATTATGAGGAGATCTCCTATTTTAAGGGCCCTAAAACACAAGTAAGGAAATTATAAATTTGATGCCCCGAGTTATTTTTTATATTCTTATTTATTTCAACAGTATGGGAAAGGTCAATATAGTTGCATACTGATTCCTAAAAATTTCTATGTGATGAATGTTTATTAGCCTAGGATGAAGAGGTAGTAGATGGAATATTTTGATTAGGAAAATGGAATAAACCACCTTTAGGCCTGGATTGAGCCACATTTTGGGTTACTCGGCAAATCATGTATTGTCGATCGGTGAGTGCTAGCGTCGTGTGTTGCAAGATCGGAACTTGGTCAAGGGGCAAAGGTATTGTGCATCGGGAAGGTGAAACACCTACTTCACGGAATTTTGACCAATAGTTTTGAATATCTAAATGGTGTCTGATAGGCAAGTGAAAACTCCATTAGCCTTGAGAAATACTCTTGTTTACATTTTTTGACTAAGCACTTGCACGAACCCGTGGATGTAGGCAATCACCAAACTTTTATCAATCCCGGTGAGAATCCTACTATTTATTTTAAATTTATTACTTAAAAGGAGTAAATTGTCGGCAAATAATTTAAGCCTACAAGATGGAATAGTAGTAATAACTTGATTATTTTCGGATCATTTGCGGGTCTCATTTCATCATTCTCTCACACCTCCACCACGGTAAGAAGATTAATCTATCTATTTTTTTTTAAATCTCTGGAACATTCTATCAATCTTACTAGGGAGGGTGAACGCCTCATTCTACATTAGTGTCTCCTTTATCTTCTCTTCTAATTTGCGGCCTCCCCCACTGAGCTTATCAATGCCCACCCAAATTAGGAATGGGTCATTGTACTTCCACCTCCTCCTCTTCCTTCTCCCGCTTCCCATCCTTCATCAAAGAATCGGTGCCATAGGAAAATTCTCACTAATTATGAATCTGAAGTTTCCATTATGGGTTCCTCCTTTGAGGGTACGTCCCCTGCGAAATAGTGTCCCCACTCTTCCAACAACCATTTTCTGGTTCCCCTGTTGGTGGCACCTCATGGGACTTGGTTATTACGCATCACCTTCCTTATTATGTTTCCATCTCGAAACAACTACTCTCTAAAGCCATTCGAATATGTCCTCTTTGTATCTAGAATCTCCTTAAATCAAGTCGAGTTGCTATGGAAGAAGAACAACTTGTTGTCGAAGAAATCCATCCTAAAGTTTTTGATGTTAGATGTATGAAACAAATGGTGTTCAACACGTGTGCAGAGGAAGATGTCTAGTTGGGTGCTAAGGAAATCCAGACCGTGAAGGATTATGGTAAAAAATTGAAGTGGAAACTGAAGAGAATCTGTCTACTGAGAACAATAATGTGGAAATTGTTATTTCTATCCTCACAAAACTTCAAAGGGATTCTACTATTTTGAAGGCCTGGGAAGACTATCCGCGAACAACACTATGGCAACCATCAATAAAGACTATACAAAAATGATCACCTTGGTGGATTCTCTGGCTCAAACAATTAGCTCTATAAATGCTACAAGAAGATGTTCATCGAAAGTGAAAAATATCATATGATCATATGATGTATATTGTTAAAAGTATATAGTTTTCTCTTTTTCTCGAATGATTGCTTACTTTTTGGGGATAACTATGGGTATTTACAATGTAATCTTCACTACTCTATATTTACATATGAGTTTTTGTTAAAGGTTGTGAGACCTCATAAAACCCCTCATTTTACCCTAATTCTAAAAACATAGTAGCATGTAATAATAGCACATAATAGTTAGAAATATTTTCAAATGGATATTAGATTAAAATTATTTAATGGTTTTTGGGAGAGGAAGTTTATGTGCATCAACCACTAGGCTATGAAGAGTAAGGTCAAGAGAAAAGTTTGTAAATTGAATTAATCTCTTTATGGTCTCAAGCAAACACCAAGAACTTGGTATAGTTTTATTGAGTTATACCTATTAAGAATTGTGTTTAATCAAAGTAGTAGTGATCCCACATTATACATAAAGATCAATGCACAAGGTCAATTCTTGATAGTATGTCTATATGTTGACTATCTTATTTTCACAAGTAATTTTTCAATTGAAGAGTTTAAGAACATAATGAAAATGAGTTTAAAATGACATATTTGGGTCTTATGAAGTATTTTTGGCAATTAAATTTAATTGGTTAGAGGATAACATTTTTATATGTGATACAAAGTATGTAGATGATGTTTTGAAAATGTTTTAGGATGAAGAACAACAACCCAACACAACTCCACTTATAAAAGAATCACGTTAAACAGTTAGAAAAAGGTTCCAATGTCGATTATACTTAATAAAAGAGACTCATTGGTATTATGATGTGCTTGAAAACACAAGGCCATATATCATGTATCGAGTAAGATTAATCTTAAGATTCATGGGGTCACCAAAGGAATCAAACTGATAAGTTAGAAAGAGGATTTTAATATATATTGCATGAACACTCATATATGAATTTTTATATAAACCACGAGTTTAAGTTAACAAGATATACATATAGTGATTTTATAGGTAGCATAGATGACACGAAATGTAATTCGGATGTGTATTTAGTTTTGGATTAGGTGTAGTGTCATGGGCATCCAAGAATTGTTCATCGTAACTATTTCATTAAGAATAGTATAATATGTGGCATCCACATCCACATCATGTCAAAAAGTTTGAATGTGAAGAGTTCCACCGATTTATTGCATGATCAAGAATAAACAACATAGATATTTTATGATAATAACTCAATAATAGATTTTTCACAGAACCATGTCTTACATAAGTAAAAGATATCATTTTATTTGATAACTTGTCAATAATAGTGAAATCTACTTAGATTTTTGTAAATCAAGATTTAATTTTAGCAAAGGATACTTTTGAATATTTGAGAGAAAATTAGAATGTAATTTATTATTCCAAATTCAAGTTTAAGGGGAGTGTTAGAAATAATAAACACGACTCCACTCGTGCATGCATACATGCAACTTTAGAAAACACGCTTTATTTTTAGTAAAAACTAGTTCGATAGAAAGAAGTTTTAAATTAGGAAAATAAATTTAGTTAAAAATCATATTAAAATATATTGATAAAAACATGTTAAAAGAGTTATAAGTATGCGTGTAAACTCCATATTTTAAAAAGTACAAAATAAAGAAAAACACCCGAGTGTTGTCCAACTTATTAATGGAAGAAGTTTTATTTCTGCATATTGAGCTTGTGTTGTGTTTTTTTTTTTTGTTTTATCTTTATTTTTCTAGTTTACTTATGAGAGCACCCATCCTCATAAGATTTTCGGCATCATCAAATCCTTCATACACTTCAAGAGAAACATAAGACCACATAACACCAATTGTTTTAAAGTTCTTTTTCTTATTTAAGTTGTTTCAATACTTTCATTTTAATTACACTATTATTTATTAGAGACCATTATTATTTTTCTTGCATTCGTGATTTCTTATTAAGATACACATGGGTCACTAAGGAACATTGTAGTAAAGTTCAAACAACAATACATATACACATTTTTATCCCATTAAACCAATAATTAGTATTGCATCGAATTCTATATTAAAAATGTCATTTTATAGGTATTCAAATTTGGTGCAAATCTTGTTGGAACATTATTTTTGCATGACATTTCATTTTTAATTATACCTATATCATGACACATTTTTAATCTTGGTATTTTACTTCTCTTTTATTTATCACTTGATCACACACTCTTTTATTTCTTCTCCTCTCTCTTTCTCAACTTATTATTATGTCACAGGATTCGTAGCTTGTTTATCCCACTTTTGAACTTGTTTATATATCCTGATAGTAAATTTAGAGTTAGAAAATGCCAACTATTGACAAAGTCAAAAACATGGTTTTATCTCTTTTTGTTGGTCACCCTAGGTGTTAGCCTCGTTAATTTTTTTTTGGTCTTGTTGAGTCAAACTTTGTGTGTCAATAAGTCCCTAATTAAAACATGATAACACTAATATACAAACCCCATAATTGTATTTAAAACCCATCATACACATAGCAAGAGGAGAACCTAGTTGGCTTCTAATGTTTGTATTTACTTGAACACACTTCTATAGTTTCATAAGGAATAAATATGATCGTATAGGTCATTTCTACACTTATACCAAAGAAAGACCTAGGAAAATGACATTTGGACTTGAATTCACATGATTCAACACACATATGCATAGGATGGAGAACTATGTGGAGTTGATCCCTATCCAAACTATTGGTATGTAGGCAATGCTCAACTATCTACATGTGGTTGGTTTAATCCAACCTAAAACGCTAACCCTCGTTGAAGGTTTTCTAAACCCAAGTGTCTTAATAGGGCTCTAGACGAAGAAAAGGCATTTCCATGGCTTTAGTTTGACATCATAAAAATTTGAAACAAAATTACACAAAAGAAACCTAGAAGTCAAACATGTGTCATTAAGTTGGAGTCATGAGCTTGTAGACACTTTTGAAAAATTCAAGAGGTAATAGATATCATAGTGGACTAAGTATGCTAACAATGTCTCGAGGGGTTGGAGCATTGTGCCACTTTAAGGAATTTTTCTTTATCTCACGCCGAGTCTTCTATGATCATGTGGCTACTTCTGAAAGCCACATATAGTTTGTGTGAGCTAAGTATCTTATCCATTTAAATTTCCTTGCTTCTTGTAAATATTTCAAATATACATGATGTTATCTTAAAGCCATAGATACACCGTGTAAACTAAGTAGATTATTGATTTAGATTTACAACTTGTTGCCTATAAATACTTCAAGTATACATGATATTATCCCAACTAAATTCAGTTTGATGTAGTTAATTGTACTCTGTTTATAATATGAATTAAGTCAATAGTTACTATATATTATATATCATCATGTGCACAATAACCAAAATGGAGTGCATGCTTGTGAAAAATCCACACCTATAAATAACATACTTTCTTAGGGAAATTCTCATTTTATTTTTACTCGTATACAACTCAAAAACAATTCTCTACATATTATAAGAATATATAAGATTCTTAAATGTGTTTATACATATTCATGTATAAGCCAACACAATAGTGTTGGAGGTTGTGTACCTCTAGACTTTGTTGGACCAGAGATTCTTTCATAAACATTGTAAAAGTAGTGGAAGAGTAAAGATTGAGTTAGAGGGTCCAATTGCCTACCGAATTTCATCAATTTTAAGTTTTACACATTCCAATGTTGTTTGTATGAGACGTAAAGAGGAATGACAAGGTATTATTTATTTATGCTTTACAACTGCTTTAATGAAAGCATTTAGAAATAAAATAAAAATAAAAATAATTTTATTTACGAAACGAATAAGTGTCATATCAAATTATTATTTTTTTTATATAAAACCATTAAATTACCAACACCACTCACCCCAAAATTTAAAACCAGTGCCTTAGTGGATGGGGTCATTTCATTTGCACCGTCAAGCTTAGCTTTGCTTTGGCAAAAATCACTCCATAAGATTCGTTACTTCTTTCCTAAGTTTTCATTGGGAGCATCAAATCTTACGGTGTTAAATAAAAGCTACAAATTTATCACAGGGAGGGAATTTCAGACACGCAGTTCAGTATTTCCTGAAATTGATAACTGATAATGGAGAAACATGCTTCTCAATTACGCGGCGGGAAGAATGCAGATCTGCAATTGCGGATAATTTCTTCCGATGGCGTCGAATACGATGGCAATCCACTTTACCTCCATTCTCAAGTTCTGGAGAAATCAAAGTATTTTGAAGCCTGGTCTCCAGATATGTCTTCTTGTCCAGAAATCAAGCTAACAGTCCCTTCCGATGGTTCTGCTGAGAATTACATCAAGTGTATCGGTCTCATGCATTCATCTTACTCTGGAAAAGACCTTTCTTTTCCAATGTAGATGAAGCCCTGCAAATTTTACCTGTTACTTCGGAATTACTGTTTGAAGAGGGAATTGAGGCGTGCATGGAATATTTGGCAGCAGTTTGTTGGACTCCTCAACAAAAGCTCAAACTCACGGCTCTACTATCATATTTGCAGGTAAATATTTCTGCCGATTTAGCTGAAAGACTCAAAGTTCTTCCTGAATCATCATTTGATGAAGAAATCGACATGCTTAAAATGAAGTTGCCGGAAATGTTGTGTGAAATTACTGATTGTGAAGCATCCCCTCAGTCATGTTTCGCGATTTCTAAGACCGAATACATTCCGAGTCCCCTGCCTCTGCATCACAAAAATTCACAATGGAGAGGTATATAGTTGCAAACTTTGAGGAAGATGTACCTCCGGCTATTCAAAATATATTCAGAGAAACTCTTTTAAACAAATGTAAACTAATAATTGAGGGTATCAAATATGGAAACCCTAGCGAGGGTTTGTTGTGGTTGTTAGATGTAATTAAGCTCTGTAAAAGGGAAATGTTTGAATCCGCGTTCAAAATATTTGTTGAAGATGCACAGCTCGCCAACATAATACTCAAACCCCAAACAGAGCGGTCTGGTCAAGGTTTTGAGGAAGACCGGCACAACAAAATCGTTATCCATCTGCTAGATGTTTTAGTTGATAGGTTTCTCAAGGCTTTGGCAAATGGGGAAATCGTTATTCCAAAATCTATGCGCATCTCTTTTTTGACATTATGGGTACCAGTAATGATCTTTCTGCTTTGTCGATTCGCTGCTCGATCATCCTCTCGCTATTCATCGGATGATGAATACTCCAAGAGATTTGAGGAGGAGGTGACCAAAGTAATTCGAAGCGTTCCTGTTGAAGATCAGAAGCGTATATTTAATTCTTGTCAGGGGGAAGGAATGGCCAAAGTACTTCGAAGTGTTCCTCAAAGTTGTCAAACTCGCGTGAGGGAAATGTTCGAGTGGTGGATAAATGTGATTTGGTTGGGAGTAATGAAGTCGAATTGCAGCCATTTTCGGATAGAATGAGGTACAATTTCATCTGAAACACATTATTAATGCAGTGTATAATCTTTAGTATGTAGACTTGTGATCATTGAAATTCAAATAACTCTAAATTGTTAGTTCAACCAGTTACAAGTTGCTGAAAACAAACTAATCATTTGATGTTATTAACTCTGTTTTTGAAGGTTTTGGTAGGAATTATCCATATCACTGTTACCGACATGCCTGCCATTTTCGAGGTCATCTTCGACGTATATTTTGGTATCAGTTTATTATTTTTGAGTGAAGAATCGCTCAAAAAAGAAAAAACACCAACGGTCATAGGTAGTCCGTGGTAGTTTGGTGCTACATACACTAAATGTATAGAAAAATATTTGCATGTATCTGTTTCTTCGTGTATTGACGTTTCTTTACATAGCACTGCTATTTGAGGGTTTTGTAACTTTGACATGTAAACATAGAACTTCAATGGTTTTGGTGTTACCTAACCTTGAGATTTGACACCCGTCCTGGACGTTTTTTTTTTTTTAGTGTGTTAGGATTTACTTTATAGTCTATCTCGTTATCAAACTTTTTTAATCATATATAATATTTTGGAAACTTGTTAGGAAAAAGGAGCCGGTGTTTGTGTATGGACCAATAGTGAGGAATGTACATGTAATTATAGTTGTTTTAATCAAAGGAAGTACATGCCACTTTCACAACTAAAATTTGAATTGAAAGTATCTAGTAAAACATGTAGGTTATTAAATGACACACCTTTAAGTACACAATGACTTAATTCTTAAATGATGCTCCACCTTAAATTCTTTGTAGTTAAACCTATCTTATTTAAATACTTTAAAAAGTACCTTCCACATAATTTAAAGGTTCAAAAGGAAATTAGTATATTAGAGAGATCATTATCTATTAAAAATTTTTTCTTTCTTTCTAATTATATTAAGTTTAAGTGGATATATGCAACCCTTAACTTAAGGTCCACGGTCACTAGGTTCTTTCCTTAGAAAGAATGTCATTGGATGAAACATTATAGTTATTTATATTGAACAATATATTAAAGTATATTATACAATTTTACTTAAATTTATTGTTGTTTGTGTTCAAGCAAAATGTGGTATAAATTTACATTGCTTCATTCACACGCTTAGATGTTAAAGGCCACCGACATGTTATCTTAGTTAAGCTAAATTTCAAATCTTAAAATTACCTCCATTTTGAATGGCAACAAAAATATATGAGATGAAAGAGAGACATATTCATCATTATTATGTAGATTTTATTTATTTATTTTCAATATAGTGATGTTTTTGGTTATGGAACATGGAGTTCAAATATAATTGCATTTTAGTATATACCTTCATTTTTAAATTTAATTGATGTTTTCTTTATCAATTATTGCATTTACTTTTTATCATGTTATTTGTATGTTAATCAATTAAAATAAATCTAAGTTGAGCTTTGAACACGATTTTTTAAAGGTTAATATACATATAAATAATCTCTTCTTAAATTCAATTGCTATATATTTAACCTTTTAAAGATGTAATGTTAATTGAGGATGAATGGAACCTTTATCTCCATTGAGATTCATTAAGAAAGGGTGGTTCGTGGCTTTACTACAAATCTAGTGCTTGCCCCAAATTCCTGTTATTTCTCAAATCATTCACACATTGCATCTCAAGTAATGTAACTTTTCTCTCGCATAAAATAATAACAAATTGTCGATTGAGGACATTATAGTTTTAAATATATAGGCTATGAGTATAAAAATATTATACATAGTTTTGGGTTTTGATTATCTTTGTGACATTTATTTTTCTAGTTTGCTCACTACTTGTTGGAGTTGGGTTCACACTAGGTCCGATTTATCTAGATATTATCTATCTAGCCTAGTTTAGTATTAGTGCACACTACATTAGCTAAGAGTTAAGCTTATCTTTGGTAGTTTGTTTATTATTTTTGGAGATAATCCCCACATGTACATAGATTTTGTTTGATCCAAATTATTGTTTGATTCTCCTATTTTTGAGGTGTTTACAACAATTGCTTAGTTGTTATGCAACCACCTCTTAGGCCTATTAAAGAGGCATTCGACTTGTATTTTTCGAGATCATCCAAGATTGTACATTTGAGATATTTTCTACATGTTTGTGCGTAATTGATGTGTATGCTTAATGTTTGGTTGTTGTGGTTCTAGTTTGTTGGAATGATCATGTTTGACTAAGATTACTTTATACTCTAATATGGTATCATATCGTTTCTAACAACCACGACCTAACTAGATCTCCCTAGATCAAATCTTCGATTGTGTATTCATTCTAAACCATCTTGTTTTTAGTTTAGGGAGAAATTCTCGGCCTAAGATTGGTTATTGGTTGAGGGTTCATTTCATCCTATTATAGGAGAAAATCGTAAAAATTTAATAAAGCTTGTTACAAATTTCTAAAATTCCAAAATGAAATTTTTAATTGTTTTAATTATTAATCTAATTTTGGAGATTTGTATCATATGAAGATTTTACATTAAAAATCCTCGCATAGAGCCCCTCTTTGGATGAGCGAGCTCTTCCATCTTTCCCATATGTTTTTACATAAAATTCATTAAAATATCTCTTAATGGGGTAATTTGGCGTCAATTTTAGTGGCGAATATTCATTAATTCACGAATATTTTGGTTTTTGAAATTTACATTTGGCGAATTTTTAGGGTAGGAATTAGGGTCACCTAAATTTTCTTGGTACAAGTTACTTTTAGGGGTCGGTTCACCTAGTGTTTACACCAATAGCTGATTGTTTTAATTCAAATTACCTTTAGCGTGAAATTGAAAATTGCCATATTCGCCTTCATATATATACTAATTATGTATTTATAATTTTGTATGAAAATTTTGACTATCAAGTACAAATCAAATATTCCTTACAATTCCTTTGGGATTTAAAGATCAAGATTGACTACATATTGCAACCTTGCATTAAGGTATTTTTAATTGTTATGGTATTCTATTGCATTTGTTTCAAAAAGGTGCAAATCAAAATGGCACCGATTGGTGGCATGTATATGCTATCAAATGGTAGCACTATATATGTTATCGATTGGTAGCATTGTTTATGCTATCGACTAAAGTAGCATACACAATGTTATCGGCTAGTAGCATTCACAAATGCTACTAGCCGATAATATTATGTATGTTATTGGCGATAGTATACACAATGCTACAGAGATAGTAGCATAAATAATTCTATCGAGATAGTAGCATATGTTGGTGTGTGGGATCCTACTTGTCCTCCACTCATACGGAGGGTAATATCACATGGGTTAGGTTTAGGGTTAGGTTTAGGGTTTGCTTGAGTGTCATGCACTACGGGTTCCTCATCCATCTACGGTATTTTAGAGGGGTTCATCATCTCCATTGTTGGGAGTGCATCTTCTAGGACTCTTGCCACTTCCACTTTTCTGGAGACTTTCATTGATCCACCCTTATTTGTGGATCTATTTTTTGTTATGGGGATGTTTTGTTTCCTTCACATCAGTTGGACATATTTTCTACAGGTGTTCACCCTTCATACTCTGACAGTTCTTCACTCGTGACATTACATTCGGTTCCTTCACACTCGCTTGCTAGACCTATGTCACACTTTCATGGACAAGATTCAAAGTTATTTTTGCTACTGCCTTCGGTTTCCTTCGTGGAGTAGGAAGACTTCCAACACATCATTTCTGTCCTTCCTAAGGGCAGACACACAGTTTGGTGCGGATGGCTCTTCTTCAGTCCAGAGCCAGAGGATCTCATCATCGACATTCTTCTGGGAGACTTCTTAGAGTTGTAGATTTCAGATCCATCCATGACATCTTCTGCATCCATCTCATCTCCCTCTTCTTCTCTCTTCTTCATCTTTCCGAGAGATTTCCCTTTTGTACATGGGTACCTTTACAAGCTAGTCTATGGCAGGACCCATCTTTGGCATCTTTCTTAGATTTGAGAGTGTTTTGTTCTCTTGTGGTGGATGTTTTTCCCACTGGGTTTTCCTTCATTTCTTGGGACTTCTTTTTGTGCATGGGTACCTCATCAGGCTTTGTGTTGGGACCCATTTCTCTTCTTCTTCTTCTTCTAGGAAGATGGTGTTTGTATATGGGCACCTTATCAGGCCTTTAGTTTTGGGCCCCATTGACACATCTTTCTTAGTTGTTTAGGGAATTTTCTTGTTCATTACGACTCATCATAGCTCTTTACCCAGATTTTGATGAAGTGGGGTGTTGGTGTGTGGGATCCTATGTGTCCTCCACTCATATGGAGGGTCATCTCGATGGGTTAGGTTTAGGGTTTGCTTGAGTGTCATGCACTAGGGTTACTCAAAGATCTGTGTATTTCATAGGAGTTCATCATCTCCATTGTTGGGAGTGCCCCTTCGGGACTCTTGCCACTTCCACTTTTCTAAAGACTTTCATTGATCCACCCTTGTTTGTGGATCCATTTTTTGTTATTAGGGATGTTTTTTTACCTTCACATTAGTTAGACATATTTTCTACAGGTGTTCACCCTTCATACTCTGACGATTCCGCACTCGTATATGCTATCTACACTCATGTATGAAAATTATGACTATCAAGTACAAATAAAATATTCCTTACAATTTATTTGGGATTTAAAGATCATAATTGACTACATATTATAACCCCGCATTAAGGTATTGTTAATTGTTAGGGTAATCTGTTGCATTTGTTTCAAAAGATGTAAATCAAAATGGCATCGACCGGTAGGTGGCATCGTATATACTATCATTTGGTAGCACTATATATGTTATCAGTTGGTAGCATTGTTTATGCTACCGGCTAATTTAAAGCATACACAATGTTATCAGCCTAGTAGCATTCACAAATACTACTACTAGCCGATAACATTGTGTATGTTATTGGCAGTAGATATACAATGCTACCAGATGGTAGCATAAATAATTCTATCGAGATAGTATCATACACAATGCTATCGACTAGTAGCATAAACAACACTACCACCCAATAGCATATATATTGTTGCAAATGGTGGCACTATGTATGTTATCGACAGTATCATTGTTTACTGGTGGATGGTAGCGCATGCTAAGATTCAAACACTTATGTTTCACCCACCATTTACAATTTTTTTAATATTTTACTTTAAAAATTGATCTATTTCAATGGATTCTATGAATAATGAAAACAAGGAAGACAAATTCAAAAAAAAAAAGTAACATATTAAATTATTTCAACTAACCAAAAAAATGAGGACCCAACTTGCATCCACTGCAAACATTAACATTGGTAAATTGATTATCATTTTCTTTATTGTTTACCAGTTTAGTTTAAATTTTTAAGATCTTTGTCACATTCAAACCTTTCTCGTGTTTGAATAAAGAAACCCCTACTGATAATTGTATTCCACATGAAAAAAACATATCCCCTAAAGAAACAATTAATTTTTCAGGACATGAAGATATAATTGATGATGACATGTCAGAGTTGGAAGATAATACTCACTACCAAATGTCTCTAATAGATTAAATTTATAATGAAAGGATTCAATTAGAAGATGATATTCACAGTACTCTTCAAATAAAGAAATTTGTGCGAAGGAATAAGACTACTTGGATAATTGGAAGGTATTTTAAGGTAGACTAGGAAACAAAATATCCCTTCATTAAACCTGAAGAGCCAAAAATGATAATGATACTCCAAAAGAATGTAGATGTACAACTTGCGATTGGAAATTATGAAAAGAAAATAAATTTAAACTAAAATTAGACATAATTGAAAAACATTGTGGAAACGTATATTTGAAATTCAAGGAAAATGATGGGAAAATAACAAAGATGTAGTGCCCACTCCTTTGACACTGATGATACTTATTCGATACAGTTGATCACATTATGGACATTATTATGTTTTTATTTAGTATGTTGTTAGACATTTGATCATGGATTATTGTTGATCTTGATTTGGAAATGATACATGATGATTATTAGAGAAAATCATATGTGGATGATGATATACTATTTGATATGGATATTTTATGGATGTTGTTCGGACATGTGATTTTTGATATTATGAGTAGATCTAGAAAATGGATATTATATGATGATGAAATAGTTGTTGATATAAATTGTATGTGATAATGTTAAATTGCCTTGATGTTGTTGTGATTCACATATTTAGATGATTTTGTGATTATACTTATATCATGTTGGATGTTCTGATATGGCCACGAGGCCGAAGGAGGTATTTGTGTTTTGCAGGTTAAAAATCACAACAAACATCGGGATTGGAGACCAACCACAATGGAATTCTAGGTGAATTCGACAAGGTCACCATGGCAACATGTCTTGTGTGTGTGTTGTATTTTGTTAGGGATTCCCATGGGGGATTTCCTTTATATGTGACCATGGGTTTGTGTATTTTATTAATGTGTTTCCTTTTATTATTGTTGTATGTATTTTATTAGTGATGTGTCCCTTTCTTTTAATTAATTAAATTGTGGTAGATTAATGTGAGAAATCATATGGTTAAAATTTAAATAAGTCAAATTGGGATATGGGAAAGTAATTATGGAAGTTGTTGGCTCTTTGTATTTAATATGTAAGTGTGTGTGTAAGAGTTGTATAAGTCATATTTTGGAGTAAGAAACACTCCACCTCCATAGAAATTCGAAATTGTCCTTGGGGCTATTTTTAGAGGCTTGTGGGACAAGTAAAACTTGTCCCATACCTCTAAATTTAATTTACCAACCATACTTATGGTTGGAGAGGTGATTTTAGACTTTTATAATGAATTTTATAAATCATGTTGCAAGTTTTGATTGCACTCTCTTACATTTTATTTATTTTACAGTCCTTTGGGGTGTGGGCTTTTGGAGTGTGCAAGTAATTTGTCATATTTTCACCCACCTCTTTATTGTGCTTAGGAGAATGAAATATTTTCTTTTTGTTTAAATTTGAGGATGTGTGATGTGGCATCCTACATGGATCCACATCATCCTCTTCTCTTCCCTCTTCTATAAAATTCAAACTCTTTTCTTGTTTTGGGTTGTTGAATCTTTTTGCATACTTCCTTGGGGCACATTTTCTTGTGTTTGGAGCTCTTGCTTTTGGAAGGAGTTTGGAGAAACTTTGCATGCTTGGAGATTGCTATTTTTGGGACTATGTTTTTGGCATTGAGAGATTGCTATTGGAAACAAAAGTTACTATGGAGAGGTAGGAGTTTAATCCTTCTTTTCTGTGTTTATTTTCTTATTGTGTTTTTTTGAATGGTGCATGTTTTGATTTGTTTGTTGGCTGGTTGGGTAGACTGCCATAGGGATGGTGTAGGAGAAGGATATGGGGAATCCATGTGGGGGCATAAGGGAATGCCATTGGCATCAGAATTTTGTGGAGGGAGTTTGGGTTTGGGATCCACCATGGAAAAGAAATAGCTTGCATTTCTTACTTTGTGGGGGCATAAGGAAATCTGTGGGGGCATAAGGAGGGATTGTGGGGGGCATAAGGATATGTGAGGTGAACTTTTATTGGTGGTTTGTTACTGGTGGATGCCCAATTCCCATTTGGGAGGCATAAGTAGCTTCCCCCATAGACCTTGCTCCTTTGGCTTGCATGATCAAGCCTGAGTTTTGTTTTGATTATTTTCAATTGTAGTTGTAAACTGTTGTGTTTGTTTGGACTGTATTTTATATGAATTATGCATGTTGAAAGAATGTTGTGTGTTGTGGAAGCCAGTTATTGCCATGGGTTGAATCACACCTCTTATTGTGTTTTGGTTGGGGCTCGGGGCCAATGATGAAGGAAGGATTCTCCTTTCATTGGATGTCTTGGTTGGGTGGAGAGCATTGCCTTTCCCCCACTTTTGTTGTGATCAAATTGAAAGAAAAAGGAAACTGGCATGTTGCTGTTCTGGAGCAAAGGAAAATGCAGTTTTGACAGTCCCTTGTGAAAATTATTTCATTGTAACCTTTCCCACTATGATGTGGATGAAATTGTAATGTATACTTGTGAAGAAAAGATGTATGTAATTGATTATGAAAGTGTATATTCGAAATGTGGAAGACAATTACATTCTGCTTTGTACATTGGAAAGAAAGAAATAGAAATGTGTTATTGCATTCAAACATGGAAAGATGTAAAGTTTTATAATTGAATCCAATAAAGAATTGTAAGATATTCTCTCATATGCATTGTTGGATTGAATTTAATGTTCATTGTATGGCAAAAGAGATAGTTAGATCTTTGTTGGAAAAGAAGAAATGTACGTGGAAATAATGTTATATTTTGTATCTTTGGAAATGTGTAAAATGGAATTCAATATTTGCTCTTTTTGATTTAGAATGGATTGTTTATAAACAATTGAATGTATTGGATTAGTTTAGAAATGAAATGCCACACTTGAATAAGAAAATTGATATACATATTTAAAAGAAATAGATCTCTGTTGTAAATATAAAAACTAGCAATAAAGTTAATCAAAATGTATAGTTCGGCCCTGCACACAATAATCAACTTGAAAATGATATATTTTGGCATGCTATGACACCAATGAACTCAAATTGACAAGGAACACTTAAGAAAACAATTTAAACATTATAAAAATCGAGCCCAATCCCTTCCTCGGCCGTTTTGTCCAATTGATGGAAAAATTCAAATTGGAATCAATTGAGCAAATTTACCTCCCTAAAACACTTTAAATCCTTCCTAGAGTAATCCTCCATGTCTATTTGGAATGTTGAGTGAAGAAGGAGATTAAATTGAACAAAAATCGTAAGTCAAAATTACTAGTTTGCTATTTAAAAGCTTGCATATCGTTTTTGTAAAATTGACCTCTTAAACTTTATCAAAAAGTATAATTTATGATTCTTGTACAAATAGGGCATCGAGAGATTTCCGAAAGTCCTTGTTTTCCAAAACCAAGCTTTCTACCTCAAGTTATAGATCTCTCGAAGTTTTCCCGCTTGGGGAAAAGTTGGGAAAAATTCCTCCGCTGCCCGTAGCAATCGGGGGGCAGCCACGTGTCCTCACGAGGCAACGGTGGAGGCACGACATCATATTTTTCCTTGGGCCTTTTTAAACATTTGGAAAAAATTTATCGTTCACCCGCCGCCCACATCCAACCGAGAGGTTGCCATGTGGCAAAGCATGGGGCGTGATAACGGGATGGGGAGACCCTCGCCACTCTTCCTTTTGAAATTTTTTATTTCTTTGGGAAAATTTTAATTACTTTTCCCATGGCCCCAAGCTCCCACCCTCACCTCAGTGTTAATCCCTCTACGGAGGTGCGGACTGTGCACCTAACTTTCCCCTTATCTCCCCTTCGGTGAAATTCGCCAATTATCTCTCGCGCCGTCTCTCCCACTCCTTCATCCCCGTGTTGGCCTATTGAGCACCACATGTCCCCTGCAAACCCATGGGCGTGTGAACGCTCATTGGAATTTTTCCCTTCAAGCAAAGTCTCCGCTAAACCTCCGCCGCTCTGCCCTCTTTCTCCTTTTCTCCCGCTTGGACTTGGAACCCGACACGTGTCCTTAGAGGACCCACGGAGGCGCGGGAGAAATATTGACTTTGCACCTACATGGGGAAAATTTTCCAACGCTGCCCCATGACCCGTCAACCTAAAAATTTCTTTTCACCCCTACTTGACATGTGTCCCCTTGGGGAAAAGTTTGACCCCTAAAGTCTACTTGTCCATATTTGGAGTTCTATAAGGAGTTAGGACTTCTTTATATCACCGGAAAGGTGAGAAAATTTCCTATCCAATGGGAATGATTTAGGGAAATTTTGAATGCTTTATGTGTGAGAAAAATCAAGTTGAAACTTTGATCCTATTAGAGAGTGGGTATGGTGATATTTTACCCCCTGAACCTAACTGAAACTTCTAACCCTAAAATTTAGACCATGTGACCTCTAGAAATTGTTAATAAATGAAAAGTATGTTCTAGTAATTTTAGACTTGTTCTGGAACCTGATTGTGTCAACTGTAGTCTTGCAACCTGGTTGTGGACACTTCTAAAAATAATAAAAATTATTCAATAATTTTCCTAACTAACCCTAGGTTGTTTCTTGGGTCTCAAGTGGTTTGTTTTAATGGGCATCACACTTGGTATCAGAGCAGTGGTTCAAAAGCTTGGATCATTGGGCACACTAGAAAACTTGGGACATGAAACTTAAACCTAACACACTTTTAATCTAGAAAACAATTAGTTTAGAAATTGTATATTGTAGTAAACATGGAGAATTGAATAAAACTTAAAAATGAACTAACTCTCACTTTGGTGCAGTGGGGAGGTGGAGAAAGGGTGAGGGAAATTTACACAGAGAGACTCAGAATTACCACCACCACCACCGGATCAGGGTGTAGCAACTATCCTACCCCAGATCTTGTAGACCCTTTAGGATGTCAATGCCACTCTACATGGAGGATTAGGAGGAGGACATGCAACTAGTCATGATAGAGCCCCTTCCATTGAGGGTCAGGTATCTCCTCGACCCAGTGAGGAGAATAGAGGAGAGAACTCCAATGCGGAGTCAGCCAGAGCAGAGTCACCACCTAGGGGACAGGGTGCCATAGTTCTAGAGCATAAAGAGAGGTCTCGGAGCCCTAGGATTAGGGATGAGCATACAAAGAGACCTAGAGGCTATTAGATCACGGCTGTAAATCACATCGGAGAGATCCCAAGCTTCAGCCCTCACACTACTCAAGTGACACAGGTGGATTTCAGGCAGAGGCCTGAGTAGTGAGCTTGAGTGATTTCTTCAAGCTTTGTCCTTGTTTAAAAGCGACACGAAAGCTCGTGTTGCGATCCATCTATTGAGGGATGGAGTAGGAGTATGGTGGAGGACAGAGGAGTAGAAGCTCCATGTAGATTCAGAGACAGTGACCTGGGAGCTATTTGAGGAGAGATTCAGGAGCAGGTATTTATCACGAAGGTTCATACAACAGAGGATCAATGAGTTCTGCGACCTTCGACATGCATCTCTTTCTGTAGCAGAGTATGAGAGTAGATTTCTGGATCTACTCTAGTACTTTGAGTATATGCAGGATGAGTAGGTGTAGATTCACAAGTTCATTCGGGGCTTGAATTTAGATATTGGAGGTGTAGTGTGGATCCACTACCCACAGACATTAGCTGAGGCCTTCGAGAAGGCTTATATTACAAAGGAGACTCGAGGAAATACACGCAGGCTAGACTCGAGTCGAGTCGGGAGCCGCATACAACAGATGCAAGATGGTATATCGGGGGTCGATTACCCCTTCCTTGTGGTGGCAAAGGTTCAAAGCATAGTCATCCTTTAGGCCATAGCGGTAGCACCGATCCTGTCCACCTCATTGACCTCCACAGAGAGGCGATGCAGAGAGATCGAGTATGGGGCCTCCTCCTAAGGGATTATTATCTCTCGGAAGTGCACCTGTAGAGAGATGGCTACAAGATTTCTAAGCTTGCACAAATGATCTCTCTCTTTCGTAGATATAATGGAAACACCTCAGTGCTGTGGGTATACCTATTTTGAGGTGAGTCTCAGTATCGATGTCGGTTCCTTATTGGTGTATACTAAACTACTTTCGGGAGTTTCAGGGTAAAAGATGGCTATAAAGTGATTAAAACTAAGGCGATACACCAAATTTGTATGAGGGCTATGGTGAGTGTATGCATAATTGATCTCGTGAAGGATTCTTGATGCACAAACCAATAGGATTATTGATTGTCTTGAGGGAGAATCACAATGAAGTACTAATAAGTTAACATGCACATTAAATTTAAGCAGAAAGGACTGAAACTTGCAGCAGGGTAAGGTGGTTGATCAGGGAATTTGCATTCACAAGATTAACATAACATACACAAGACTACAAAGTAACTTGGAAAACAGAAAACACTTCACATTCGGAGGGCAAAACCGACAAAATTTGCTTCAATACTCCTATATCCAAAATTCCTCAAGTAATTCCCCTTATGTTTTGCCAAGGCACGCAATATATAGCAAAAATAAAATTCACCCTTCCTAAAAATAGCCTAAGGTTGTACTCGCCCATGCATCCTAATTTTATCCTTTATTTAATAATAAATAAAGGGATAAAATAATACAAACTAGAGCATGCAGTTTAAAATAGGCATTAATGGCCTTAAATACAATGTAGTCAAACTGAAGTTGACTGTTCTATTTTTAAGAAAAGAATGGGTGAATAATTTGCTAATAATAAAATTGCTTGCTAGGCAAGTCTTCTTCCTTTAAGCATGCAAATTCATCTTCTTCTCTATTCTGTCTGTTGTGAAGGCATGCAAAAATATAACTCCTGTATGTGAGAAAAATATTCCAAATATTTGCAATAATACTCATCCACATATTAATCTGGCTGGGACCACCCTTTCCTCTGATGCTGACACTCATTCTGTTTGCTAGTGATCACATGGATAACATTCTGCAAGTCTACTCCAACCTCCTTGGTGTGGGGACCACCTTCACATTACCAGGTTTGGCCACCTTGTGGACTTTAGCACATAATAAAAAGGCGGCCATCTTGATTAATAAACATGCCATATATCCACCACCTTTTGATTAATTATACATATGTATATATGTGTCGGTATTTTGCATAGTTGGTAGCATGTAATTTGGAATTCACCTTTTAGGTGATCATTGGGCATAATGTGGTCAACATTTGGTTTATTTGATATATTGCATGGTATGTACTTTAGAGATCCACCTTTCGGTGATCATTAACAATATGATTTTGATCGGCCATGATTATTATTTAGAGGACACACGGGTTGTCCCCTTCTCATGGTGACTCAACCCTTAGCGAACTTAGTCGGTGGTAATCTGACCTGTGTTGAGTTAGCTTTGATTTTGGTGAATCATCTCGAGCCCTTGATCTTTGTACCTCTGTGTTCGATGTCGTTGATCCCAAACTCATGGTTAGGGTTTTAAAGACTGGCATTAATTATGGTCGGTGGCGTATTACCCAAGTGGTTTTCTTTGGATGCGGAGCTTGATCTCTAGCCTTTGATTTGTGCACTTGAAGAAATTGATTTTGGGTCGATTCTTGACCCTCGGTTAGGGTTAGGTTAGGTTGAGCTCAAGTGGGCAAGTTAAAACAACTCGAAGTCCCTCATTTGGTCATTTCACATTTCTGGTTTTGAGGATGAAGCCCTGGAAAATTTTTGAGCGTAGACCGAACTCAAGTCTTTTGTGTGTCACTCTCGGCCTTCCAAGCTTGTGACTCTTTCTTGCCTTTGCATTTTTAGTATAACATCTTGGCATTCGAGATTTCCATGTGAGGCATTGTGGTCATGACCGCATTTTGTAAACTCGAGCTTGGAATTGTATTATTCTTCTCTGGTCTTTGTCGAGCCTGGTTTTGTGTTATTGGCATCACTATTTGATGAAGAGAATGGTAAGTTTTAATCTTCTAAGTACCACCGTTACTTGTCTTTGCCACTTCTACTTCAAAGTGTTGATAACGTTTTTCTTTTGCATTTTCATGTGACAACTTGGTTTCTTTGGTCGTTTCGAGCTAAAATTGTGTTAGGTTGTCCCTTTTTGATGAACTTAATGGCCACTTGAGGGTTTCTCAGATTTGATTTTAAACAATAAGCACTATTTCTTACCCCGATATTTCCTTTAATACCCATTAATGGGTCTGCGATAAAGAACTAAGATATGTATTTTTTTAAGATCCACCATCATTGGGTATTTGAAGCTCAATTTTGATTTATTTCGGCCTTATTAGCTCTGTGTGGTTGTTTTGAAACTAGTCTTTCTTTTCGAGCTCGGCCTTTATAAGTTCGAAACATAGTCATTATGGAATTCTCCCTTGCATGTTGTCTCTTAAATGTGGATCTGTAACTTTTGTTCCTCCCCAAATCTGGGTTCTGCATTATTTTGTTGGCACGTTCCTGAGAAGGGTTTCCATATTTTAATATCACGGGATAATCTGTGCATTTATTCACTCGTGGCATTTGTTTTCTTTTCTATGAAGATATCATGGGGTTTTGACTACAAAACTAGGCTGCCATGAATGTTTCTTTGAGCCTTACTATATAATTGTACTTTATATGATTTAGCTTCTTCTACCTTTTAAACTCCATCACTAGCACTTTTGAAATCTATCATTAAACTATGAACTCTATAGGAACTCTACTTTGCAATTAGTGTATCATGCTTGAACAAGTATTTGATGTGCTTATTAGAACTGATCCTTTGAGATGAGTTGTATTCTTTAAGAAATCTGAATCATCCTCCATTTCATTATTTCTAAAAAAATTCTCTCCTGGATAGATATAGACCTGTGCGAGAACGAAACTTCTGACACTCCCGTAGATTTTTCTTTGTGAGTTGCAAACATTTGTTCACGTTCCTGGTGAATATATTTTGTAACTGTAATTACACTTGTACTCTTTGATATCTGCAGTAATTTTAAGCAATTCTTGATCTGTTTTGATATCACTATTTGGCACAAGCCTTGATTTAGATACTTTACCCTGTTACTTTCATTGCATTTCTTTGATTTTCAGTTTGATATAGATGCTGAAAAAAGTTGATTTTATAGGGCAAAGCCCTACCAATTTTTTTCCAGTAATTATCTCTCTTTCAAAATATTTTCAAACTAGACATGTTCCTTGCTTGCAAGTATCCCCTCTATTATGAGAAGTTGAGCTCATGAAGACCTGTAGCTTAATCTGGTCTTTACTTGTATAGCTATTATATGACAATCTTTCATGCACATCTTCTGTAGCTTACTTCAAACTGTCATCATGAGATAGATTTTTTCACCTATAATGGCTTTTGCTTATGTTGTAGATGAGTACAACCTTGCTTGAATGAATGTATTTCATTGATATTGTAGTAATTATGTGCTCTCATATCTGCTTTATTCTGAAAACTGTAACTTAGAAAAGCTGAAATTTGTGAGATTATCTTGGAATTTCAATTCACTTTAGTTGTTTAAGCTATAAAGAATTCTTTTTTGCAATTATATACTGCTTTTCCTTTCATTACAGACTTTGATATGTATGCTGAAAAAAATCTGAAATATATATTTTACATGGTGAATCCCTGTCAAAATTTTTCCAAAATCTTCTCTCTCATCCTATTTCAATTGTAATCCTTTTTCTTTTAGCCTCAGCTTGTTGAAATCTGATTCTGCTTCTTCTTTACAAACTGAAAAGTGTACTTCTATCTTCCATTCTCTCTTCTGAGCTCTAACCTCTTCCATTTACAGAATGTTTGCTAAACTTTGAGTTGCACTCTTCCTTCTTCTTAGTATGTACTTATGACTTATTTATTTCTTTCTTTGGCTACAACCTGTACCTGCACACTTAGGAAATAGTTAGGAAATATTTAGGATTTTTGGCCTCTCTTATGTCCATGTTTTCTTCTTTCTTTTCACTTTCTTCTTTCTGAGTGATTAAAGCATGCATGCAGTTTTTCCTTCAAGTAGAATACATCTCCTGCTTAGGAGAAGATTCATATGCACAAAGTAGGATAGTGTAGGAATATGGTTTGATCCCTGAGCTCATAACTGATGATTGATTTGTTTTTCTTTTCAGGTACCATGACTTGAGGATGAAGGAGCTGGCACAAAGATGCTCTGTATAAAGAAGAATATACAAGGCAATGATGGGTTCACCCTCATACTCCTTTGCTTTCTCTTTCATGCATGTGTATCTTTCTTTTCAGTAGTTGTATTTTACTTTTCAGTTACATCCCATGGCTTGTGTGGGAAACATTTGACTCTCCTTGTGAATAAAGCATTGAATTTTGTAAATGAGTTGTATATCTCTTTCTGCATTTTTGCTTTCTGTATGGATTGTATAATGAAATAAACAACTCAATAACATAATTGAATGTCTTAATCATGAAGGAAAGAACATTGAAAGAACTTGTAACATTTAGTAATGAAATGTGATTTGTGTAATCTACATTTTTGTTTATTGTTCCAAATCTTTAGACTTCACCTATTTTGCAATGGGATATCCTCATCAAGACAACACAACTGTCCTTTAGGGCTTATGTTCTTTTGGTGAGGATGGTCATGAAATTGCAGACTATGTGATATGTTACGTTTTTGTAACAGCACACATAGTTACAAATTTCATGTAATCTCTTAAATAAATCAGTAGTAATGACATAATTTAATATAATCTCCCTAGCTTAGGTATACTTCACCAATGCTATCTATCGTAATGAAGTTTTGAGTTTCCCATTTTTGCACAAGTGCAAAAATTGTCAACATTTCTAGTGATCCTGTGGGGAAAGCTACCTGCTAGCTTATATACCAGTGCCTTGCTCTTTTCCATTGGGCATGGAGTTATGAAGCGTATAACCAAAATCTACCTTTCCGAAAGGTCCAACCCTTCCAAAACAAACTAAAGTTGGGAAAGGATCTAATAAACCAGATCATGTGCACGAATGCACTTATTGAAATGAAAAGCAATGCAATGTGTAGAAACTACACTTATTGAAGGGAAATCCTACTCTAACAATCACTGTAAGATTTTCAATAACAGTGTTTGAGAAACATACCATTCACAGGAATGGGAAGTTCCTCTCCACTCAACTTCGAAAGCTGAAAAGCATTATGTTCCTTGCAATCTGAAATCATGTAAGGGCCACTCCAGAGTGTATCAAACTTTGAGTGTCTTCCTGGCTTTGCATGATCAACATCCCACTTTAACACAATATCCCTTCATTGAAGACTCTGAATTTGGATTTCTTGTCAAAAGTCTTCTTGATTTGTTTCTGATTCTTTTCCATATTTAAATGAGCTTGATCTCTCAGCTCTTGCAATTCCATTAACTCTGCATAACAAACCTGCAATGGTTCATTCTCAAGTAGCTCCATTTGATGGAGCAAATCTAATGTTGGTAACTCAACTGAAATAGGAATTCTTGCTTCTTTTCCATACATAAGCTTGTATGGTGAATTGCCAACTAATATTTTAGGAGTCACTCTATAGCCCAAAGTGTGAAATTCAACATCAGATGCCAAGCTCTTTGATTATCCTTGAGTGTTCTTCTGATGATCCTTAACAGATTCTTGTTAGTACTTTCAGCTAATCCATTACCTTGTGGGTAATAATTAGATGAAGAACTCAGATATATTCCATGTTTGACAACCCAATCTATTACCTTTGCACCGAGGAATGCCAAAGCATTATCTGATATGATCATTGCTGGAACACCAAATCTACAAACTATGCCTTCATAAAAGGATAGTATCGAAGCTTTGTTAGCATCCTTCAAGGCTATTATTTCATTGATATCATGTAAAATAATCAGAAAGATTAAACCACTTATGTCCTTGTGATGAAGGTGGGTTTATCATTCCAATAAAATCAAGACCCCACTGCATAAAAGGTTGATCAGATGAAATAGGATGCAAAGGAAATGAAGCAAGATGTTATTTTCCAACAAAGAAAGCACATTTCTTACACTTTCTAATCCATTCAAAATAGTCTTTGAATATGCTAGGCCAATAGTAACCTACTTTCATAATTTTTAAAGTCTGTAGTACGTGCTTTGAGAAAGTGACCTCCTGCAAGTCCTTCATGAAATTCTGATAATATTTTTTGAATTTTATCATAATCAACACATCGTAGCAAGATCCCATTTATATCCCTTTTGAACAATACACCATCGATGAAAAGATAAGGAATAGCTTGTAATATGAAATATCTTCATTTATTCTTATCCATACCTTCCGGATAGGTGCCATGTTGTAAGTAGTTAACCAAATCAGTCATCCACCTTGATTCTTGGATCTCTTGGGCAAGTTCAGGTTGTTGATTTCTGGTTGGACCATGATATTTGATTGCTGACATGTAACTTCAGCATGTTGTTCTGAATCTTTGGGTTCTGCAGCTTGTTGTTTTTCCATATCAGCAATTAGATGTTCACATAAACCTTTACCTCTAAACTATCTTAACAACCCGGATATCAACATCATATTCCATAACCTTCGTTATCCAGCCTGCTCTTTTCTCATTCAATTCTTTATTTAAAAGGAAAGCTTTCACACTTGGATGAGAAACAAGAACGTGAATTTTATTGTTTGAAAGCATGTACTTAAAATTCTTTAGTCCTCTGACTACTGAAAGTACTTGTTTTTCAAGAAATGTGTACCTTGTTTCGTAATCATGCAAACTCTGTCCAAAGAAAGCAATTGGCTACTCAATATTTTCATCATTAACCTGGTCAAGATAGCTAAGATTGTTTTCAGCTCCTGCAAGTGCATACATTGTAAAATCTTTATCAAAATTTGGGTTTGCAAGAGTAGGAGCCTAAGAGATAGCTGATTTTATTGCTTCAAAACCTTCCCTTCCTTCGCTGGTCCAAGAGAAAGTTTTCTCTTTCTTTAACATAGTTGTTAATGGTTTAACTAATGCTACGAAATCTAGAACAAATCTTCTAACAAAGTTGATTTTTCCCAAAAAAACTTTGCAATGCCTTCTTATGATGAGGTAGTGATAGCTGTGATATAGCTTTGATTATGAAAGGATCAATTGCTAAACCCTGCTTCGAAACAATATGACCAAGTAATTTACCTTGATGTACTGAAAAGATAGACTTCAGAGGATTTAGAGATATTCCAAACTACCTGCATAACTGAAAGGTCTGCTTTAAATGCATCAGATGTTCTTCTAGGTCTTTTGAAAATACAGTCACATCATCTAAATAGACAAGGATGCATTTATTTAACAAGCTCGAAAATCCATGTCCATTGCACGTTGAAACGTTGCACCGCATTTGAAAGACCAAAAGGCATTCTTTTGTAAGCATAGGTACCCCACTTGGTGGTAAAATCTGTTTTGTATCTATCTTCTTCTCGAACTAAAATATGATTATAGCCACTGTAACCATCCAAAAGAGATAGTCTATCTGAACCTGAGACCATTCTCAAAATATGATCCATATTTGAAAGTGGGTAATGATCTTTTAATGAAGCTTTATTAAGATCTCTGAAATCTACACATAGCATGATTTCACTATTATTCTTCCTAACATGAACAAGATTAGCTACCCAACTTGAATACTTAAATGGAAAAATAATACATGATTCGATCAACTTGGATAACTCTTTCTTCATCAGAGGTTCTATTTTTGGATTTTACAGCCTCTATTTCTATCTTACAGGCTTAGCATTTGGATGTAACTTGATTGTATGTTTGCTAGAATGGGATCAAATCCTTTAAGGTCTTGGTATTTCCAAGAAAAGACATCCTTAAACTCTTTGCAAAGATTAATAAATGACTATTTTTAGTTGAGGAACATACCTTTCCAAGAAATAACTTTTTCCCTTCATCAATTGAAATCTCTTCATAGTTATCAGCATGTGTTGACATCTTAGTTTTGTCTTTTCTTAACTGATCATCAGTACTGAAGATGTCTTCCAATGTAACTAGACCTCGAGGTAATTTATTTGTCTTTAACTAAACAATCTGATCACCATATAAATGTTGTAACTTATCCTGATTAACTACAGAGAACTCAGCTTCTTGTTGCAAGAACCTATAGATTTGATCATCATTTTCAAAAACCTACCAATTTAAATCATTATCAGGTATAGAAGGCCTGATAATTAGCTTAATATGAGGCTGAATTTTTGTTGTTTTCAATTTGTTCCAGCACTTTGAAACTAGCACCAACTGCTGCAAGTCTATCTGCATGCTTGTTTTCAGCTCTAGGAATAGACTGAATATTAATGGCGTTGAAATCTTCCATTAAGTCTGAAACTCTATGTCTGTAAGACTTCATTAGTGGATTCTTACAAACATTGAAGTTTTTACTTGATTGATAACCAACTCAGAATCACCAAAGATTTGTAATGTGTTGATACCTCTCTTTCTGGCCCAAAGTAAGCCATGAATTAATGCTTCGTATTCAGCTACATTACAAGTGCATGTAAATTGGAGACTCAAAGCTGAGAAATACCTTTCGTTTGTCGGGGAAGTGAGCATCAAACCTGCTCCCTATCCTTTCTTGTTCTTAGCTCCATCAAAATGAAGCTTCCAAATCCCTTCTGTTGAATCATCTGTTTTGGACAGTAATGGAAGTGGTGTATTTTCTTCATGCATATAATACACTCCAAAAAGATGTTCTTAAACTCCTTAAAAGGATCATGAGCATGTTCTTCAACTGTCTTTTCATCCATAAATAGGTTAGAAACACATCGTATAATGCTGAAACATGAGCTACCTCATCAAAATCAGATTGATCCAGGATAAATAATTAGCCACCGCATTTGAAGAGTGAGGCTCAATGTGAAATCTGGCCAATGGCTCTGAATTGATAGTAACCTTAGTTCCATAACATGTGGTGAAAAATAAGGACCAATCTAAAGAGAGATAACCTCCTATTTTTGTTGTGAAATCTCTAGATAAGCATAAAGCAAAGTATGGAGGCAAGTCTACCATAAAGTAACATCTTGCAGAATAGAAACATTTGGACAAGCATGTAACGTTACCTCCAAATTTTTTATTATACCAACCGTGTTAGTTGTAGTTCCATCAAGTTGTAAGACACTCCTTTCTGTAGGCTCATACTGCAAGCCTAATTTTTCTGCAATCACTTTTGGCATAACTGTGCTACTTGCACCACTATCCACCATGTAATTATGAACTAAATGTTCTCCAATAATCAGTGATAAATAAAATGGTGGTGGTTTCTTAATGTCATGAGCATTCAAAAAAATTGTACCATCCACTTAACTTCTTTAATATGGTCTTGCTCAAACGTTCCAAGGACCATGTCTATCTTTTGAACTTCCTTCTCTGTTGTATTTGAAGAAATCTATAGCTTAGCTAGTTCATGAGAAAGTAAATCTTGTTGTCCAGGAATACTTAGAGCATCCCACATTGAGATGTTAACATTATGCTTTTTCATTACATCAACAATGTTAAAAGAAGAAATTGTCTTAGAGACAGAATCAACTGTCTTAGAATAGGCCTTAGTGAAAACTGATTCTGCTTCAATGCCTTAGATATCTGAGGTATAAAAATCTTCTTGGATCAGGTTGTAGCTGTTTTTGATGGCCTTTATCAACTAGAACACTTGTTTTTTTGAGGAACAACAGGGTTGTTAGTTGACTTTGGAGCTACTATCTTATCAGTGATGAGTAGGCAAGATAGGCCTATTTTGTTGCTTTTGATTTTTAGCAGCCCTCCCTTGAGCCCTAGTAGTGACTGCAATGAAATCCTCCTCATTAAAGCTGACTAAATTCTATTCAGGTGCTTTCTGAACATGAGTTTCTTGCTACCCACCCTCCATTTGAGGCATAAACAATGTTTTAGATTGAGGTTGTGCAACAAGATTCAGATTCAGAAAAGTATTTGGGCAAGTTGTAGCTGAATGAGGTTGATTACAAGGTTGACACCACTCTTATGTAGCCATATTAACTAGAACTAAAGCATTAGAAGAACTAGGAGCCTTTGGGTCAAACTGCCTTTGTTGGTAAGGCTGCCTATAATTCTGATTCTATTGATAGGGCTACCTATTTTGTTGATTCTATTGGTAGGGTTGATAAGGAGCCTGGTAGGGTCTGTTAGGTAATGTAATTTTATTCTCAATTGAAGTCAGCTTATTCCCCATAGTCTACAAAGCTTTGAATACATCATCTAATGGAGCTACAATAGTGGGCTCTATGATTGTAATAGGCTGAGGAATAGGTGCTAAATCTGCCAAAATGGCATTGATGGCCTTGGTGCTAACTTTCCAGCTTGAATAAGGCTATTTTCAGCTGGATAGCAATATCATAAGTTGTTGGGAGTGTCTCTCCACCCATTGACTGAATCATAGTTGAGATATCACTGTTTAATGCTCTAAGATAATAAAGGAAAGCATGATCAGCTTGAGGCTTTACACTTGCTAGAATTCTCTCCCAAGTTCTAGAAAAATGGATATTGAAACTAGACATAAATTCATTGGGAGCTCTTTTAATAGTAGATAACTGTTCAATGAGAGACAAATGATCTGAGTTGTCTTGGAACTGTTTCAACAATTTTTCACCTAAAATATCCCAAGTTCCTATGCTTCCAATTTCTAAGTTTCTGTACCATTGCAAGGCTTGCCCTTTAAAAGATGTAGCTAAAAGTCTTAGGGCTACGTCTTCATGAGTGATATTATGGACTGCACATAGGGCTGTAACATCTTTGATATGTTCAGCTGGTGTAACCTGATTTTCACCTATAAATGATGGCAAAATTTTCATGGCAGCATTGGGAATATCATGATAAACTGGAATTACTAATGGGCTGCCATTAGTAAAGGGCACAAAATTCCTGGGTGGTTGTTGGGCCATTGGAAAAACTGGGATATTGATAGAAAAATTTATACGTGGTGAAGGAATATTAGGAGGAGGGTTACCAAAACCAGGTCTATTGTAAGGAAAAAGTATTACACTCTTCTCCTTCTAGTAATTCAAAGGTAAAGAAACAAAATCAGAAGGGATTCCTCTTACCGATGATCTTGTAGTCACTTTAGGCATGGAACATGCTGCAATACTGGTTTGAAATCAGCTTTACAGAGTCACCAAAAGATGATAAAATCTTTAGAATAAATTAGCTATAGTGTGCTCCCGAAAGTGACTTTTAATTTGTTGTAAAAATCTATTGTAGATCGAAAAATCACATGCATATCTAAGTCGTTGTCCCACTGGGTGTGCCAAAAATTGTTATCTCTTGAAAGTGCACCCTGTAGAGAGATGGATGTAGGTTTTCTAATCTTGCAAAAATGATCTCTCTCTTTCGTAGATACAATGGAAACACCTCAGGTCTGTGGGTATACCTATTTTGAGGTGAGTCTCCGGTATCAAGGCCGGTTCCTTGTTGGTGTATACTAAACTACTTTCTGGGAGTTTTAGGGTAAAAGATGATTGTAAAAATGATTAAAACTAAGGTGATACACCAAATTTGTATGAGGGCTTTGACTGAGTATATGCACAACTGATCTGTGAAGGATTCTTGATGCACGAACCAATAGTTTTCTACAGAGTATCTAAGGGAAAAACACTTGATTGTACTGAGGGAGAATCACAATAAAAGTACTAATAAGTTAACATGCACATTAAATTTAAGCAGAAAGGATTAAAACTTGCAGTAGGGTAAGGTGGTTGATCAAGGAATTTGCATTCACAAGATTAATATAACATACACAAGACTGCAAAGTAACTTGGAAAGGTAGAAAACACTTCACACTCAGAGGGCAAAATTGGCAAAATTTGCTTCAGTACTCATATATCCAAAATTCCTCCAGTAATTTCCCCTTGTGCTTTGCCAAGGCACACAATATATAGCAAAATAAAATTCACCCCCTTCCTAAAAATAGCCTAAGGTTGTACTCACCCATACATCCTAATTTTATCCTTTATTTAATAATAAATAAAAGGATAAAATAATACAAACTAAAGCATAGAGTTTACAATAGGCATTAATGGCCTTAAATACAATGTAGTCACACTAAAGTTGACTATTCTATTTTTAAGAAAAGAATGGGTGACTAATTTGATAATAATAAAATTTCTTACTAGGCAAGTCTTCTTCCTTTGAGCATGCAAATTCGTCTTCTTCTCTATTTTGTCCTATTGTGAGGGCATGCAAAAATATAACTCCCTATATGTGAGAAAAATATTCCAAATATTTGTCATAATACTCATCCATATATTAATATTAATCTGGCTAGGACCACCCTTTCCTCTTATGCTAACACACTCATTATTTGCTAGTGATCACATGGATAACATTCTGCAAGTCTACTCCAACCTCCTTGGTGTGGGGACCACCTTCACATTACCAAGTTTGGCCACCTTGTGGAATTTAAAGATATAAAAGGGGTGATAATCTTGATTAATAAACATGCCACTATATCCACCACCTTTTATTAATTATACACATGTATATATGTGTCGGTCTTTTTTCATAGTTGGTAGCATGTAATTTGGAATTCACCTTTTAGGTGATCATTGGGCACAATGTGGTTGGCATTTGGTTTATTTGATATATTGCATGGTATGTACTTTAGAGATCCACCTTTCGGTGATCATTAGCAATATGATGTTGATCGGCCATGATTATTATTTGGAGGACACGTGGGTTGTCCCCTTCTCACGGTGACTCAACCCTTAGCAAACTCGGTCGGTGGTAATATGACCTGTGTTGAGTTAGCTTTGATTTTGGTGAATCATCTCGAGCCCTTGATATTTTTACCTCTGTGTTCGATGTCGTTGATCCGAAATCATGGTTAGGGTTTTAGACTTGGCATTAATTATGGTGGTCGATGGCTATTATCTATCCAAGTGGTTTGCTTTGGATGTGGAGCTTGATCTCTAGCCTTTGATCTGTGCACTTGAAGAAATTGAGCCATCGATTCTTGACCCTCGGTTAGGGTTAGGTTAGGTTGAGCTCAAGTGGGTGAGTTAAAACAACTCAAAGTCCCTCATTTGGTCATTTCACATTCTGGTTTTGAGGGTGAAGCCCTGGAAAAATTTTTGTAGACCGCCATTGATGACCGATTTTGAGCTCAGTTCTTTTGTATTTGCTCGACCTTCTGAACTATGTTGTATTTGCATTTTTTTTTTCTTCTGAGGAGGTGGACATGGTATTTTATCCTTTTGTGAACCTAAAGTCTTGATTTTATGTCACTCTCGGCCTTCCAAGCTATTATTTGTGAGGTTGACCTTTGTGGAAAATATATAGCATTTTGGCATTTGAGATTTCCATGTGAGGCATTGTGGTCATGACCGCATTTTGTAAACTCGAGATTGGAATTGTATTATTCTCTGGTCTCTGTTGAGCTTGGTTACGTGTGTTAGCATTTTGTTTGATGAAGAGAATGGTAAGTTTTAATCTTCTAAGTACCACTAGTTACTTGTCTTTGCCACTTCTACTTCAAAGTGTTGATAAACGTTTTCTTTTGCATTTTCATGTGACACCTTGGTTTCTTTGGTCGTTTCGAGCTGAAAATGTGTTGGGTTGTCCCTTTTTATGAACTTGATGGCCACTTGAGGGTTGTTTGATTTGATTTAAACAGTAAGCACTATTTCTTACCCGATATTTCCTTTAATACCCATTAATGGGTTTGCGATAAAGAACTAAGATCTGTATTTTTTTTTAAGATCTGCCATCATTGGGGATTAGCCCTCGATTTTTATTTATTTTAGCTTTTTTAGCTCCGTGTGGTTGTTTTGAAACTCAGTCTTTCTTTTCGAGATCAGCCTTTGTAAGTTCGAAACATAATCATTATGGAATTCTCCTGACATAGGTCTCTTAAATGTGGATCTGTAATTTTGTTCCTCCCCAAATCTGGGTTCTACATTATTTTGTTGGCACTTTCCTGAGAAGGGTTTCCATATTTTAATATCACAGATAATTATGTGCATTTATTCACTCTATGGCATTTGTTTGCTTTTCTATGAAGATATCATGGGGTTGTTCTTTTGCAAAACTAGGCCGCCATGAATGTTTATTTGAGCCTTACTATATAATTGTACTTTATATGATTTAGCTTCTTCTACCTTTTAAACTCCATCACTAACACTTTTGAAATCTATCATTCTTGTGTGAAATCGATAGAACTTTGTTTTGCTTAATTAGTGTATCATGCTTGAACAAGTATTTGATGTGCTTATTAGAATTGATCCTTTGAGATGAGTTGTATTATTTAAGAAATCTGAATCATCCTCCATTTCATTATTTCTGAAGAAAAAAACTTCTCTCCTGGATAGATATAGGCTATTGCAAGAACGAAACTTCCGACATTCCCGTAGATTTTTCTTTGTGAGTTGCAAACATTTGTTCATGTTCAAATTGGTGAATGTATTTTAGAATGTAATTACACTTATACTCTTTGATATCTGCAGTATTTTAAGCAATTCTTGATCTATTTTGATATCACTATTTGGCACAAGCCTTGATTCAGATACTTTACCCTGTTACTTTCATTGCATTTCTTTGATTTTTAGTTTGATATAGATGCTGGAAAAGTTGTAAATGTTGATTTTATAGGGTGAAGCCCTGCCAATTTTTTTCCAAAATTATCTCTCTTTCAAAATATTTTCAAACTAGACATGTTCCTTGCTTGCAAGTATCCCCTCTATTATGAGAAGTTGAGCTCATGAAGACCTGTAGCTTAATCTGGTCTTTGCTTGTATAGCTACTATATGATGATCTTTCATGCACATTGTGTCTTCTGTAGCTTACTTCAAACTGTCATCATGAGATAGATTTTGTTCACCTGTAATGGCTTCTGCTTATGTTGTAGATGAGTACAACCTTGCTTGAATGAATGTATTTCATTGATATTGTAGTAATTCTGTGCTCTCATATCTACTTTATTTTGAAAACTACAACTTAGAAAAGCTGAAATTTGTGAGATTATCTTGGAATTTCAATTCACTTCAGTTGTTTAAGCTATAAAGAATTATTTTCTGCAATTATATATTGTTTTTCCTTTCATTACAGCTTTGATATGTATGCTGAAAAATCTAAAATGTTGATTTTACATGGCGAAGCCCTGTCAATTTTTCCAAAATCTTCTCTCTCATCCTATTTCAACTATAATCCTTTTGCTTTTAGCCTCAGCTTGTTGAAATCTAATTTTACTTCTTCTTTACAAATTGAAAGTGTACTTCTATCTTCCATTCTCTCTTCTAAGCTCTAACCTCTTCCATTTGTAGAATGTTTGTTGAACTTTGAGTTGCACTCTTCCTTCTTCTTAGTATGTACTTATGACTTATTTATTTCTTTCTTTGGCTACAACCTATACCTGCACACTTAGGGAAACAGTTAGGAAATATTTAGGCTTTTTGGCCTCTCTTATGTCCATGTTTTCTTCTTCTCTTTTCACTTTCTTCTTTCTGAGTGATTAAAGCATGCATGCAGTTTTCCCTTTAAGTAGAATACATCTCCTACTTTGGAGAAGATTCATATGCACGAAGTAGGATAGTGTAGGATTATGGTTTGATCTCTGAGCTCGTAACTGATGATTGATTTGTTTTTCTTTTCAGGTACCATGACTTGAGGATGAAGGAGCTGGCACGGAGATGCTCTATACAAAGAAGAACATACAAGGCAATGAAGGGTTCACCATCATACTCCTCTACGTTCTCTTTCATGCATGTGTATCTTTTTTTAGTAGCTATATTTTACTTTCATTACATCCCATGGCTTGTGTTGAAAACATTTGACTTTCCTTGTGAAAAAAGCATTTAATTTTGTAAATGAGTTGTATATCTCTTTCGCATTTTTACTTTCGTATGGATTGTATAATGAACTAAAAAACTCAATAACGTAATTGAATGTCTTAATCATGAAGGAAATAACTTTTAAAAGAACTTGAAACATTCAAGTAATGAACTCGATTTTTGTGTAATATGCATTTATGTTTGTTGTTCTAAAACTTTACACTTCACCTATTCTGCAATGGGATATCCTCATCAAGACAACAAAACTGTCCTTCGGGGCTTGTGTTCTTTTGCTGAGGATGGTCATGAAATTGCAGACTATGTGATCTGTTATGTTTTGTAATGGCACACATAGTTACAGATTTCATGTTATCTCTTAAATAAATCAACAGTAATGACATAATCTAATATAATCTCCCCTAGCTTAGGTATACTTAACCAATGTTATCTATCGTATTGAAGTTTCGAGTTGCCCATTTCTAAACAAGTGCATAAATTTTCAACGGGGTCCCATCAAGACACGGGGTGTACCTAGAGCTCAGTCAATGGGAGCTCTCTAGTAGATACCTCAGCAGGACCGCGGCCGGATCATCGGGATCCATGCCACCAACTTCCAGGGCACCTACTGGAGGTGCTACTCATTGGGGAGGATCAAGAGGATGTTTTGGTTGTGGAGTTACTGGACACTTTTGGAGAGATTGCCCATAGAACCCTAACAATAAGGGTAAGACATAGATCTCTCGAGCTAACTGTTGGTGACATGGGATGTAGCCACAGGATTTATGTAGTGGTTGAGAACTACAGACAGAGCATTAGAGCACAATCATTGAGACCACAGGTAGCATTGGTGGTATTCTTACCTCTATATTGTTTGATTCTGGTTCTTGATTCTTTCATTGCACCATCTTTAGTAGAGCGATGCGGAGTTGGTGGCGGTTGGGAAAAGTCTTAGTTGGGATGTCGAGATGGCTTCTGGAGCCAAGATCTCTGTAGACTCCTTAGTTAAGAAGTGTGTAGTGAATTTGGGACCTTTCACCACTACCTCAGATCTCCGTATCCTTCCTTTGGGCTCATATGGAGTCATTTTTGGTATGGATTGGTTCTCTTCACACAAGGCCAGGATGGATTTTTATCACAAGATTATATCTTGTGCGGGTGATTGGGAGTTAAGTCGGTGATTTCGGGGGTCGGGAGAACTATTTTCATTTCGCACCATCTCCACTATGCAGATTAAGCGGTGTATGATGGGGTTGTCAGATGTATGTTGTTAAAGTCAGTGAAAGATCAAAGGATGGGTCTAGTGGACCATCACTAGATGATCATCCCATTTTGAGAGAGTTTTCGATGTCTTTCCGGGGAGCTACCAGGTTACCACCCCACATGAGATTGATTTTCATATAGATCTAGTTCTGGAGTAGAGCCCATCTCATGGGCACCTTATCGATGACCACCCCAGAGCTTGGTGAGCTCAGTTACGGACTTGAGGGCCTTTTAGAGAAAGGCCTTATCTTTCCTAGTGTATCCCCTTGGGGTGCACCAGTGATCTTTGTGAAGAACAAGGATGGATCCTTGTGGTTGTGTATTGATTACCACCAGCTGAAAAAGGTAACGATCAAGAATCATTATGCTCTTACGCATATTAATGACCTATTTGATTAGATGAAGGGAGCCACGGTTTTCTCTAAGATTGATCTTTAAGTCGCTACCATCATCGAGGATTTCAGAGGCAGCCATTCATAAGACCGCCTTCCACACGAGCTATGGGAACTATGAGTCCAAAGTGGTGCCTTTTGGTTTGACTAATGCCCCCGAAATGTTCATGAGTTTGATGCATGGGGTATTCATGAAATTCTTAGATTGCTTCATGCTCATCTTCCTAGATGACATTTTGATATACTCACGTACGCATGAGGAGCACAAGGGCACCTTCACCAGGTTCTTGAGTGTCTTTGAGAGTAGCAGACTTTACAGAACTTGGAGAAGTGTATTCTTTTAGATAGAGGTGCAAAGACTTGGGACATATCATTTACGGGAAGTTATCACGGTCGATCCTTCCAAGGTTAGGGCCATTATGGATTGGCCAACACCTACTACAATGACCAAGGTATGCAGCTTCATGGGATTAGCATGTTACTACAATATATTTTTTAGGACTTCTCTCGGATTACACACCCTATCACTTCCCTTCAGAGGAAATGGAAGAAGTTTTTTTGGTCAAACAAATACGAGTAGGCCTTGGTGGTCAAGTAGTGCCTCACTACAACACCCATTCTTGCAGTGTCGGATCCACAGGGTGAGTTCTTTATTTGCACAGATGCTTCTTTAGCAGGGCTTGGAGGTGTGTTGATGCAGGAGGGAAAATTAGTGGCTTTTGAGTCTCAAAAACTCAAATATCACGAGATTAATTATCCTACCCGTGACCTTGAGCTTGTGGCAGTTGTGCATGCTTTGGTTAGATGGAGGAATTTTCTTCTTGGCAAGAGATTCACACTCAAGACAAATCATTTGAGTCTTTGCCACCTCTTCACGTAGCCCAATCTCAACGCTCATTAACGGTGTTGGATGGAGTTACTTTGTGAGTATGACATGGAGATAGAGCATGTGAAGGGGAAGGATAATGTGGTAGCAGATGCTCTCAGTAGATGGAGACATGTGGCTATGGCCACCTCAGTGAGCACAGATTTGTGGAGCAGGATCCTTTAGCATCTTCCTCTTGACAGCTTCTACATTGCAGTATGAGCAGAGATCGAGTCACGAGACCCCTTGAGGGGAAGTTTGATGGTTTTTCCTTAGAGACAAATGGTCTTCTTAGGCATAGAGGCTGGATATATGTTCCCAGAGATGGAGGCTTGAGGTAGGACATCTTGGTAGAGGCACATCATGCACCCTATTTAGCCCATTCTGGGGTGAATAAGATGCATGCCACCTTGCGACAACTGTACCATTGGAGAGGAATTTGTAGAGATGTGGCCCAGTTTGTGTCACGATGTTTAGAGTGCCAGAGAGTTAAGGCTGAGCATCAGCATCTAGCAGGCCTTCTTTATCCTCATGCTATACCGGAATGGAAGTGGGACACCATTTCCATGGATTTCATTGTTGGGATACCGATGTCGAGATATCACCACGATGCCATTATGGTCACGGTTGATAAATTGACAAAAGTGGCTCACTTTTCTCCGGTGAAGACCACTTACATAGCTAGAGCGGTGGCTCGGGTGTATCTCGGATGAGATTGTTAGGTTACACGGGATTTCGCAGAAGATCATTTGTGACTGTGATCCTTTGTACACTTCACATTTCTAGACTACCATGCAGTATGTCCTCGGGACGAGAATCAACTTCAGCATAGCATATCACCCCGAGACAGATGGATAGATTGAGTGGGTGAATCAGATTTTAGAGGAAATGCTCAGGATGTATGAGATGGATCAACAGTCTAAATGGGAGGAGTACCTATACTTAGTGTATTTTTCCTACAATAATGGTTTTCAGAGTTCCATAGGCATGGCTCCTTTTCAGGCTTTATATGGTAGAGAGTGCAGGACACCTCTTAGCTAGGACAGGTTAGAGGATAGAGTATCTCTTGGACCAGCTCTTCTATAAGACATGGAGTAGTAGGTGGTGTTGATCAGGCAGAGATTGCAGGAGGCATAAGATAGGTAAAAGAAGTATGCGGATCAGCATAGGATCGACTATAGTTTCGATGTGGGCATGAAGGTGTTCCTTCATGTCAGGTCATACAAGAGCCCTATCCATTATGGAAAAGGTTCTAAGTTAGCTCCTAGATTCGTTGGTCCTTTTGAGATCTTGAAGCGTATCAACCCTTTGGCCTACCGTCTAGCATTGCCACCCAACTTGTCTCACATACATGACGTTTTTCATGTTTCAGTCCTCAGGAGATACATTGCAGATCCTTCTCATGTGTTGGATTGGACATCATTACAGGTACATGATCAGGGGCAAGTGATGGTGGAGCCCATTTACATCCTAGATCATAGGACCCTGGGCCTTCGAGGTAGAGAGGTTGATCAGGTTCGGGTGCAGTGGGACGAGATATGATGAGATTGTAGCTACATGGGAGGATGCTACTTCATTACGAGTTCATTTTCCACATTTGTTCCAGTGACTTCTAGGAGGAAGTCGAGTCTAAGGGGAGGGGGATGTAGTGCCCACTTTCCTTTGACACCTTGTTGATACTTATTCTGATACAGTTGATCACATTATAGACATTATTATGTTTTGATTTAGTATGTTGTTAGACATTTGATCATGGATTATTGTTGATCTTGATTTGGATATGATACATGATGATTATTAGAGACACTCATATGTGGATGATGATATACTATTTGACATGGATGTTTTATGGATGTTGTTCGGACATGTGATTTTAGATATTATGAGTAGATCTAGAAAATGGATATTATATAATGATGACATAGTTGTTGATATAAATTGTATGTGATAATGTTAAATTTCCTTGATGTTGTTGTGATTCACGTATGTAGATGATTTTGTGATTATAATTATATCATGTTGGATGTTCTGATATGGCCACGAGGCCAAAGGAGGTATTTATGTTTTTGCAGGTTAAAAATCACAACAAACATCGGGGGATTGGAGACCAACTACAATGAAATTCTAGGTGAATTTGACAAGGTCACCATGGCAACATGTCTTGTGTGTGTGTGTGTTGTATTTTTTAGGGATTTCCCATGGGGTATTTCCTTTATATGTGACCATGGGTTTGTGTATTTTATTAATGTGTTTCCTTTTATTTTTGTTGTATGTATTGTATTAGTGACGTGTCCCTTTCTTTTAATTAATTAAAATGTGATAGATTAATGTGAGAAATCATATGGCTAAAGTTTAATAAGTCAAATTGGGATATGGGAAAGTAATTATGGAAGTTGTTGGCTCTTTGTATTTAATATGTAAGTGATGTGTAAGTGTGTGTAAGAGTTGTGTGAGTTAGATTTTGGAGTAAGAAACACTCCACCTCCATGGAAATTCGAAATTATCCTTCGGCGTTATTTTTGGAGGATTGTGGGACAAGTAAAACTTGTCCCATACCTCTCAATTTAATTTAGCAACCATACTTATGGTTAGAGAGGTGATTTTAGACTTTTATAATGAATTTTATAAATCATGTTGCAATTTTTGATTGCACTCTCTTACATTTTATTTATTTTATAGTCCTTTGGGGTGTGGGCTTTTGGAGTGTGCAAGTAATTTGTCATATTTTCACCCACCTCTTTATTGTGCTTGGGAGAATGAAATTTTGTCTTTTGTGTTTAAATTTGAGGATGTGTGATGTGGCATCCTACATGGATCCACATCATCCTCTTCTCTTCCCTCTTCTATAAAATTAAAACTCTTTGCTTGTTTTGGGTTGTTGAATCTTTTTGCATACTTCCTTGGGGGTGAATTTTCTTGTGTTTGGAGCTCTTCTTTTTGGAAGGAGTTTGGAGAAACTTTGCATGCTTGGAGATTGCTATTTTGGGACTGTGTTTTTTGGCATTGAAAGCTTGTTTTGAAACAAAAGTTACTATGGAGAGGTAGGATTTTAATCCTTATTTTATGTTGTTATTTTCTTATTATGTTGTGTGAATGGTGCATGTTTTGATTTGTTTGTTGGCTGGTTGTGTAGACTGCCATAGGGATGGTGTAGGAGAAGGCTATGGGGAATACATGTGGGGGCATAAGGGAATGCCATTGGCATCAGAATTTTGTGGAGGGAGTTTGGGTTTGGGATCCACCATGAAAAATAAATAGCTTGCATTTCTTACTTTATGAGGGGCATAAGGAAATCTGTGGGGGCATAAGGATATGTGAGGTGAAATTTATTGTTGGTTTTATTCTTGGTGGATGCCCAATTCCCATTTGGGAGGCATAAGCAGCTTCCCCCATAGACCTTGCTCCTTTGGCTTACATGATCAAGCCTGAGTTTTGTTTTGATTTTTTCAATGTAGTTGTAAATTGTTGTGTTTGTTTGGACTGTATTTTATATGAACTATGCATGTTGAAAGAATGTTGTGTGTTGTGGAAGCCAATTGTTTCCATGCGTTGAATCACACCTCTTATTGTGTTTAGGTTGGGACTCGGGGGCCAATGATGAAGGAAGGCTTCTCCTTTCATTAGATGTCTTGGTTGGGTGGAGAGCATTTCCTTTCCCCACTTTTGTTGTGATCAAATTGGAAGAAAAAGGTAATCGGCATCTTTCTTTATTTTGGAGCAAAAGAAAATGTAGTTTTGATAGTCCCTTGTGAAAATTATTTCATTGTAACCTTTCCCACTATAATTTGGATGAAATTGTAATGTATACTTGTTAAGAAAAGATGTATATAATTGACTATGAAAGTGAATATTCGAAATGTGGAAGACAATTGCATTCTACTGTACATTGGAAAGAAAGAAATAGAAATGTGTTATTGCATTCAAACATGGAAAGATATAAATTTTTATAACTGAATCCAATAAAGAATTGTAAGATCTTCTCTCATATGTATTGTTGGATTGAATTCAATGTTCATATTATGGCAAAAGAGATAGTTAGATATCTATTGGAAAAGAACAAATGTACATGGAAATAATGCTATATTTTGTATCTTTGGAAATGTGTAAAATGGAATTCAGTATTTTCTCTTTTTGATTTAGAATGGATTGTTTATAAACAACTGAATGTATTGGATTAGTTTAGAAATGAAATGCCACACTTGAATAAGAAAATTGATATACAAATCTAAAAGAAATAGATTTTGCATTGTAAATATAAAAGCTGCAATAAAGTTAATCAAAATGTATAGTTCATGCCCCGCACATAATAATCAACTTGGAAAATATATATTTTGGCATGCTATGACACCAATGAACTCAAATTGACAAGGAACACTTAAGAAAACAATTTAAACATTGCAAAAATCAAGCCCAATCCCTTCCTCAGTCGTTTTCTATCAATTGATGGACAAAATTCAAATTGGAATCAATTGAGAAAATTTACCTCCCTAAAACACTTTAAATCCTTCCTAGAGTAATCCTCCATGTCTGTTTGGCATGTTGAGTGAAGAAGGAGATCAAATTGAACAAAAAATTATAAGTCAAAATTACTAGTTTGATATTTAAAAGCCTGCAGATATTTTTTATAAAATTTACCCTATAAAATTTATCAAAAAGTATAATTTATGATTTCTATGCAAAGAGGGCACCGAGATCTTTCCTAAAAGTCTTTGTTTGCTAAAAATGAACTTTTTATCTCAAGTTATGGCTCTCTGAAGTTTTCCTTCCTTGGAGGGAAAATTTGGGAAAATTTTCCTCCGCTAGCCCGAAGCCAATCAGGGGCCACCATGTGTCCTCATGGAGCAACGGTGGAGGCGTGGAATCATCTTTTACCTTGGGCCTTTTTAAAATTTTGGAAAAAATTTATCGTTCGCCCCGCCGGCCTGCATCCAACCAGAGGCTGCCACGTGGCAGCATGGGTGACAGCGGGGATGGGGAGACCCTCGTCACTCTTCCTTTTGAAATTCTTTTTACTTTGGGAAAATTTTAATTCTTTTCCCGTGGTCCCGCGCTCCAGCCCTCGCCTCAAGTGTTAATCCCTCCGTGGACTTGCGGTCCCACATGCCTAACTTTCCCCTTATCTCCCCCTTCGGTGAAATTCACCAATTATCTCCGTTGCTCACCTCTCCCACTCCTTTGTCCCCTGCATTGGCTGTTGAGCTCCACGTGTCCCTGGTGGACCCATGGGCGTACAAACGCTCATTGGAATTTTTTTCCCTTCCGTAAAGTCTCTACTAAACCTCTGCCGCTCCACCCTCTTTCTCATTTTCTCCCCACTTAGACTTGGGACACGACACGTGTCCTTAGAGGACCCACAGAGGCACGGGAGAAATATTGACTTTGCACTGTGTGGAGAAAATTTTCCAATGCCGCCCGTGACCTACTAACCCAAAAATTTCTTTTCACCTGCGCTCGACATGTGTCCCCTTGGGGAAAATTTTGACCCCTAAAGTCCGCCTGTCCATATCTGGAGTTCTACAAGGAGTTAGGAGGAATTCTTTATATCACCGGAAAGGTGAGAAATTTTCCTATCCAATGGGAATGATTTAGGGAAATTTTGAATGCTTCAAGTGTGAGAAAAATAAAGTTGAAACTTTGAGCTTTGTTAGAGAGTGGGTACGGTGACATTTTACCCCTTGAACCTAATTGAAACTTCGACCCTAAAATTTGGACCATGTGACCTCTAGAAATTGTAATAAATGAAAATTATGTTCCAAAGTAATTTTAGACTTGTTCGGAACTCCGATTGTGTCAATTTGTAGTCTTGCAACTTGGTTGTGGACACTTCTAAAAAAAATTAAAATAAAAAATTATTCAATAATTTTCCTAACTAACCCTAGGTTGTTTCTTGGGTATCAAGTGGGTTGTTTTAATGGGAATCACAAAAGACACGTAGATGGAAAATTGAGAAAGAGTGCATGCATGTTTAAGTGAAAGCATATAAGTGTGTGGGTAGAATTTCCTAGCCTACCCTTACCTTGTGTTCATTTTTTGCATCAGATTGCTTCTTCCATAGGGAAATGGTATGCCTCGAACCACAACATTTTTATCACGCTTGTCCACAAAGATGTGTATGTGTTGAAGTAGATATTTCTCAAGAACTGAAAGAATTTGGAAATCCAGATGGGAGACAAATGTTACTCCAACGTATTTTTATATCAACTTGCCTAATACTTGCTTCTGATGCTAGGCATTTGATCATAAGATCGATGAATATCCTCTTTATGTCCCTCGTAATCACCCAACAGCTAAAACAACTCATAAAACAACCAAACCCCATCAAGAGGAAGGATGGAAAATAGCCGGGGCTAGAAAAATAGGAATAAAAATCAGCAATCTAAGGCCTCTAGTTCAAACAGCATATGTGAGCCATTTTTTAAAGAACAAATCCATAGCTTGAAAGCTAAGGAGCCAATTGTTGTTGCTAAGGAACCAACTGTTGCTTCCAACTCGTCATTCCAGTTACCTAAATTCTCCAAAGACGTCAAAATCTTCATTGGTTCTCATGGACCAGAAATTTTTGTTTACAATGTCACCATGCCGTAACCACAGTTGTTACTTTTAACCACCATCTCACATGGGCCATCCAAAAGGGTCGAAGCTCTTCTCGTATCTCCCAAGATCATAGCCTAATGTAAGTCACGAACTCAAAATAAGAGGAGTACAACACCGAATACATTGAGCGAAAGAAAATTAATCAGTAGGATTTTTTGGAGCATAACACTGCTCAATTCCTGCAAAACCAGTTTGACATCCTTGATGGCTTGGATGTGGGTGGCATGGCTCTTGACCACCATTTCCCATGAATTGTCTATCTTGGAATGTTCAGGGTATTATAGACTGTAATCAAAAATATGTTTTTCATGAAGCGGTAAAGATTTTCTAGTTTAGATGTTTTTTTGTAGGAGATGAAAGTTACAGGTTTTTAGTTATAGATGGTTTATATATCCATTTGGCCTGACAACTTGGCCTTTTGCAGTAATCATGAAGGGGTGTGGGGTTTAATTTCCTTTTTTCTCCCAAATGGTGGCCCTTTTTGATTGACCATGGCATCAACCCCACCAATTGTGCCATATGGGTCCTCTTTAATGTTGATGGCCACCCTTTTGGCCTCATTAATATATACACCTCTAACGATGCGGCCGAAAGGGCCGATATTTGGTGGTGGATAGCCTACACAATTCTTGATGCTTATTGGGTCATAAGTGGTGATTTTAATATGGTTGAGTCACCCAATGAAAAATGTGTCCACTTTCTATGAGGTGGACAACTGGTGAAAGGGAGGTGTGGTTTTTCATGCGCAATAAGTTTAGGTTTTATGACCCTAATGCCTCTCACACTCCCACTTCTGAAGCTTGGTTTACTTGGTCCAATCTTCAAGGAGGATCAAATTACGTTCTTAAATGGATCGATAGAGCTATGTTTTCATCTCAAGATTTTTTTGAGTTTGACAACATTTATTCCCTATCAGTGGAGGTCATGCCTAATTTTGTCCTTTCGGATCACTCCCCCATTCGATTTCATATCACTTGGCATGATAGACGCACTTTTTCATAAAGGCCAATTATTTCTTAATATTTCCTTGATATACCATGGACCCACTCTCAATCATATCAATCATGTGTGGAACTTGGTCCCTCGACCAAGTCATGCCGTACGGCGCTTTCATCCACCTATGTATGCTAGCTATAATCAATGGTGGGAGGACATTATGAATCCGACTACTAGATTCCTTATAATCTATGGCATACATCTGGCCAAAATTAGACATCTCTCATACTCTACTAACACCTCCACTCTTAGCAGTATTGGGGTTAGCACACTAGTTATACAGACAATATATCATATCTAAGCATACATGTAAATAAAAGCGGATATTCTACCAAAAGAAATATACAAAACAAGAGACATAAATCAGCACCAGATTTAACGTGGTTCACCCAGTGTGGACTACGTTCACCAAGAAACAAGCCAATCTATTATCCAAATCTTTGACAAGATATACAATGAAGATTTACAATCTTCCACACCTCTCAGATGTACAATACTTTCTTTCCCTCAAGCTTTTTGCTTCATCACCAAGAATTCTCTCTCTCATGAACTTTTGCAAGTTATTTCTAATTCTAGTTAATCTTCTCCTTTCTTACTTCTAAACCCTATCTATTATTCTTATATAGTCGTTTATAGACTTAGCGAACTTAGCCATGAAATTACATTGAATAGAAATACTTTAATAATAAAAATAGATATAATTCCCAAGAGTTATTTAAAACATCCTCACACAGTAACCGACGTTGGTTAGCCCTAACGTTGCTGTTCCTTCCTTGCTTGACCGATACTAGTCATACCGACTTCTGCTGGTCTGGGTGAGTGATGTCGCTTCCCCTTAACCGATGTCAATTACTATATTTTCTAGCAAGTTTCCATTTCATGCTAAACTTAAGTAATTGAGCTCCACAACTCAACAATCTACCACTTGGAGATTAATTACTGCACCATACCTATACAACATCATTCTTGGATCCTTCTTTAGCTTTTTTTCTTCCTCTTTAAGTCTCAAACTCGAAGACCAACTGAAGTGGAGTGTAGCTCAAACTTCTCCTTTTCACGATGGCTTCATTAGCATATCCATTGTGGTTCTTTTCGTATGAATATTTTCTAGATTCAACCTGTCCATCCTCCAATACCTTCTCGTATAAAGTGATACATCAACTAAATGTATTTCATTCTCAAATGAAACGCTGAGTTATTTTATAAATGAATTGTAATATGACCTGTCACTAAATAGTTTACAATCACTTTGGTCCTTTCCCAACTCTTCCACGAACCTATTCATCCATATCATCTCCTTGCTAGCCTTTGTAGCTGCAACATACTCGCCTCCGTAGTAGATAAAGCCACAACCTTCTGTAATCTTGAAATCCAGCTAACTTCCGTTCCACCTACTATGAAAATATATCTAGTAATGCTCCTTCTACCATCCAGATCTCCAGCCATATCTAAATCAGCATAACCACGTAATGAAATATCCGAGCCTCCATAGCATAATCGCATGCTAAATGTCCCTTTCAAATACACGAGTATCCATTGGACTGCTTTCCAATGCTCTTTACCCAGATTATCCATATATCTACTCACGGCTCCCCTTTCGCTATGCAATGTCTGGTCTTGTACAAACCACAACATACATGAGACTTCCAACTGCTGAATCATATGACACTCGTGTCATGTATTTGACCTCCTCATGTGATGAAGGACACTGATATTTGCTCAATTTGAAGTGTCCAGCCATAGGTGTGCTAACATGTTTTGTATTATACATGTTGAACGTTTCTAACACCTTGTAGATATAATCCTCCTGAGACAAATACAATTTCTTGTTTTTCCTATCTCTATGTATTTGCATGCCAAGGATTCTTTTTGCATCTCCTAAATCCTTCATAGAAAATATGTGATCTAGCTTTCTCTTAAGCTCACCAATGTCTTGCATACTAGATCCTGCAATAAGCATATCATCCACATATAGTAACAAAATAATATAGCTCCCATTTTCAAGCTTCTTAAAATAAACACAATGGTCAGATTCACATCTCAAGTAACCATGCTCTTGCATAAAACTATAAAACCTCATATACCATTTCCTGGAGCTTGCTTGAGCCCATATAGGCTCTTTTTCAACCTGGACACTAGTTTCTCCTTACCCTTGACTTCATACCCAAGCAGATGCTGCATATAAATATCTTCATCCAAATCAAAATGAAGGAAATCTGTCTTCACATCTAGTTTCTCTACATGTAAATATTTTACCGCAACCAAACTCAATACAATACGAATAGAAGTCATCTTAACAACAGGATAAAATATTTCACCAAATTCAATACCTACTTTCTATGCAAATCCCTTTACTGCAAGACTTGCCTTGTATCTTTTCTATCCACCCTCTTCTTCCTTGATCTTGTAAATCCACTTGTTTTACAATGTTCTCTTACATGCTAGAAATTTAACCAAATCCCAAGTATGGTTTTGTTCCAAGGAGTCCATCTCCTCATCATTGATATGCTCCCACCGAACGTGATTCTTATCCCGCATTGCTTCTACAAAGCTCTCAAGTTCACTACTATCAATCAATAATAAATAAAATAGATAAGGTGTAAATATTTCGAAGTTTACTTACCCTTTCAGTGACCTTCTCATGGGAGTTTAGGGTACCAGAGACTCAATCTAGGCCTCTTGGACATTCCTATCCAAATTTGACAGTGACCGACGCGGTCACCTCTAACCGACATCGGTTCGGCTAACCGATGTCGGTTTGGATCTTCTCAGAACCGATACCAATTCATTCGATCGGGTGTCAGTCAGGGGTCAACCGACAACGGTTACTATGTAACCCTGTCGGTAATTCTATAAAATCTGAGAGTTCATTTTCATTCCTAAAATTCTCAACCGATTCATCCTTGGGTACCAAAATTTTATCCTTGTACATTCTCTTTTCATTCTATTCAACATCATGACTCCTAATAATTTTAGAATTCTCTAAATCCCAAAAATAGAAACCGAAATCACCAGATCCATAACCAATGAAAGTGCATCTCTTGGATTTTGCATCTAACTTTTTCCTATTTTCCTTATCAACATGCACAAAATATTTTGAACCAGAAACTTTAAGAAAATAAAGATCTACCTCTTTTTCGGTCCAAGCTTCCTCTGGTATTCCTCCATCTAGTGAACTTGAAGTCCCGCGGTTAATCAAATATACCGCAGTATCAATCGCTTCTGCCCAAAACTCTAAGGGCAATCCAAAATGTATCCTCATACTTCTAGACATTCCATGATTTTCCATTTCATTCTTTCTGTAACACCATTCTCCTGTGGTGTTCTTGGAACCGTTATTTCTCTATGTATCTCATTCACTGAATAATAATCATTAAAATCCTTGCTACAATATTCACCACCATTGTCAGATCTAAGGCACTTTAACTTATAATTTGATTCATTCTCAACCAGGGCTTTCCATCTTTTAAAATTCTCAAAAACATAAAATTTATGTTTAATATAATAAACCCATACCTTTCTTGTAGCATCATTAATGAAAGTAACATAATACTGGGATCCTCCATGAGAAGCTACCTGAGATGGTCCCCACACATCTGAGTGTACAAGCTCCAATTTTTTTCCTTCTTATTTTCCCTAACTTTGAGAAATCTCACTCTCTTTTTCTTTCCAAAGACACAATGCTCACGGAAATCAAGATCTAAATCTTTCAAATCTGATAACTTACCCTTAGCCTTTAAGATTTGTATTCCTTTTTGACTCATATGACCCAACCGATTATGCCACATGCATGCATCTCGAATATAAAGTAGATAATGCAGTAAAAGGAATCGGTTTTTACAGTAGATAAATATAACGCTCCTACCTTCTTACCTCTTACCACAACAAAAGCACCCTTGATGACTCTCCAAGAGTCTCCTCTAAAAGTAACCATGTAACCGTGATTCACCTAGTTGCCTGTAGAAATAAGATTCCTCCCGAGGCTTGGCACATGCCTCACATCCTTTAATACCCATGTATTTCCATTTTGCAATTTTAGATGAACTTTCCCTTTTCCAGTAATACTGCAAGGTTCATCATCACCCAAATAAACATGCCCAAAATTACCCTAGACATAATTTTTGAAATAACCCTTATTAGGGGTTACATGGAAAGAAGCTCCTGAATCTAAAACCCATGATTCAATTCTATTATCTAAAGAAAGAATAAGAGCATCTTGCATTACCTCTAATCCAGAAAGATTTACTTCTTTACCTTTATCTAGTTATTGGTTCTCTTTATCCTTTGACCAACAATATTTCTTTGTATGTCCTTTCTTTCCACATTTCCAACAAGTAATTCCCTTACTTCTGGATTTAGATCTTCTATCCCTTGACTTTGATTTCCCATTACTCTTACTCTTGGATCTCTCCTTCTGTCTGCCGCTTCTTTCTACATTCAAAGCATTTCCGGACGATGATTCCTCCGTACTCGTCCCGCGAATTTTTCATTCAAGATTATACTAACCACATCATCAAACTTCAAAATATTATTAGCAGATGTTGTATTACTAATAGCCATTACCAATTTGTCCCAACTATCGATAAAGGACATAAGAATAAAAGTTCTTTTACTTCATCATCAAAAGGTATAACACAACCGATTTTAACTTATTTATAATAGATCGAAATCATTCAAATGACTAGATGCATATTCACCTTCATGCATCTTAGAACTAAATAGTTTCTTCATCAAATAAAATTTATTTGAAGCACTAGATTTTTCATATAAATTAGCAAGAGATTTCATTAACTCTACCGTAGAAGCCGCTTCTGTAATATTGGAAGCCACGAATGCTGCCAAGCTCAATCTTATAGATCACAAAGCCTTTCTATCAAGAATTTTCTATTCTTCATCAGTCATCTTCGTAGGTCTAGACTTCTCATCCAACGGTAAATATAAATCTCTTTGATACAAATAATCCTCAATCTGCATCTTCCATAATTGATAATTTCAGCCGTCAAATTTCTCTACCTTGTATTTGTTTTCTTCTGTCATTATTGTAGCTCCCACTTAATTAGAAAACCTCTGTGAGTAAATCTATCAACACATAAAACCCTTAAACAAAGCTCTGATACCAGTTGTTGGGGTTAGCACACCGATTGACAGATGCACAATATATCATATCTAAGCATACATGCAAATAAAAGTGGATATTCTACCAGAAGAAATATACAAAACAAGAGACATAAATCAACACCAGATTTAATGTGGTTCACCTAGTGTGGGCTACGTCCACTAAGAAACAAGCCAATCTATTATCCAAATCTTTGACAAGATATACAATGAAGATTTACAATCTTCCACACCTCTCGATGTACAGACTTTCTTTCCCTCAAGCTTTTTGCTTCATCACCAAGAATTATCTCTCACCAACTTTTACAAGTTCTTTCTAATTCTAGTTAATCTTCTCCTTTTTTTCTTACTTCTAAACCCTAGCTTTTGTACTTATATAGCCGTTTATAGAATTAGGGCACTTAGCCATGTAACTACAATGAACATAAATACTTTAATGCTAAAAATAGATCTAATTCCCGAGATTTAATTAAAACATCCTCGCATTGTAACCGACTCGGTTAGCCCTAACCACTATCGCTCGGTTCCTTCCTTGCTTGACCGATGCAGTCATACCCGACCGCTACTACCTCCGGGTGACCGATGTCGGTTTCCCTTAACCAATGTCGGTTATGGTATTTTCCAAAGCAAGTTTCCATTTCATGCTAAATCAAGTAATTGAGCTCCACAACTCAATAAGCAGAGCAGGTGGTAGCACTTCAAGGCAACCCTTCTCTCAAACCCTACAACATCAAGTCAGCAACGCTTTGCTAGCAAATTTAAATTGCCGACAATTACAATACTCGGGGATCTCAAATTTGTGCCCACATGCATTGGATTAAAATTGGCGACCGGGTTTTAAAATAATTATATCTTTCCATCGAGCAAAAAAACTTCTCAAGAAATTCGTGCCATATTTGATGGTATATTTTGGGTCACTTATCCCCATCTCATGTTGCAGACATTTGTGAAATATTATAAGTTGTTTTTTTAGTCTCAACAACCATCTACCGATAAAAAGAAACTCTCAAAAATCTTTGGTTGTTGTGTCATGTAAGATTTCTCCTACTCAAAAGGTGGTCTATGACTGAATGCTCACCATTGATGACCTCCACGAAGTGGTCATGCAAATGGCCAATGATAAGGCTCCTGGATGTGATGGCTTCCCATGTGAATTCTATAAAGCCTTATGGGACTTCGTCGGCCTAGATATTCTTCAAGTTTATCTCGAGGGTTTTCAGAATTAGTCATTGGGGCCATGTATCAACAAAGGGAATATTAAATTTATCCCAAACCAGGGGATCCAGAGAAAATTACTTGTTGATGCCCCATCACTTTGTTGAATGTCTCCTACAAAATTATTGCCAAATATTTGGCTATATAGCTGCTTAATATTCTACCCATGTAATCCAACCAGAATAAATTGGGTTCATTCAAGAGCGTTGTATTCTGGAAACATCATTGTTGTTTGGGAAGGCATGGAATGGGTTCACCGATCCAATCAATTTACTATGTTCATTAAAATTGATTTTGAGAAATCTTATGATCAAATTGAATGGTCATTTATTCTTGTTATGCTTCAAGCCCTTGGCTTTGGCCCCATCTTCATTCAATCCGTCAAAATGCTATTTGTCAATGCCTTTGCCCAAATCACTATTAATGGTCTCAGTTCTAAGTCCTTTGGATTATTTTTATCCATTTGCAAGGGTGCCCACTAGCACTGCGTGCTTTATATGTTGGGTCGCTAAAGGGTTTGGGTATCTTCTGGCCCACACAAAATCCCAAGGGCTTGTCAGGGAATAACCTTTCCTTCTTGTGACCAATTCTCAATTGCTTAGTGGTCATTTCATAGATGATTATTTTCTCATGCTCATTAAGGATGAATCCAATATCCGCAATGTCATGCATTGCCTTGATATCTTTTGTTTAGCGTCTGGCTCTTCCATTCAATGGAGGAAAACCTAGTGTTACTAGAAATCCTTCCTCCTTGTGCCCATTTGGTTGGACTCTTTTGAGTGGAAGATTCTTTCCCACAGTGAAATGTTTAAATTTATTGGCATCCCTTTTTCCTTTCAAGCATCGTCGACTAAGTTACGGTAGTATGTTACTCAACGGAGGCCAAAAATTTGGAGAATTGAATTACTAGACCTTTGTCTTTAGCAAGTAAATTCCAAATTTGTTCCAAAGTCCTTGCAACCACTCACATTTACTATTCCTCATGTTGGGTGCCTTTTAAAGCATCTATTTAGAAGCTAGAGAAGCTCCTCAAAGCTTGTCTCTGGGCCAATTCTTTCACTGGAAAGGGTTTTCATCATGTTGTTTGGGAGATATATTTCCTTCCCCGTGATTCTGTGGGTTGGGCCTCATTAACATTCAATTCCAAGGGTGGGCACTCTGTGTAAAATGGATCATTTGATGCATTGAAGGACAAGAAGCATGGAAAGTGTTTCGCGCCATGGCATCGAAGAGGGGTCACCTTACGACCGCCCTGTATGGAAAGGTTTGGGGTTTTTCAATCTCCTTATTATTCTTGTTCCTATTAAAGTGGTTGGAAATTTTGTGATTAAAAACATATGTAAGGCATGGGAGTGTATCAAACCATGGCTATAATGGAAAGGCTACGGATTTCATAATGGTATTTACATCAACCATCACTCCCAATGGTGGTCGTTGATATTTCAGTGCTCGTGGATAAGTGTTTTTAGATATCCTGGGGATTCCTACGCTCAAGCTTTCAAGCAAAAAATTTATACCATTCAAGATTTATTCTGCAAACACTCTCAATCCTGGTATTCTTGGCCTAAGCTTAAAACTCGGTTTCGATGACCATCCGGATCATGCTAGTATTAAAGAAGTTATCAATTCATTTCCTGACCATATGTTGCACAAGATTTTTGTGCATTCCTCTCACCCTTGGTGGACGGACTAGAAATGGTATGTTGATACCCCATTTCACAATTATTCAGCTAGTAAAGGCTACCGTTGGCTCTCCCCTCATTTTCCCATGGTTGAAAAACTCAACACTCGATGGGGGATTCATTCTACTTTGTCTTGTTGGAGAAGGCAATTTGACATTGTTTGGTCAGTCTGTGTGGAACCTAAAATTACCCACTTTCTTTGGTGTATTCTGCACCATGGTCTTCTAGTGGGTTCTTGACTTTTCAAATTGGGGTTTTGGCTCCCAAGTGTTCGTTTTGTGGCCACTTGGAAACTTTGTTGCACCTCTTCTAGTTTTTTCTAAAATCAGAACTTTCTTGGAATTGGATTCATTCCTTTTTCTTTCCTCTAAAACCTCGTTGTTTTAATTGCTGTAATGCCCTTTCAGGAGATAAGCCAAAAATTTTGCACATATTCACCCAAATTTGGCATGTTTTCAGAGGGGAATTTATTTTAGATATGGAAAGAACAAAACGCTTATGTCTTTGCTAATTCTAAAGTTGATTAGAAATTTTTAGTGTATAACAAGTCTATGGTTATCTCCAATGTGATTCTGTAGATTCAATTCCAGGCTAATAAAGTTACCCTGGATGTGGACTACCACTGACCTTGTTGTGGCATGGGGGACGCCCCATGTAATGTCACTCAGGAGCCACAATTACCATCTCGACGCTCCTCATCGCATGGCCGTGGTGGTAGAAGTAGCCACTCTCAACAGTGTTCTTTTATTCGAGCTCACCGATTACCCCACATTCAAAAAACAGAGGATTCTTACATTCTAGATCACTAGCAAGGTGGGGCTACCACTCTTATCGTCAACTCGGGTGGGGCTCACTGTCGGCCTCAAGCCGTGCACCTGGATGGTTGCAATCTTCCCCACCGCCCCTGCCGCCTTCCGACAAATTTCCCCACCTCCCTCTCGCCATCTCCCCTACTCGGGTGGCAGTGGACAATGAAGAGGAGAACCCCACTGGTTGGGACATTCCAGATGATGGAAAGGACCTCCGTGATTCAAGTTAGTCGATGACCACGATCCTCCTACCTCGGGGATGTTTGTTGTTTCTATTTAGTTGTGTGTTTTGATGGTTTCCTAGGCATTTCCTATTGTGTTTGTCGTTCTCCTAAGCTCAACCTAGTTTGTTTGTGGTTCGGGATGTTCTCTCATATCGCCCACTTTTTTGCTGAAAGTTATCTTGTATCTTATCAAATTAATATAATATAAAATCTCTTTTCATCAAAAGCATATAAGTGTGTCTCACTTTTTTACATTTTTTTTACCTTTATAAACATGGATTTTTAGTTTCATTGAAATTCCAAAGGTAATTGCCAAAAACCGTACACATTCATGAAATTCAACAAACTAATAAAATGTTGTGTTTAGAGTGTAGAATATATGTATTTTTTTAAAGAAAAAAATGGTCTTTTTCTTTATATTATTCATACATTGTTTTTATTTTATAAGAGAAAACTATGTGTTGAAGTCGTGTTTTTTATGAGAACTTATTTTTCACCATGAGATTTTAGATATATGTTCTAGATTTGAATATCGAGTGTGTGACAAATTTTTCATATTTTTTTATTTATATATATTTTAATTAAGTTTTCAGTGAAGATATTTTTAGATTAAGAGCGTATATATGTTTATGACAATATATTTCCATATTTATATCGAAATTGATTTTTTCCATAAGTACATAGAAGACTTCAAAAATTAATTAAAAATTCAAAAAAATTGATATATTTTACTATTTTTCAAATTGTGTTGAAAGTGTACAATTAATTATCGTAAAATACCATACATCGGGAAATTTTTAAAAATAATAGAACATATTTTTAAAAATGAAAATTGTATTTTTAGGAAGGTAATAAAAACTAGTATTTTGGTATAAATTTTTGTAATTTAACTAATTAATTTAACCTAAATATGTGGCATATTTTGGCCTATAATTATCCTCCAAATGGATTAAGGGCCAAAACATGCCACATAGGCTCCAACTAAGGGTGTTTGCCCAAAGGGGGCTCGGGAGAACCCCCTTCACATGAACACCCAAAATGCAAATTTCGTGCCCTCGCTCCGCCAACCAAATGCCACCAACTAAACATTTAATTTTAGACTTAGTTTTAAAGTTAAAATTTAATTTTTAAGAATAATTTTTAATAATTATAGTTTTTTTAATATTGTTTTTATTTTATTTTTAGATTCAAAATTTTAATGATTATAATTTTAAAATATAGTTTTTCATATTATTTTTAATTTATTTTTGTTTGTTTTTAATCAAAAGTATATATCATTTTTAAATCTATTTTTTTAAATTATAAATTATAAAGTGTTATATATGTGTGTGTGTAATTAAATTAAATTTAAAACATAGTTATAGTTATCTAGTTAAATTTATTAAAAAGACATTACAAAAATTTAATAATTGGCAGAGCGGTTGAGAACGGCCTTTTAAATGGATCTAAACCCGCTTCATTCAAATAAGTCGTCTCTCATCAACGGTTTGCCATGACGACACAATCCTTCTTCTTCTTCGGCCTCGCCATTGTGGAAGCTAAAGCTATTAAGGCTTTATTACAACTCTATGAATCTGATTCTGGGCAAGAGATTAATTATGACAAAAGTACCATTTTTTTCTTTAACACCCCTGAGGAAAGACAACTCAAGATTGCTAAAATTCTGGGCTGTAGAATTGGTGCTCTTCCAGAAACATACTTAGGCCTCCCTCTTGGCACTAAGAAAGTCTCTCACATGGTGTGGGATGATTTGTTGATGAGATTTCAGAAAAAGATGGCAGGTTGGAAAGGGGCCACTCTCTCTAGTGCTGGTAAGTGCCTTCTCATTAAAAGTACACTCCAAAGTCTGCCCATCTATATCATGTCACTTTTCAAAATTCCTTCTTCCTTCAGAGAGAAAATTGAAAGGATTCAGAAAAAAAATTTATGGCAAGGCATGGAAGAGAAGTTCAAATTTCACCTAGTGGCCTGGGATAAGGTCTGCACCCCAAAATCTATGGGAGGGCTGGGCATAAAAAATATTGAGAAAATGAATGAGGCACTCATCGCTAAGATGGGCTGGCGATTGCTATCTGAGAAACAGCCCTGGATTGATGTTATTAAAGCAAAATACTTGAATCAACAAGCTGTCTACTCCTATCTGCATGAAGAACAACTACCCAATGGTTCCATTTTTTGGAATAATCTGGTCAAGAGTAGAAACTTCATCAAGCAGGGCAGCAAATGGAAAGTGGGGATGGCAAAGTGAGATAAACTTCTCGGGAGGATAACTGGTTCAGTTGACAACCTCTTGGAGAGATTTGGGACAGCTAAGGACAGCCTTATAAGCAAGTATGGAACTAAAGTCAAGGACTACATCAAGGTAATGGCACCAACAAGACTTGGAAAAGACTTACTATGGAGCGAATTGAGCTGAAATAAATCACTTCCTCCCTTCAGGATCTTTTAGATCTCTTCCCTTTAAGTCAGCTGGATTCCAAGGATGAGCTGGTCTGGAGCAATTCACAAGATGGTAAATACTTAGTCAAATCCGGTTATACCAATCTTTTTCACAGTAACCAATCTGATTTTAACTGGAACAAGATCTGGATGCCTGAGTTAACCCCCAAAATAAATTTTTTTCTTTGGCTGGCCATCAGAGGTAGAATTCTCACCACTGACAATTTGATGAGAAGAGGATTTATAATTCCTAATTGGTGCCATCTTTGTAGGAATGACTATGAAGACATTAGTCATCTGTTCATACATTGTGATTATGCCAATAGAATTTGGAACTTTGTCCTTTCCAAATTCGAAGCTCTTTGGGTGTTGCCGAAGGACCTTAATCAGCTATGGAATCAATGGAACCCACCATTCAGACATTGTGCTATCAAAAGAATCTGGAAATTAGCCATCCCACACTTAATCTGGAGGATTTGGAAGGATAGAAATAACATCATTTTCAGAAATAAGAAGCAGAATTATAAACTCAGTATTGGCAAAATTTCTCAAGGTATCAAAGAGGACATGGCCAGATTCAAACCTCCCAAGAACAAGTGTTATCCTGAGAATGAAGAGCACATCTTAGCTAAATGGCAGATTGGAAATTGGAGCAACCCTGGGAATAGTGTAGATAGATCTTTGATTAAATGGCATCCTCCTGACTCCAATTGGTACAAGCTGAACTTTGATGGCACCTCTAAGGGAAACCCAGGGACAGCAGCAGGAGGAGGAGCAATACGGGACCACAAAGGTAATTTGATTGCTGCTTATGCTGGAAAAATGGGAATTCAAACCAATCATTTTGCCGAAGCCTTATCTGCTCTCTGGGGATTGAGAGTTGCACGGGCTCAGAATATTCAGAACCTTATTGTTGAAGGAGACTCCCTTAATATCATTAAACTTCTTAATCAGTCCTCATCTCCCAGTTGGAGTATTAAAGATTTTATCTCTGAATCCATAAGCATCAGTCACACCTTCAATAGTATCAGAATCATACATACTTACAGGGAGGGCAACAAACTGGCGGATGCACTGGCCAATTATGGAATTAATATAAATTTCACTGTCTGGGATAATGATAGTATCCCTAATCAGCTTCACAACAGCATCCATGCGGACCTTCACAAGCAAGCAATCTCTAGAGATAAGCCTTAATCTTTGGAGGAAAATCAGAATCATTAACTCTTTCACACGTGCTGCTTTAATATATATGGCGAGGCAAATAATATCTATTTCAAATGATAGCAAGATTTATTTAAGGAACTTCAAGTGGAGTTATCCAGATTTGAAAATCGCGCACGCGGGAGGTACAACAGCTGTTGATATCCGGATGCCAAGATCCACGAAAACCGAAGATAATTACATTGTGATTGTTGACAGGAAAAGGGTTTTCACACGCGACTTCTCACAAAGCTCGGGTTCAAAGCAATTACGCAGCCTGCTCGTGAGAAGACCAACGGCTACGCCTCCCGGCCTTATGCGATCTTCAACAAGAAGAAATGAATCTGTTCTTCATGCTCGGCGACATTCGGAATTTGTTGTAACCTACACACCATCGAGAAGATGGGAGGACCTCCCTCACAAATTGAGCGCGGCGCTGACCCTGATTGGAAGGATAACACCGAGCTTTGGAACATTCTCAGCATAGGCGGCTTCACCAGCTTTGTTGAAAGGGTGCAGGGACATGATCAAAGTATTTCAGTACGCTTTGCTAAGGAATGGAAAGAGAGGACTGTCGACTATGGGGGACAGAAAATTCTTGTCAATGAAGAGCTCATTGCTGAAGCGACCGGTCTCAGCCTGGATGGGTACCGCTTCTTCAACAAAAGGGTTATCAAAGAAACTGAAGAAAGAAGATTTGTGGAGGAAGATGAGAAGCTTATATTTAGCACAGTGGGTCTGCTTGTAAGCTCAATTCCTTCACCGTTTGATGAGGTCACTCGCATGATGATTCGTTTCATCTCCTTGGAAGGTAGGTTTGTTATCGTCCCATGCCTAAGCATCTCATCTTTTTAAACCACTTCCGTAGGAATAGATTGGTTTGCTTCCCTCATTATCTTTTAAACTCTCTTGAGCGCTCCATTTTGGAGTTCCAAAAGCATACCCGGGCGGTTCCCTTGCATCAAGGGCTTATTTTGCTAATTCACAAACACCGCCTTCTCAAGTACCCAGTCTTCCTTCCTCTCCTAGCCCGGCTCCCCTTTGATGGGCTCGCACGCAGCCTGGCCCCGCTTCCCGCCGCTGCCCGCTGCGCGCCCCGCCACCAGTGCTGCTACCCCCATGCCGGCCGCACATGATTCTCCTTCTATTCCTCCCGCTGCTCCTCCCGCCACCCACCTCGCCTCTTCCTAAACATCCATTCACCTGTGGCTTCTAGGAGACTCAACCTTGAGACTTGCAGCAGGAAAGAGCCTCTTGATCTTGACATCGCACATGACCGCCGAACATAAGTAGTGCCACCCCTAGGAAGCACAGATGGATAACCCTTCTAAGAGACTCGGAGGCCTTAGAGGTCGAGATAAAAATGCTAAAGGATGAGGTCAAAACCTAGCTAAGCAAAAAGGTAAGAAAAGCATGGAGGGGGAAGGGAGCATGACAATAGTCGATTGAAGACATATACAAAAAGTCGACCTCCTGGACTCCCGCCTGGGAAGGCTAAGACTAGGCATGATTACAACATTGCTGCCTTTAGGGCCATTGAGGAGTTCATCGTCGGACATGCCAAAAGTGTTTCCAACCTCAGCGGTGTCCCGGCTACACTTTGGGGCAATGAAAAAGAGAGCAAAAGGACCATCGAGGAGCTCGATAAGACGGATGCTGCCCACATGACCGCTTTGGGTATGTTTCATGCTTGGAAAAAAGTCAAGATCAGTGTTGATCAAGCAGCCAAGAAGTAGTCCTGCATGCTTCTACTGCTTTCTCTTTTGTTATTCTTACTTGTTTCTTGGCCTTTTGTCGGTTACTATTTTTTTGTTGTTTTTTTGTTAAGTCTCGCTTGTGTAGTCAATGTTTTTCGGGCTACGTTGAATTTCATCACTACTTGGACTTGGTTAGTCCCGCTATGCTTCTCACTCTTATTCCGGCTTAAAGGCCTTATTTTGTATTCAAGGGTATAGTCCCTTTCAAAAACTATTTGCCAATATTAAAAAAAAATTAATAATTATATATTAGATTTAAATTGTTTTAAATTTAGAAGAACAATGTTAAAGTTAGAAAAACATCTAATTAAATACAACATATTTTTAATGTCACTAATTAAATACAACATAATCTATTAAGATTTCTATATAATAAGAGCTACATGGTTGAAATTTTCCTTTAAATTATTCTTAGATCTAGATCTAGCTCAATTTGTTTGTGTAGGTGAAAATTAACGAAGTGGAGGAATCATGACAAATAAGTAGAATAACAAGAGAAAAATATAGCGAGGTAGATCTACAAGAGCAGCGTGTTAGAAGATCAATTCATAGGAGAGAAAAAAAGAGAGATAAGGCTACAAAAGACGTTGCTAAACAAGCAAACATTGGTACATACATACTTGAAACCCTTGAGATCGTAATTTTATTTTGATATATATGTATGTTAAATCATCAAAAGTTTCTTATCTAGTTGAATCGTATATATATATATATATATATATATATATATATATATATATATATATCACTAATTAAATACAACCTCCTACCAACTTGATTAAATATAGTTGAATCAAGTAAAAAATATAGTTGTTCACTATAAACATATATATAACTTTGAACCATAAAAACTAAGATATGAATTTGTAGCGCCTTAGACAAGTTTGGCTATAAACCTATCCTCCTACCAACAAATCTAGCTTGCACATAATTTTAAATCCTCATATTATCATAGATTTGCATAGTTTAGAGATCACTCCTCATCTAAACTAGGATTATCACTTTTATCATTAAGGGGTAAAAATTATGGTTATTTATAGCATATCATCCATCACATTCCATGCTTCTAAATTATTGGCATTCACACCTATGTAAAATATAAAATATATGTTAAGTTAGGTTGCCTTCCTAAAAAATTATTAGAAGCCACATTTTGAATGATCAAGAGCTATCTCCTGGACGCTTCTTTAATCTTGAGTTGCTGATTAATCCTATATATTTTTCTATTCAAACTTCAAAGGTCTTTGTAAAACATCTTGGCATGCATCCATCAAGTAAGATATCCCATAGAACTCTATCCTTAAGCTAACCAATATTCTTCTCTAATTCACATTATTTTTTCACAATGATTGTTATTCCTTTCATAAGGGTAAGTGCATGGAAATGGGGGCAAAAAGGGGGTCAAGAAGGGACACAATGTTCCTAAAATCAACAAAACTTGAACTTTTTCTAATAATTCGACATGCATATGCTCAAAATTTGACAAAGTGATAAGAATGAGTACCGTAGAGCTTGGAATATAGTTTCTAAACTACTTTTTTTTTTTAAATGGTGGAGATTAAGAGGGTCAAATGTGGTGCGCACACAAAGTATGTCTATTTTTGTGTCAAAAAGATAAGAACCTATTGTGTGTGTGCACCCCCCCTCCCCCGCCCTACCCCACCCATTTTTTTATTTCTATAAATTATTTTTCAAATCCCTTTGGTAGAAAGTTATCTAAGACCATGTGTGAGGTCCCACTATTTTTTCATAATTTTTGGATGAATATATAATTTTTTATTAATTTTCAAAGTGCACATATCCCAAAAATGAAATATTTGTGTGTGCACCCCCATAACTTTGAGAAAAAAATTGTTTTTTTATTTTTTTAGTATGTGTAGAATGGAGTTTAGAAAAAACCACTCTTTTTTGAAATTTGGATGAAAAAATCATAAATTGTGCACTTAAACCTCAATAAGATGAAATGTGAGTACGTTATAACACACTCACGTTATAGCATGTTTAAAACTGAAAGTCAAACACAACAAAACAAAAATAACTTGTGATATTGGTCCCACTGGTCACAGGTTGTCTGCAAATTCCTGCATATTCCTGCACATTTTGATTCTTGTTAACAATTTTGTATATTTTATGTTATATAGAGATTGTTTTGTGAAATATTTAAGCATTATTTGATATATTTAAGTGTGTTTCTATTGTTTATTATATTCCTAACACTCATTAACATTTTTTTGTCAATTGTCTTGTGGTGATAAAGATATTTTTGAGAATTATGGGGAGGAAACCACGAAGGAAAACACTCGAGCAATTGGAAAAACAAAGGGAACAGATGAAAAAAGGGCATGAAAAATGAAATTGAACACGTCTTTAATAGATATTGGAGATGTTTCCAAAGATCATATATCATCCAACAAAAATATGTAAAAAAATAAATCAATGCATCGACATAAAGGTATGTCATTTCTTCCAAATAAAATTGATGTTGTAACATATCCTCAAACACCAATCGAAGTCAATAAAAAAATGAATATTCAATGAATGACGATGTAATTCCAAATTTAAACATAGATGTTACACCAAATGACCAACCTATTGAAAACACACACTCTTTACCAAATTATGAAGATGAACGAAAAATAGAAAATGAACAATGTTTATATGATATTCAACAATCATTTCCATTGAAATCACCAATTAAATTTTTGAAAAACACCCAAACTTTTACTTGAGATTGATGAAAATATTTTAAACCCAATGACTAATAAGATTTGTCAACTTGCTTGTATGAGAAAAGCTAATCAGATATGGAAAACATATTTTAATGACTTAAATGAAACAGGTAAATGTCAATTGTTTGTTAAAATGATAAAAAAATATTAAATATAGACCTACAATGAAGACCCTTGGTCTAAGAACATCTAAGACCAACGGTGAAAAATATATTATAAAAAATCTAATGAATGCATACTAATAAGTAGGTCCAAGCTCACGTACTAAAGATAATAATACTACCCGACATGTTATTACATCGATCGTAGTAAGTAAAACAACAAAGCAATATTGCTTAGTTAGAAACAAGTAGTGTACTAAAAATCAATAGGAAAATGCTACATAAATCTCTCAACATGTGAAGGAATCGAATATACAAATAACAATGAATCATGGGAATTCTTTGATAGATTGACACAAAAAGACAAAGACATAGTTGATGAATGAAAATAAAAAGAATTAGAATTTTTGAAAAATAATACGAGGGTTTCACCTAATGAAAATATGTTTTAAAAAGAAGAATTGATTCTAGAAACCGTGAATCACATCCTAAACATTTTTGGATATGACACAAACACAATTTTTTAATAAGTTTAAAGAGACTCATCTCAAATACAAATTATTCAAAGGTATTTTGAAATGTCAAAACCTTTTTATGTTAAAATAAATCACTCACAAACTACTTGTTGTTGTAGGATCCATATTGAATTTGCTATGCATTATGATATTTTCCGGAATATATGTGTTAATTTATGGATCGAGAATATTTTACATGAGTGTATGATAAATGTTCCACCTAAATCAGCAAGAGATTTCATCTCAATTTTTTTTTGTACAAGAGAAGGACAATTTTTTAAATAAGAAATCATGTTTAGAAGGAACTTGTGATAGTTGTGGTGGTTTGCAACGTTTGCAAAGATGTATACACACAGAGAATACACATGTAATTAGAAATGAACTAGTTAATTTTGGAAAATACAAGTCAATGGCAAAATACATATGGTAAAGAAGACAACATGTGTGAATTAGTGAGTACAGTAAATATGTGTATAAATTTTATGACTTTATTTCAAAAGGAGCAAGTGTATGAGTATGCACTGTTATGTTTGTGGAGCCTATTTTCATGTTAGAGTGTGGTACACCTTCTATGTGTTACACTCGATATTTTTACGGTGGTCCCGCACGGTGAGTGGGTCAGGGGATTCGGGGGTGAAGCCCCCGAAGCAAATTTTCATGGGTGGTTTATCAACCCATGGGTAATGACTAACCGTTATGGGCTATTTTTGGGCCCATGGTTTTTCGGTACCCATTGTTTTGATACCCATGGTTTTTGCCCATGGTTTTGATACCCACGGTTTTTTGCCCATGGTTTTGATACCCACGGTTTTGTATCAAACTGCTTAAGCAATTGTCTATTTATATGGTCTTATGCATATGATACATAGACAAGCAAATGTATTACGATGATGTGTTTTGAATTCGGGTGTGAATTATGTAGAGTTTGTTGAGCATAGCTCCAAACGGATCTGGGTATTGTATTGAGAGAGTGGAGGCTTGTAATAAAATCTGAGCAAGTGATTCTTGGTGGATGTAGCCCAAATTGGGTGAACCACATTAAATCTTGTCTCTCTATGTTGTGTTATTTATTCTGCACTTTTATTTGAGATCTGTAATATTTTATGCATATTAGTTTCTACTGTTGTGATTCTGTAAGGGATTATTCCACATATTTTATCTCTTATTTCCTAACATGCATGACATACACACAGAGCTCGATGGTTAGATGAGAAATTCAGTTATGCAAAGAAACATTTCCTCTTAGTACTATTGTGTCGGGTTGCTGGTTTTACAGAGAGCTATAATCTACACCACAAAATGAAGTGCAATTTCAATACTACAACTCTATTCATATTTCCAAATTTGTTCATATAGTATTCACTCATGCTCTCGATAGTATAGAGGAAGAGAGAAATATTTTGAGGGAGTACTATTTCTATATTAGAAATGATCGTTGAGATTCATGATATTTCATGTAATGTTGTTTCGAGATATTCTCGTGGCAATTTGAATAATGTAAACATCATATTCGATAAACACATCATATGGTCGATAATTGTACTTCATGATTCAAGAATGTGTAAATGTTCTATTGGTTGAGCAGATGCATAGGATAAGAAGTGTTCAACATTTTGGAACTTCCCGATTCAAAGAAAGCATCCGGCTTCCATTCCAAAGAAAGTGTCTAGCTTCCATTCAATGATTCTTTCCATAAATTTTCCTTCTCCCCATTCCCTATCCACCAAGAAGATATAGATTTACGAAAACTTATTTGCGCGATACAAAGAAGTTCCACATATGAGAAAACCTTGACACTTATTGACTCAAGATCACTAGTTCATAATTTCCCACTTGTATAATTTTTCTTAACATATAATTCATACTAATATTATGATTTGAAAGTAATCCCCATATATTTTTGGCTCCTAACGCCAAATTCTACCACTTTAAATTCAAAATACCTACTCCTCCTAAATATTTTGGGACAAACCACCGATTCCATCCTACCAAATGTAATTTCTTCTCCTCACTTGTGTCATTCCAAAGAAGTTTTCTAAAATAAATTTTCAATTCTATTAAGGACCATTGAGGGAATCCTCATAACTAATAACATATAAGTTAGAATAGCATTCAACACAAAATTGATGAGGATGATCCTACCAGACAAAGTTAGCCATTTCCCTTTCTAACTCGTACACGGTTCTCCATTGAACTCAGTAGTAATTCCAAAAGGAGGAATGATCCACTCCAACAAAAAGGGGATCCCTAAATATTTATAAGGAAGAGAGCCCTTCACAAAACTAAAAAATATCCAAGATTCTCGTTTGAATCCTAGGAGAAGTATTGAAGAAGAAAACTGGGATTTAGCTAATGATAGCCTTCTTTGACTTGATAAGATCCTGAATTAGATCCTACCCAAACCAAAGAATCATTCTCTCAAGTGTTCAGAGTGAAATGAATAGAAAGGGCCTTTTAAAACACTTTTTCAAAAAATAGGAATATTCAACTCCTCCGTATCTTTCCAAATCCAAACTAGCGTGATCCATCTTTCAAGACATGTTATAGTCCATTACTATATCGCCCTATTGCATCTTCACAACTCCCATCGCTTCATACAACTCTTGATTCAAGAAAGTTTCGGCTTCCATTCCATGAGTCTTCCCGTAAATTCACCTTCTCCACATTCCTTAGTCACTAAAAAGATATAGATTTGCGAAAACTTCTCTCGCACGACGCAAAAATTTTCTACATATGAGAACCCCTTAACACTTCTTGCCTCGAGATCACCAGGTTGAATTCCCCCACCTAGATACTTTTTTTTTAGATCGAACTCACACTACTATTAGGATTCAAAATTAATACCCAAATATTTTTGGCTCCTAAGGCCAAATTCTCGCCACTTTAAATTCAAATGTCCTTCTCCTCCTAAATATTTTAGGAGGGCCACCTAATTCCATCCTACCAAATGTAGTTTCTTCTCCTCACTTGTGTCATTCTAAATAAATTTTTGAATTATCTTTTAAATTCTTATAAGGACCTTTGAGTGAATCCTCATAACCGATAATGTATATAAGTTGGAATAAAATTCAACACAAAATTGATGAGGATGATCCTATCGGAAAAAGATAGCCATTTCCCTTTCCAACTCTATACACAATTCTCCAACGAACTATCCAGTCATTCCACAAGGAGAAATGATCCACTCCAACAAAGAGGGGGATCCATAAATATTTATGAGGAAGAGAGCCATTCACAAAACCAATAATATACAAGATTCTCCTTTCAAGCCTAGGAGAAGTATTGAAGAAGAAAATATGGGATTTAGCCGCACTAATGACTTGTCAAGTTGCCTCCGAATATAGTTCTAACACCATTCTAAAAGATCACGCTTCTTCAATCGACCAAATACCAAACAAAAAGGTATCGTCAATGAATTGTTGAAGAGAAATGAGATCTAAACCTTCCGAGACTTTCTGTAATTCTTAATTGACCTACCTCTTGGACCACCTGTTGGTGTTCAAAATAGTCTCACCCCATTTTTACATTAAAATATATCAATTCAAAGCCTCTACCATATTTTATCCCCCCATGTTGTGCCTAAGAATTCTTCGCCTTCCTTTTTTTTCCATAACCAATCCTTCCTGGGCCAAGGATCACGTATGGATCCATAGTTGTTTCCTTGTTTCTCTATTTATCTGGAAAGGGTATGTAATTATGGTCCCCCATTCTCTGCTTGTCTAAAACTCAAAGCTTTCCTGTTCTTTCCATTTTCCACAATGGATTTGTTGTCCTTGTCATTTTTTCCCTAAATACTTGAAGAAAATGAATGGATGTAGCTCAGATTTAATGTATTTGAGCCTCAGAACATTTCTAAATTCTTTGTCTTTGGAGAAAATTTCATCTCCAGGGCTCAAATGGTCATTTTTCCACATTTTACGATTTGACGGGTGTTTTTCCGATCAAATTTACATATTTGCATCAATAGGAAATGTGGCCTCTTTTGGTTGGATGCGGCTCAACGGGCACTCTAAAAATTCTATGGATCGCCTTGACCTAAAACTGGTCCACGTGGAGGAACGACGCTCATTTGAAGATTTACTTTTTTGTTTGGCCTCGAGTCAGGCCGAGGACACGTGGAGGCTTCCGCCAAGGTTTCTAATGCTTAATATTTTTCAAAAGGTTTTGGGAGACCCTGGAACACGTGGAGGGACCACACATGTTTGAGGACTAGCCATTGAATTTCATTTTAAAGAAGCGCCAGGAGGACACTTGGAGGCCTCTACTCACTTTGCATTTTTCTTGGACTTTTCAATGACGGAAAAGAGATTGTCTCGGACCCTAACACATGGCACCTTCCACTAAGCTTCAAGCCTTCAAACAATTTTTACCGAGTCAGGACATGTGGTGAGCTTGCGCTCATTCAAGATCGAAACTTTGGGGGCCATCTCAAGATGTGCTATTGTGACGTGTGGCAATTTGAAAAGTCAAAAGGCGAGGAAGCAGACCATCGGGGGCAACTTGGATTTTTTGCCTCTTAAGGATTAAAATATCAAAATGGCCCGCAAGCCCGAAAAAAGGGAGGTCAAGGTTGGCTTTGAAAATTCAAAGGGGTGGGGAAGGGACCATTGGAGGAAACTTGGATTTTTGCCTCTTGTTACCAAAAGGATTAAAACATCAAAATGGCCCGTAGACCCGACAGAGAATAGTCAAAATTTTGCCTCGGTCAACTGGCAGAGGTGTGGACTTCCGGGGGAAATTTGGAAAATTTCCTTTTGTGGAGAAGGGAGTTAAAAGTAAAAAAGGAAGCGTGGTTCCATTGGGACCCACATTAGAGACTAGAAACTAAGGGGAGTCTGCAGGAAAATTTGGAAAATTTTCCTTTTCCAAAAAGAGGTGAAATAGCATAATTTGGCCGTGGTTCCTTTAGGGCCCACCTTAGGACACATGTCAAGCTCATTTCTCAAGGGCAGAGGTGTGGAGCAAAATGTGAAAATTTTACATTTTTCCAAAAGTTGTAAAAGGAAAAAGGGAACCCGCAAGCCCACTCTAAATTGGATCTCCCACGTGGATGGTCCAAATTCAAAATAGAAATCAACGGCGCTTATGCCTCTCGTATCGATTTTTCTTTCATTTTCACTCTAGAGCTCCTGAGGATGTGTATTCTTATGGTTTTTTATCATTTCTTGGAGTCTCCTACACGCCAAATGAAGAGGAGCATTAATCTGGTATCTTGGTTTGATGGGAAGGTCTATAAATGTCTCTCACCATTAATATGCAATTTGACTATCGGATTTGGCCTGATTTTTCTTTCCTTGGCACGCGAAATACCTGTTGATATCTAGGTTTGGTGAGAAAAATCTGGGGATGTCTTTTACCATTAAGATGAGACCTGACCTTTGGGCTCGATCTGATATTCCATTTCTTCTTCTTGGGCACGCAAAGAACTAGATTGGACAGATTAGGGGCGGAAGTGGTTAGCGAGTAAAGGGAAAAGTGATCTACCAGAGGAAGAAGTTGAATTAGGGAGATGTTCAAATAGATCTAACCTCCGAACACCGACAACTTTTTTACAAATCTGATTCTGGGAATCACGATCGAGATCATGGCAAGCACCGTACACTAAATGTCTTTGGTTTTGGGGGAAAAGGCTGTTGTAAAATGTTATAAATAGGCATGATTTTACCATGAAAAGGGTTGGGATTTTGTGAAGGTAGAAGTGTTAGGAGTCAGAAACTGATTTCCTAAGAGAAAATTTTGATAGAGCCCGTCTTTCTAAGAAACTATCTGAAGAATCTTATTTATCTCCTTTGTGTTAAATTTGATCATGTCAAGGTGGTTGCGAGTGTACAACCATTGACAAGCTCTGAGATTGTTTGAGAAACTTTCCCCTACTGATAAATTTAACCAAACTCGAGTTAATATGTGTTATTCTTGAGCAAAATTTGTGTTTGCTTCATTTCTGAATGTCTACAAGTAGTTTTTCTTGTTCTATTGCATTCTTACATTGAAATCTATGTGAATCACACAAGATCTTATCCTTGTGATAGTTTGGTGGCATTTTTAATTTCATTTATCAGAAGATCTTTCATTTGATAGTGAAATAAACAAATTTAAAATAATTGTTACTCCTAACATGACTATAAGATTGTTTGTTATCCTTTGAGGGTATATTAGGTGTGATGAAACAGAGATTGGTAAAGTTCGGCTTAAGTCTTCCAATTTGAGCCTTCATTTTGGATCCTTGAAGTTTATGTGAAAAGTGCTGATCTGGGCCTCCATTAGAGCACATATTATGGTTAAAGGAACACCTTAGCTACTCGTGTTGGTCGTCAAATAGGACTTTTAAGAAGAGCAACAGTTAGGGGACAAGAAGTCCCTCCTCTTTAATGGGAGAGGTTCCCTTATTCAGAAACGAACTTATTTACAAATATACAAAACATGATTTTATGGTTGAACTTGGATATTACGAAAGTGTTTTCCACAAGGATCATCACATAAAAAGGACTCGAGGAAAGGAAATACGAGGATGAGCGGAAGAAGAGCAACATGCGTAATTATAGATATCGAGTAATTCTTTATGTATGCGAAGTCACAAAGTGAATTGAAAACAAGATCATTCGTGATAGAACAAATAAGATGTAATTTAAAGACACAAAGTTCTGTAAATAACATCTTCCGTAACACAAAGTTTCTTGACGTAACACAGATTCATTAATCAAGGACACAAAGTTCCTTCTTGGTTATACAAGATCACCAATCGGCAAGACTAACAAACTGAAGACAAATGATCTTCACAGAGAAAATAAATGAAAACTCAGAGATAACAGAGATCAGATAGACAAAGAAAAGAAAGCCCTTCTGTATTGATTTCTTTATGATCTATTTACACCTTCAGAAAATACGCCCAGTTCTTCCTTTTTGCAAAATGGCGCAAAGAAGGCCATTATATAGCTTACAATTTGGTTACTCTTTTCAGAATCGCTTCTTTAACCGAGAATAGTTAAGGACCACCAATCGTAACGCCTTAACTTCTTACAAAGAAAACGGAAAAAGAAAGGGAAGAAGAGAAAAGAACAAGGAGAAGAAGACAGGTGGTCACCATCGAGAGGGACCCACCGTCTTCGGAAACCGCCGCTTGAATTTTCTTCCACGTATCGCCTATATCCTCGCACGAGGGACACACCAGAATTTTTCATTGAGGATGACAATGAATATCTTTGAAAGCTGATGTAACCAACGCCTTGAGAGCTTCGTCCTTCCGCCAAATTGTCCTGAAATTTGATCTTCTGGATTGATAGCATCGAGCCACAACTTAAATTCATATTTTAGCATATTCGGTCGAGAGGGAAAACTAAGTATGAATTGCATTAGGTTCACTTGGGACACGTGAGACGTGAATGCGCAAAACACGCGGTTCGGGTGATTCGGGTGAAACAGGGAGAAGACACACAAATGCATTTTGGGACATTTGGGATGAAAACGCGTGAAGGACGCGGTTCGGGTGTTTCGGCCGAAATTGGAACAGCTTTGCATTTTTTTATTTGGGACAAAGAGCTCTGAGGTACGCGACTCGGGAGTTTCGGCCGATCGAGGAACAGAGAGCAATTTGGAACTCGGGATAGTTGGAACAAAATTGCGCGAAGGACGCTGGTTGGGCGAATCGGCGAAAATTTTGCCGATTAACTTTGGGACATTTGGGGACATGAAAGCGCGGTTCGGCGAATCGGCCGAAAATGGAACAAAAGGCCCATTTGAACTTGGGACATTTGAGACAAGAAGTTCCAGAGTACGTGACTCTACTGGTTCAGTGAAAATGGAACAACTCGCACTTTTGATTTGGGACATTTGGAACAAGAAAGCGCGAAGCACGCGGTTCGGGTGTTTCGGCCGATATTGGAACAACTTGCACAATAAGTTTTGGGACACTTGGGACAAAAAGTTCCGACGGGCCCGAAAATGGAACAACTTCAGGGATTTTGGCCGATCGGGGAACAGAATGCACTTTCGTACTTGGGACAGGCAGGACAAAAATGTCCGACAGGCCCGAAATACATACAAAATGACCCGAAACACAGATTTTCTCAATTTTCACGACTTAGGCACTTTAGAGGAAAACACTCATAACTCAAAATTTTGAAATTTTACTTTCATTAGGGCAGGGAATTTTGAGTGGACAACAGCTGGCTCCTTCTGGGGATGACTTGGCATAAATTCAAGGAATGAGGCAAGGCAAGAACTTAGACAAACTCGGGGAAAGTAGACCAGTGCCTTATCCATTGGGCAACGGAGTCAAAAACAACACCAACACAGAGGGCAACACACCAAAACAACAAAAGGAAAACACACCAAAAGCAGAGAAGCAAAAACACTGTACAGAATATACAAGGGACTCCCTAATCACCTAGGACTTGAACAACTTGAGATACTGCCCACTATAAGGGAGTGGGAGGGGAGAACCATCCATGTAATCAAGATAAAAGGAATTCTCACCAGCAAAGTGTCTGATCTTGAAAGGTCCGAGCCACAGGGAATCAAACTTTCCATGGCTGCCACGAGGTTCATGCCTTTTATCCCATAGCAACACAGTGTCTCCAACTTGGAAATCTCTGAACCTGGCTTTCTTGTCAAACAGGACCTTAACCTTCTGCTGGTGAACAGATATCCTATCAGCAACCTCCAATCTGCCCTCATCCTGTCAGCTGTTTTGGGATTATACTGCCTCTGTTTCTGCTTAAAAGATTTAATTCCTGGTTTGAAAGGAATAGGATGCTGCATATCTTTTGGCTTGAAGGCTTTTAGATCCTCATAAGGATAAGCAAGAACATCCTTATACCTCTTTAGAAGATCAATTGCTTTTCTTCTTTCATCTGTTGTGCAACTTTTTCCAATATTCACTAGCTCAAAGCAGTAACTCCCAATGTCAATCTTATCGTACTCACTGATTCACGAGGCCCGTAAGAAGCTCTAGATTTCACATACCTGTCATGCTTATCAAATAGTTCCTCCAAACTCACCAGCCCTTTAGGAATCTTGTTTCCTTTGAGCTTAATGCACCCTTCCTGATCTGTTTCTTCTCCTTGGGTGACAGCTTGGCCAAAGGACACACTTTCACGAGGCAGGTTGTCACTTCCCTCAAAATACAGTTGTTCAAAATTACCTTTGAGTTCCAGGAAGGAAAGAAAATGTTGATCATTATTGAAAACCTGCCAGTTATTGGCATTATCAGGTACACTAGGCCGATGGACCATCTCAATGGTGAATTTATCCCGAGAAAAGTTAGGATGAGGAATCAGCAGTGACCCTGAGATAGCCAACGAATCAGCCCTGCTGTTCTTTTCTCTAGGTACTGCTTCAATAGAGAAAGCATCAAGGAACTCAATAGAATCCCAAACCTGATTCCGGTAATGCCTTAACCTTCCATTTTTTACTTGAAAAAGGTTTCTGACCTGCTTTACAATCAACTCTACGTCACCACGAGCCAGAAGATTCTTTATACCTTGTTCTTTGGCCACCTGCAATCCGAGAATGAGAGCTTCGTATTCTGTTGTGTTATTAGTGTTCTCGAACTGCAACTTAAATGAAAAAGGATGAAGGACACCTTCTGGTGACACCAGTAGAACACCAGCTCCAGAACCAGCCGAGGAACAACTTCCATCAAATTCTAAAATCCAAACCCCGTTAGGATCTCTAGGAGACACTTTGGGGGGTGGGATTTCGTCAGGGGACATAATCATGTAGTTGCCATGACCCATATCCTCATAGAGTATTTGTGCTCTAGGATCATCCGTTTTCTGCACAATATACTCAGACTGCTTTTCAGGCAACAACTTCTTCATTTGTCCATTGACAGGCACGAGTGCATGCGACCAGTCCATCTGGATTTCCCCACCCACATCTTTGCAGAAGTTCCTACTTAGCAACATCCCGTATGAAGGAGGGATATCTGCTACTAGGATGGTAGCCAACACTTTCTTTTCAGGCAAGGCAGCAAAAGCCACTTGTGCATCTTTAATCCTCCCGACCAGGGGCACTTCTTTGCTTTCCATGGAGTAACAGGATCCATAAGTGCGAGTGAGGGTCAGGCCTAAAGCATGAGCTACTTTAGTGTGCATTACATTATCTCGAGGCTCCCGAGTCAATGACACACCATTCGAGCTTATGGCCAGCTATTAGAAGTGTTACATAAAATGGTTTAATTTTGTCACCAGGCGAGGTGACAGCAGCTACCAGACTGGGCTGTGGCGCAGAAGGAGGAGTAGGTAGAAGGCCTTTAGAAGTGGTCTTAGAGTTGGAATTAACAAAGTGGATCATTTTGGCAAAGGCTTTGGGATGGGTTTGATAGTACTCAGCTTCCGATATTTGTACCTTGGTCTTTTCAGTGATCAACAATATCAAAGGATCCGTATGGACGGGCCATCATCATTTGGAATTCTAGGCTTATCAACTTTAGGAGAAAAAGAAGAAACAACTTTGGTAACTGGATTGATAGGACTCACCTTGTGTAGACGAAGTAGGGATAGGAGATCCTCTTCGCAATTACGGGGATAGTTCCGATCGCTCCTTGGATTTCTTAGGTGGTCGGGTCACCTTCTCCTCTCGCTTTGTCTGTTCTCGAGTCATGACAAAGAAATGATTCACTGTTCATGTCTGCTACCACTTCATCATAATCTTCTCCATCATCAATGCCCTCAGTAGTAAAGAAATTCACTCGGGATCCCTCAAGTTCCTCTGCCTCATCATCAAATTCTCTCGCAAACTCTTCGCAAGCTTCGTTATCTTCATCATCATCTGGTTCTTCCACCTCGCAGTCGCATTCACAGGACTCTAACAGGAGGTCCTTCAAGTGCTAATCTTGTTTGAGAAGGTGCAAATGATTCCTGGGCTGGAAATTTCTCCTCGGAACGTCTGCATAAGGAGCGTGCTGAGCCAGTTGTTTCTTTATAGCAAGAAGATCATTCGCAAGCTTCTGAACTAATGGGTCAGTGTTAGGTCCAGGGGTGGAAGAGGAAGAAGCAGCAGACTTAGATTTGGAAGTGTCTCTTCTCAACTTCCCTGACATGATCAAGTCATCCTCGACACTAACAGCCAGTTCTTGATCCAGAGCTAACGTTCGAGATTAGCCCTTCTTAGTGCATAACTAACTTTAGGTGTTTGAGCATTTAGGAAGAAACACTTTTGAATTTGATCAACAGGCGAGTATTTACAGGAATTTTGTTGATCAGTCTGTTGAATCGGGCCACAAACTCTCTCATAGGTTCTTGCGAATCTTTCTTTATCTGAGAAATTTGGGCAAGCAAAGCATGCACATCTTCTGCCGGCTTGAAACGGTTTTCGAACTGAGTTCTCATCGTGTTCCAGTCGGTGATAGCGTTAGCCGGAAGGTGGTAGAACCAATCAGCAGCATTGTCTTGTAACGTCTCAACGAACAGCCTCACGGAGACGTCTTCATGTTCGACTCCCAGAACTCCACAGGCAACAATGAAAGCTGCGATGTGTTCATCAGGATGCACTTTGCCGTCGCCTTTGAACTTGGGGAAGTTCTTCCGGTTACCTCTAGGTAACTCATGCAAAGGCTGAGTAAGGGCCAGGGGCCCGACACGATGACCCCATGGTAATGGTGCCGCCATTCTTGGAAAAACGGCTTGGAGAGGAACTTTAACACCAGCGAGGATCAAAGCTCGTAGATTGGGACTAGCAGGCTTTGAAGGAATACCACCCGCAGGACTTCTTTCTTGAACAGGTGGAGTGCTCGTCGAACGAGTTCTTCTATTTCTTGTGGAAGGAAGAGGAAAACCCTGCTGCTCCAAAAGCTGAAACTGAGAGTCTTCAATACCAAGGGTCCTTCTCCCTCGAGTAAAACGCGGAGTCGCCAGATCAAAAGATGATCGAAAAATTACAGAACTGGAATATGATTTTCCCAGCGGAGTCGCCAAAAACTGTTGGTCGTCAAATAGGACTTTTAAGAAGAGCAACAGTCAGGGGACAAGAAGTCCCTCCTCTTTAATGGGAGAGGTTCCCTTATTCAGAAACGAACTTATTTACAAATATACAAAACATGATTTTATGGTTGAACTTGGATATTACGAAAGTGTTTTCCACAAGGATCATCAGTTACAAAAGGACTGAGGAAAGGAAATACGAGGATGAGCAGAAGAGCAACATGCAGAATTATAGATATCAGAGTAATTCTTTATGTATGCGAAGTCACAGTGAATTGAAAACAAGATCATTCGTATAGAACAAATAAGATGTAATTTAAAGACACAAAGTTCTGTAAATAACATCTGCCAGAACACAAAGTTTCTTGACGTAACACAGATTCATTAATCAAGGACACAAAGTTCCTTCTTGGTTATACAAGATCACCAATCGGCAAGACTAACAAACTGGAGACAAATGATCTTCACAGAGAAAATAAATGAAAACTCAGAGATAACGGAGATCAGATAGACAAAGAAAAGAAAGCCCTTCTGTATTGATTTCTTTATGATCTATTTACACCTTCAGAAAATACGCCAAGTTCTTCCTCCTTTCAAAATGGCGCAAAGAAGGCCATTATATAGCTTACAATTCGGTTACTCTTCGTAACCGCTTCTTTAACCGAGAATAGTTAAGGACCGCCAATCGTAACGCCTTAACTTCTTACAAAGAAAACGGAAAAAGAAAGGGAAGAAGAGAAAAGAACAAGGAGAAGAAGACAGGTGGTCAGTCACTGAGAGGGACCCACCGTCTTCGGAAACCGCTGCTTGAATTTTCTTCCACGTATCAGCTATGTCCTTGCCACGAGGGACACACCAGAATTTTCATATTGAGGATGACAATGAATATCTTTGAAAACTGATGTAACCAGCGTCTTGAGAGCTTCGTCCTTCTGCCAGCTGTCCTTGAAATTTGATCTTCGGATTGATAAAGATCGAGCCGCAACTTAAATTCATATTTTAGCATATTCGGCCGAAGCGGGGAAAACTAAGTATGAATTACATTAGGTTCACTGGGACACGTGAGACGCGACGCGCGCGAAACACGTTGTTCGGGTGATTCGGGTGAAACAGGGGGAAGACGCACAAATGCATTTTGGGTCATTTGGGACGAAAACGTGCGAAGGACGCGGTTCGGGTGTTTCGGCCGAAATTGGAACAGTTTGCATTTTTTTATTTGGGACAAAGAGCTCTGAGGTATGCGACTCGGGAGTTTTGGCCTGATCGGGAACAGAGAGCAATTTGGAACTCGGGACAGTTGGAACAAAATTGCGCGAAGGACGCGGTTCGGGTGAATCGGCCGAAAATGGAACAGTTTGCCCGATTAACTTTGGGACATTTGGGACATGAAAGCGCGGTTCGGGCGAATCGGCCGAAAATGGAACAAAAGGCCCGTTTGAACTTGGGACATTTGAGACAAAAAGTTCCGGAGTACGCGACTCGGCCGGTTCGGGCGAAAATGGAACAACTCGCACTTTTTGATTTGGGACATTTGGAACAAGAAAGCGCGAAGTACGCGGTTCGGGTGTTTCGGCCGAAATTGGAACAACTTGCACAATAAGTTTTGGGACACTTGGGACAAAAAGTTCCGACGGGCCCGAAAATGGAACAACTTCGGGGATTTCGGCCGATCGGGGAACAGAATGCACTTTCGTACTTGGGACAGGCGGGACAAAAATGTCCGACAGGCCCGAAATACATACAAAATGACCCGAAACACAGATTTTCTCAATTTTCACGACTTAGGCACTTTAGAGGAAAACACTCATAACTCAAAATTTTGAAATTTTACTTTCATTAGGGCAGGGAATTTTGAGTGGACAACACTCGAAAGCATTTTGTTGTTCGAGCTTTCCATTTTTGTAAAATTTCTCAAAGATTTGGTATAATCAACTCCATCCTTCTTCACCTCCCACCAAAATTCATTCAAAAAAGTTAATCATACCCATAATACCCCTGTTTTTCATGTATGTATATGAATGCATAATTTTTACTACTAAAACATGCAAAAACAATCAAGTTTTCATTTTCTTTAGTGGCTTGAACCTTGCCTAGAAAATATCTCCATTATCTAGAGTGACAACTCATGAGAGTTAGGTTTTGTTACATTGATCATATTTTCTTCAAGGTCTTCTTAATACTTCAAAAGGAAGGACATCTCCATCTCCTCCATAAACAACAAGCTATAAAAGGGTCCTCTCACCCTGGTTGAAAGGCACAACCATAAAGTAGTGAGGATAGGTCAAATCCTCTTGAGGGTGCTACCCATTTCTCCACATCTGAGTGACAAAGAGAAAGTTGCATTTCATCCCCATCTATAAAACAACACATTACATGCTTTGCTTGCCTCTAAGCTTCCTGGAAAACCTATGATACTACTCAGCTTCTAAGGGAGAATCAATTTGGGTACCAACACCTTATTGGCGTTGTTCCCGGGGACATAGTGATCGCAGTTCATATTCAAACCCCGGTGTTTCACCTTTTTCTTATATTGTTTCTTTGAATCGTTGATGAAACAGATAGGGTAACGGGTGTAGGAGGAATACTTGTTCAAATGTTAGTTGATGGGTTGTTGCATGTGTATGACTTCGAATCCACATTGACCGTGGGAGATTCCTTTTGGCAGGAGGAACTACCGTAATGAAAGTAAGACCACCGTAAAGAATTAAACAATATGGGCAGTGAACTGCCTAGCGTAAGCTAGATCGGGAAGTATGATACTTCCTAGATGGTTGTTAGTCCATTGTTTTAAACAAATTAATGCTGAAAACAAGGTAAATCCTATTGTTATTTTAAAATTATTTAGGTATCTCAATTAAAACACAATAAGAAAATAGATCTAATCTAACAGACTAGGCTAGAATAGAATCCACAAGTCAAATGGTTAGTTTTGGGTTCTGTAGGTCTGATAAAGGTCTTGGGTAGGTCACAAGTGAGTGAGGGTGAGGTAAAATTAGGTGGATAGGTCTCTGTTTAAGGCTATGTGGGAAAACACAGAGACCAACATCAGTCGAGGGTGACCGACCATGATTAGGTATAACCGCGCGCCAAGTTGTTGTGAGATCTGAAAACGTCACAAAATAGGGTTTTGGTCTCCTTTGTGATTGCAAAAAGGATTTAGTTGGTTGGGAGGATGTATTAGGTGATTGGGATAGGTTTTTATGAGGTTTTGATGGGTCTATGGAGGTACAAAATGTTGGAGATGGTCGATAAGGAGCAAGATAAACAATGGGTGATAAAACAATGATGAAATGAAATAACCAGAAAGTATGTGTTATATATATATCTACCCCAGGGTAAATATAGACAATGACACAAAGAAAATGTGTCGAGAGGTCCAAAACCCGACACAAAGGATTTCGGGTTTCGGGAAACATGAGACATGAAACATGCAAATCGCAAGGCATGTCCCGATGCTTGAGAGTTCCGCAAACCCGACACACTACAAAGGCAAATCGGGTTTTGGAGTTGGGGAAACAAGTTGGGAAAGCATGGGGCGAAAACATGTTGAGCCACCTTCTAAACCCGATACATATGCAAGTCCAATTTCTGAACCCAAAACAAAGGAAATCTTGGCAATACGTGAAGCGGGTTTTGGGAAAACACAAGCATCAAACACATGTTGAGGCATCCTCCAAACCCGATGCAAATGTAGAGGAGAACCCCAAACCCGACAGGAAGAAGACCTTGACGGGAAATATTCAGATGGCCATAAATTTTCACAGGGAGCTCAGATTCATGCAAGGTTGGACTTTTCGGAAAGCTTATAGGGTCCTCTATCCAACTACACTTGGATATCTTTAATTGGGTGAGAATAAGTTCTTCAAAAATTCAAAATACAGCTCACCATTTTTAGGGTTTGCTAGGGTTCTCACCTACCGCCATAATGAGATGAAATAAATGCAATCTGGAGGTGGTTGGGGTAGATTTCGAATTCCTCTCTTCTCCCTCTCTTTTTCTTCCTATAAATTGTAAGGATGGGCTTCTTTCTAAAGGTTGGACATTCTTGTTTTGCCCCTCCCTTATTCTCTTTGGTGAGCAAATTTGTGGAGTTCAAACCTCCCATCTAAAACTATAATGCAACTTTGCCTCTGGCATTTTGTAGTGTATTGATCAATCTTTGGAGCACATAATGCATGTTTGTGGATGATTCTCAACCCTCTCTCGTGTTCATTTGCATCCTCCCGATATTTCACCGCAAATTTGGTTATCTCAGGCATGATCTTGCATTGCATTTTAATGGTTTGTGTTTATTGGCAAGACAGTGTTCTTCATTCCTCGGTGCATCACCTTTATTAGTTTAGGTTTATTTTTACACATCTTATTACCCCTGTCTCCTTAACAAGTTAGATTAGGTTTTTGAGTAAACCCTCTGCATTTTTACGTGTGCATCTGAACAGAGGAATAGGAACCGGCCTTCATCTCGGAGATATTTTCTGATTTCGCAAGGTCCCACACTTGGGAAAAGCTCCATGTTATGCAATCACGCTAAGAGTCTCAACCCATCGAGTTGCAAACATTCGAAGTCTTTGTGATTCACTACCAATAGTATGATATTGTACTTACTTGGATTTCATTCCTAAAGGCTTGTGTGTGATGGATGGAGGTGCCGATGGTGGGTTTGAAGGCTACAAGTGATCACCAACTAAAGAAAATCTTCTGCATGGGTTGCATGCACACTCCTCTTTTGCTTGGATAGTTTAGAAGGTGGCTGGGATGGCTATGTAGGAGAAGATGCTCAATCTCCTTCCTTGGATGTCAGTTCTTGCTAGAATTGGCTCTCTGAAGATGCGTTATCTCTCTGAGATGTCATTCTTGCTCGTCAACTTTCTTGCTTTGTTTGCCAACCTTTTTCCTTCCAAGTTCCAACCTTGAGAAATAAGGTTGTTTTGGGTTAAAATGGGTAACCGATGGTGCAAGCTTAACTAGCGAAACGGTTAGTGGAAATCGACGATTCGGTCAAGGCGGGATTTCCTAGGTTTACCAAACTTAGGGAGATCCTCCTAATTTCCTCGGATCTTGTGTCGTTATCCCATGGATTGGATTGGGAGCTTCTGTGATCATGCGGGAATGTGGTTAGAGGGAGTGTAGGCATTGATTTTTAGGGTTTGGGTAAGTCTTAGTTAGTTATGGTAACTTGCTAAGAATAGGTCTTAAGTTGAGTTAGCTTGGTGAGGTGTCTAAGTGAACTATATGTGTAGGTATTATTTAAATAAGATATTTAAATAATAAATATAGTGAGGATAATGAGTTAATTTAATTAAATTAATTAAATTAATACTAGTGAGGTGAAGGGGGCCATGGCTAGGTAGATGTAATAAAGGGGGCTTATATGTCGAAGGACGAAGGGGGAGTGTGACCTAATTTTAGTGTCTACATTTTCCCCTTTTTGTTGCGTAGCTTGTATTGGTAAGTGATGCTAACAAAAATAAGATGTGGTTGGCCCATGTGAGGGTGAAGGTGATCCCCCTCAAACTAGGAACTGATGAAAGCAACAGTTGAAGCGGTGAGTGGTTTGATAAAAGGTAAATGTGAGGAAAAGGTAAATGGGTGTAGGGGAAGAGGGTGAAAGGTCTACTCGGGTGATCTTAGGTAATGGGTCAGGGCCAAAGGTAGCACAATCAAATGCACGCACACGTATAAACTGCAGCACGCTACTAGGTTGAAGAGTAGGAAAACTCTACATCATCTAAGGTCGATAGGTTTATCCAAACAAGGGTGAAGTGAATCCGGTATCCAAGGTATAGGATAAGGTTAGGAAACACAACGTAGGTTAGGTGTAGGAATGTTTAGGTATGTTCTAGTACACCAAAGGTAGGGTTAGGATAAACGATCATGGCAATAGGCTAGGTAAGGTCATTAGGTCAACAACATAGGTAATAGTGCCGCAAGGTATAGTGAACACATGAGGTCAAAGGTCACTAGTGATGGTCTAGGTCCAAATATCAAGATCACAGCATGGGTAAGGCCGAGGTAGGGGTAAAATAATAAGGCATCAACAAAGGGACGTGAGGAGGCTGAAAAATGTGGAGGGCTAGAGATGAAGGTAAAGTGGTCCAGGTAGGTGTATGGAGGGAAAAAGAAAAGGGAGGTAAGGAAAATGAGGAAATGTGAGGGCAATGAGTATGTAGGGTAACCGACATCGGTCGTAATGAATGAATTGATGACGATAGTGTAGGGGAACCGATAGCGGTAGTATAGGGTAGAAGACTTGTAGCGGTCAAGGGTTAACCGACGTCATTCGGGTCGGGTAGGGTATAAAAAGTGGAAAACCCGTATGAAAAAGTCATTTGTGTATTTGGAAAAGGAGAAAAGGACAAGAAGAGAGAAAAGAGGAAGAGGACAAAAAGAGTACAAGAGAGCTTGGGTGGCGAGCCACATAGGTGAGAGTGGGTGAGTGAGAGGTGGGGCCATGAGATCAGGTGGCACGATTCGTGTGGCTAAGGATTGGTTGTGTAGTGAGGATGGTAGAGGCCGGAGAGGGCTCGAGAGGAGCGGCGTGGGAGGCGGAGGTTCCACCACGATGGTGGCAAGTGAGATCAGGTAGGAATTGAACCTTTGGTTTTGATTTTGAGTGAATTTGATGTAAGATGTAGAAAATATATAAAAATGGGGGTTTGGGGAAAGAATTTCAAAATGGGAAAAAGAGAGGGAAAAGGTAATAGTGGATGGTAAGGGGTAGGGAAAAAGGGTAATGTAGGAACAATTAAGGGTGTAAAGAGGGATTTGGGTGGGTAGAATGTTGAGGAAGGGAAAAATTAGGGTTGGAAAGTTAGGGCGGGTGGTGCGGCGGTGGACCGACGCGTCGATTGACTTATGGCGACGTCGGTGGGTAGTGACCGGTGCCGATCACAATCGATCGATCGGTGCGATCACAAGAACAGTGACTAAAGTGCGATTAAAGGAGACCGTGGTCGGTTAGGGGAAATCGGGTCGGTTATTCATAAGTGGAAATTGGGATAAAAAAGGGAAGAGAGTAAGGGTAGGGTGGGAAAGAAGGTGGGTGAGAGGGGAGGTAGGGTGAGAAAGTAGGGTAGGTGGGTAAAGGGTGAGGGTGGGTCACAGGTGAGGGTAGGGTAGGTAGTGTCGGGTGAATGGGTTTGGGTAGGTGTGGGTGAGGGTGAGGGTAGATAGGTAAGGCAGATGGGTTTGGGTAGGTGTGGTTGAGGGTTAGGGTAGATAGGTTCGGGTAGATGGGTTAAAAATAAGGTAAGATGGGAAGGTGGACTAATACATTGTTTTTTGTGGGATGTAGGCGAGAGACGAGCTACGGATGAGAGCCGGTGCCACCCTTGTTATTGAGAGTATGGTGAGCGTGATGCAGGTGGAGTGGCAGCATGTGGTAGAGGTGGGATTGATAGGGGTGAGGCACTACCGGCATGTAGTCCAGGAGGTGAGTCTTATGGTTTCCCTCATCGATAGATGGGACTCGGTGACCAATACCTTCCATTTCCGATGGGTGAGATGACGATCACCCTGGAGGACGTATACAGGATCTTGGTTGCCCATATTGGGGGCCTAGGTGTATTCTATCTCTTCAGAGGCGTCTGAGGAGTTACTGGCACCCATTTTTGGTGAGGGTGCAGCAAACCTGACATTCCATAGTGCTAGCATGAGCTATGGAGCGATGTATAGAGCTCATCGAGAGGAGATGAGGTTAGTGGTACTTATGATGGAGGTAGTGTGTTGCTTCACACTGCCGGATGTAGAGGGTGGGAGGTTCTTGAGGTCACTGATGGGAGTCCTCCATGACATGATGATACATCGGACACGATTCGCATGGGCACCTACATTGTTGACACAGGTGTATAGAGAGCTATGGGCCTACGGGTGACTATGGAGGTTCAGCATCTATTGCATCATACTACTACATTGTTGGGTGTATGAGCACATTATTTGTGTTCGACTAGTGGGGATGCCCCGGGTAGATGCATTCCCATGAGAGAGTTTTGAGAGTGGGGTATAGGCGGTGGGTACCAGATATGGGAGAGGCCCGAGGTGTTAGAGCTACGCATGATGTAGCTTATTACAGGAGGTTACTGGAGGGTTTTTTCGGGGTGGACGTCATTTGGAGACCGTATGTGGGCTTCCCTTCATACAGACAGATGGCCATGGAGCTAGTTGGGCTATAGATATATCTGTGGATAGAGGGGAGGAGAGTGGGAGAGCATGAGTGGATACCCATAGAGTAGGTTAGATGTCAGTTTGGATTGGTCCAGGGTGTACCGCCTCCATTCCCTCAGTACTGGAGAGATGATGTGGAGAGACCTATATCTCCACCACGACCCATAAGTGCTTGACGATGGATAGGAGCAACTGTAGATACTCATATTGATGATGTTGGGGTTGAGATGGGTACAGGTAGTGGTGGGTGGCATAGCTGAGAGCCATACCACCGAGGCCGGGAAGCCAGACTTAGCCACCATCACAGTTCAGAGAGATGCCCTACAGGGGCAGGTGGCTACTTTGGTGACACAACTTGGGATCATGCAGGGGTAGCTGACAGGTACAAAGGCACATGTTGCCACATTATAGGCCCAGATAGTACCACGTTGCAGGCTCTAGGTAGGGTAGGGATAAGTACCTACATAGGTGGAGGTAGGGGAGATGGAGATGGAGAGGAGGTAGGTAGAGATGGAGGGAAATAGCCACCCTACAAGCACGAGTGTAGCTTTACTGAGGCGGTTGGCCAAGTAGCGAGGATGTTACGGGTCTACGAGGGGCTAACGATAAGCACATGGCACAAATTACTACCACCTAGGACCAGCTACAGCACACATGCATAGATTCAGGGCCGACTCAGGCTCTAGCACTAGTACAGGGCTCAGTACAAGTTCAGGGATAGGTCCCATTGTACAGGTACCCATGCAGGTAGTGGGACCCATGGCACCTCCACAGATAGTGCCCATGGCTAGGTTCAGAGATGCCCTAGGAGAGGCATGGTATTACCATGATCATTTGTTAGTTGTCGGGATAGATGTGCCCTCCTATGCTGAGTACAGAGCATAGTAGGCCTCCAGTGAGAGGACTAGATCCCGCACTCATAGTGTGGAGAGTATAGGGGCCAGTGAGCCCAGGGACAGGGTCGTGGTGAGGTCACTAGTGTGTAGAGGCCAGCTCTAGGTGAGGGGCCATTAGCAAGGAGGTGAGGCAGGTGTCGAACCCCAAACAGTGCAAGCGAGAGGGGTCGGGAGAGACACATTGATCTGTTGTGGACCGGCCTACGTGTTGAGTCATTTTTGTATGTATGATATATTAGACGGCTGTGTGCTAAAGAGATATTATAATTATTTTTTACATGATACCGGCCTGTGAGCTAAAGACATTTTTGTATTAGATAGCGCTGCAAGATATGATGATTATTTATAGTATATCGGCCTGCATGCCGACATTTTTGAGATGATAGCCATGATGAGACAGGCATGTTTATTGAGATACACATTTATGTGATATGGGTGTACATTGTATTGATACACACATGTATATATGAGGAGATAGATGATATTCAGGTGATGTTGTTGTGATGTGTATGAGTTTTACTTTATTATGATATGGATGGAAAATAGATGAGCTAAGGCATGATAGAGTCAGGTCATAGGCATGGCATGGATAGGATGGTTGAGCCGTGTTGGTTTAGGCATGGATTGAGTCGGGTTTAGGGATGGATTTAGTCATGGATTGAGTCAAGTGGTTTAGGCATGGATCGAATTAGGGTTTTTAGGCATGGATTGAGTTAGGTGGTTTAGGCATGGATTGAGTCAAAGTCGGTTTAGGCATGGATCGAGGTAGGTCGGTTTAGGCATGGATTGAGTCAGGTCGGTGTAGGCATGGATCGAGTCAGGTAGTTTTAGGCATGGATGTGCATTTTAATATTTTGGATAACCAATGGCAATATAAATGCATGAGATAGTGGAAAATGTGGAAAATGTTGGTTATGTTATGAAAATGTGAAATAATATAAGTGGTAAAAGGTATGTGGTATATGGTTTAAATGTCGAGGTTTTTGAGATGAATAGGAAATCAAGGTGAGGGTGAGGAAAATGGTTAGGGTAAAGAGTGGCCGAGCTAACCTTCCAGGCCCCATGCCTGGAAGTGCTATGCCTACATAGTCCCGGTGAAAAGGGACCTCAGACCGATGTAGTTCTCCCATAAGCTAGGGAAGAATATGATAAGATTGAAGAATAGGTAGTGCGGTTGATAGTTAGGTTGGATTTGAGGTCATAAGTATGATGAGGTCAAGGTCGATTAGGTGAGGTGGAATATAGGTAGATAGGTATGGGTGATTTTAGGTCGTAGGTATAATTAGGTTGAGGGCATTGATGTTGGGGTTGAGAATAGGTAGATAGGTAAAGGTGATTTGAGGTTGATTGAGGTGGGATAAGAGGGGGCAAGAAAGCCACCCGATTGGCAAGGATCAAAACGTATGAAACACATCTTTAGATAGGCTGATGAACGTAAGACCCTAAAGACATTACATGATTGATAATTCTAAGAGTGACGAATAGTCACATGATCACCAAATGTCATGGGTGCAGCAGGTCCCTTGAGGTATGATGTGAAAAGACAACGGGTAATGAGGTGTAGCTAATTGGGTCATAAAATGGGAAGTAGAATGCCTTGGGCAATAGAGCCAAGATCACAATAGGCAAGTCCATGAAAAAAAAGTGTATTTTTTTTTTTGTTTCCTTTTTTTTTGACTTTAGATAGATTGATCGATGCGGGAAGTCTATACGGGAGGAATATATGTCTCCTTGAGGTCTTTGAAGCTGATCGATGTGGGAAGCTTCTGAATTTTGATTTTTGAGGAGATAGTCTTCTTTTTGGAAAAACTATGTAGAGAGTTGTGAGCTTTTTATAGCTGTCCTTCGAGGGAGCAGTCTACTTATAGCAATAATTGAAGGTGGAAGATGTCCTTTTGAGGGATTCATCTTTTATATTGGAAGTTTGACTCAAGGAGTTGATCCCTTATATTGGAAGATGTCCTTCTGAGGGATTCATCTTGTTTTTTTGGCTTTTAAGTCATGGACGAGACTATAACGAAGCATTTGGTTCTTGTTGAGAAGGAAAGGGTGAACGACCATGGGATCTCATCTAAAAGAAGATGAAAAGTATCCATGAGAATCATGCCATGTGCAGAGCCGTGGTGCACATATTTAAGATAAGGAAAAAGGGTGATGGGTAATCACATGATCCTTGTTTAATCGTTGGAGATGAGATGTGGAAAAGGTAAATGGCGCTCAAGGGATGAGCATGAACTAGATAAATAGTGATGTAGGACTAGAGGTCAACAGTAGAATGGTGAAGATGTAATGCATTAAGGGGCTCAGGTTGGGTTTACCCTCAAGCGAGGACAAACGATAGGCACCTGATCCATAGGTATGAGTTACGATGTATGGTCCAAGCCAATTAGGAGAAAATTTTCCCTATTTTCTTTTCTCTGCTTTGGTTATGTGTTGATTTTCTTTCAAAACAAGGTCACCAACTTGGAAGGTTCATTCATGAACACGTTTTCATAAGCACGTTTGATACGTTGTTGATAAACTTGAAGGTGATCTAGAGCATTAAGACGACGTTTGTCTAATAACTCTAGTTGTGCTAAGTGGTCTGACGAAAGTCATCATCAATAAGCATGTCATGGAGAGAAATGGAGTGAGGGGATCTAGACTTCGAGAGGTAGAACAACCTCTATACTATAAACCAGAGAAAAGGGTGTGGCCGTAGTGGAGGTGCGAATACTAGTATGGTATGCCCATAGGGAAAAAGGAATGTGCGTATGCCAATCCTTCCCAGTATCGTCAACCACCTTCATGAGAATTTTTTTGAGGGTTTTGTTAGTGGATTCGGCTTGGCCATTGGTTTGTGGGTAATAAGGTGAGGAGAAACTAAGTTGAATGCCGAAGATGTCGCAAAGTTTTGCAGTGTTTTTTTTTTTAATTGCTTTCCATTGTGAGTGATGAGGTGATGAGGGACACCAAAGTGACAAATGATGTGATGGTTAATGAACTCACATATTTTCTCGGCTTTCGTGGAGATAAGTGGTATGGATTCTACCCATTTTGTGTAGTATTCGGTAGTGGTTATGATCCATTGATGGCGTTGGGAAGAATGAGGATTGATTTCTCCGACAAGATCCAAACCCCATTGAGAGAAGGGCCAAAGGTCATGAGAAACCTGTAAGGAATGACTGGGTGTATGATGAAGGTTGGAATGTTGTTGACATTTCACGCAGCATTTGACATATTCATAACAATCATGATTAAGGGTCGGCCAGTAATAGCCTAGGCGAAGAAGATGCTTAGCAACAGTAAGGCCACTAAAGTGGCCTCCACATATGCCATCATGAACCTCCTTGATGGTGTAAGGAATTTTAGAACTTGTGAGGCATCGTAAGAGAATACCATCAAAGTCACGCTTATAGAGGAGTCCCCAGGATAATGAAATGAGAGACCTTCTTAAGGAAGGCACGTTCTCCGTTATGGGTGAGATCAGGAGGTAAGATGGAGAGGGAAAGGTAGTCGGAGTATTGTTTATACCAAAGGTCACTCGGGTCAGGGGTGTCGGTTCGATTGAGTAAACATCGTGAGGTAAATAAGAAGGTGAATGGAGGCATTATATAGTGAAAAATATTTTGGAATCGGTAGGGGAAGTGGGTATTTGGGAAGCTAAACATGCCATAGTATACAAATTTGTTGGTTGACCATGGGATGGTTTGAAGGGTATAACGATCAAAGGTGGTCAAAAGTATGTCTACATGATGTTTATACTTTTGAAGTATCTCATTATGACATTGGTACATACCATTAACTTGGTTTATGACCAATTATGAATCACCAAAGATGTGGATTGATTTGACATCGAGGGCATAGGTGGTCTGGAGACCGAGGATGAGTGCTTCGTACTCAACAATATTGTTGGTGCATTCAAAGTCTAGTTTGAAAGACAAAGGCATGGGTTCTCCATCTAAAGGGACGAGGATAACACCAGCTCCACCCCCACACTAACACTTGGAACCATCGAAAGAACAATGTCATTTGGTAAGGTGGTTCATCCAGGGAAAGGGTAGTAATGGATTCATCGGGAAGTCAAAATTAGAGGGTTGGTCCCCGACAATAGGTGTGTCAACCAATTGGTAGTGATATCCTGACCCTTAATGGACTTTTGGTGAATGAATTCGAGGTCAAGATCAGCTAAAAGCATGAGCCAACGTGTGACACATTGATTTTGATAGGGTTTGGCATACATGAAGTGTAAAGGGTCGGTGTTGGTCACAACATAGGTTTTGTGGTTGAGTAGGTAATGGCGGAGTTTGGTGGCAATGAAAACTAAGGCTAAGAAAAGTTTTTTAGGGTGAGTGTATCGGGTTTCGTAGTCCAGAAGGGTATGGCTGATATAATAAACCGCATGCTCCCTATGTTGTTCATCACGATGAGTGAGCATAGCCCCTAAGGAGTGATCGGTAGCTGATATGTATAGGTAAAAAGGTTGATCATCTTTCGGTGGAATGAGTACGGGTGGTTGGAGAAGGTATTGTTTTAAGGCCTCAAAAGCTTTGTGGTAGTCATTATCCCATTTGAAAGAGACGTCCTTCCTAAGAAGATGATGAAATGGTTGACAATGGTCAGAGAGTAGGGAAATAAATTGGTGAATGGACTGCAATTTACCTTACAGGATACGGAGTTGTTTGAGGTTCGTGGGCGGAGACATTTCCAAAATGGCCTTGAATTTAGCTGGGTCAAATTCTATGCCACATAAGGAAATGATAAATCCCAGGAGATTTCCTAAGAAAACCACGTGAAGACACTTTTTTTTAGGTTGGCGGCAGACGTAATATTTAATGAGGCGATCAAATATGGTTTCGAGGACAGTGAGGTGCTCAAGCACGGCATTTAGATTTAGCCAAGAGATCATCCACATAATCTTCCAATATGCGATGCATGATATCATGGAAGATGTAAGTCATAGCACGTTGATATGTAGCACCAGTGTTTTTAAGGCCAAAAGGCATGACTCGATAGTAGAAGGTCCCCCAAGGGGTAATGAATGTGGTTTTGTGTTGATCCTCTAGGGCAAGAAAAATTTGGTTATAACCGAGAAACCATCCATGAGTGAGAGCATCTCGTGACCCGTGGTAAGGTCTACCAATTGATCAATACCGAGCAAGGGAAAGTCATCTTTCGGGCAAGGCGAGGTTGAGGTCATGGAAGTTCATGCAAATGCGGAGTCCCCCTGTTGCTTTAGTGACAGGGACAATGTTATAAATCCAATGAGGATAATCAATGGGTAAGATGAAGGAAATGGAAAGAAGGCACTTGAATTTATTCTTTGACAAGAAGAGAAATGCGAGGATGCATTTTCCTTAGCTTTTTTTTATAGGTTTGGCATCGGGAATGGTTACGATATTGTGGACCACTATGGTGGGATCAATACCGGGCATGTCTGCATAAGACCAAGAAAAAGCATGGTTATGAGCTCGGAGAAAGGAAGTGAGGGCTTCCTGTTTAGCAGCATCTAAAGATTGTTCGATCTTTAGGATGTGCGGGTCGTCCTGAGTATGAATATTGATCTCAATAGTCAATTCATTCAACATGGTTTGCATCTCAGAGGGTAACGACCGATGAATATATGAGTCTTTATGCACCAAGGTAGGTGAGTATGGATTCATCATCATGACATTGAATGACGTTAATGGTCGAGTGTGTCATCGTCGATCATCTCAGGATACAGGAATGGGAGAGTGGAAGGGGCCTCGCCTTCGCATTGATAAGTCAAAGGCCCCAAGGAAATGGTGTTTATGAAAAAAAAAAAGTTAGGAGGGATAGATTCAGGATCCATCGACTCCATCGGTGAGGGTGGTGATGAAGGTGGAGAAGGGCTAGGGTCCTTAATGAATTCAATGCGGGCTTGTTTGGTAGAAGGGTCGGGGAAGCCAATACCACTACGGTCATTATGTTTGTGGGTGGTACATGGAATAACGGTATGGTGACTCTGCTTGTAAAATTGAAACCAAAACCCTTCCACAGCACAGTGGTGTAGGAAGGTGTGGGAAAAACGGTGATTAGTAAGTGATTGGAAGTCAATGGAAAATGGGTGGGGTTGTGAAGGTGGTTTAGGTGTGTAGGTGGTAGTATTAAGTCCCCCATAGGTGAGACTAGTACGAAGATGAGGAGGACCATAAAGGAGGTGTTCTCATATGGTGATCATAGCGAGGGTGTTGGTGAAGGCTTCCATACTCGTGCGTAGTAAGGAATGTGTTGACGCTATATAGGTGGTATTCCCCTAGAGTGAGGCATTGAAAAACACCTTCCAAGGGATCAGTGGTTGGTATGTGGGTAGCTGGTATGGACAATGTGTCGGAGGTCGATGCGGAGGTGGTGTTAATGGATTGGGAAGCTAATGGGTCAGCCGTGGAGGTTATAGTAATGGTAGGCATGGAGGAGGTATGTGCGGTGAAAGCAACGGTCATACTGGTAGGTGTGGGTATAGGTGTAGGTGAAGTGGTATTGGTTGTGGAAGTAGATGGCTTGACCGGTATGAGTACATTATTGGGTCGGTAAAGCATGTTGCATGTTTTGAAAGGTGATGGGTCATTTGGAATGGTGTAAGTGTGTCCCTCGTGTTCAAACTTTACACAACGATGCAAAGTGGAGGGAACACAACCCATGACACAGATCTAGGGTCTACCAAGCAACAAGTTATATTGGAATTCCCCCTCCAAAACATAAAACAATTCTGGAATAGTCTGGGGCCCACACGAATGTGAAGGATGATAGTGCCTAGTGTGGAGGTGATAGCATCGTTGAATGAACGCAACATGACCGGATGTTTGTGCATGCAATTGTTAGGTATGCGCATTTGAGAAAATGCATGGGATGAAATGATGTTAATGCTAGCGCCTCCATCAATCATCACATGGCGTACCCGTATGTCATCAATGTGTACAGAGATGAAGAGGTCCTGGATTCTGGGTCATCATTTTGGTATGGCGCGATCTCTGCCTCTGAGAAGCTAAGGGAGGCCACTTGGTGAACAAGGTGGGTTGAGGATGAAGGTGGTAATTTGGTGAGAGAGGCTACATGATGGGGTGTGATAATGGATGCTACGGGTGTAGGGTCATTAGGTAAAACCTCGATAGATTGAAGAACCTCCATGAGGGCTTGCCGATGGGATTCCAAGGTTTGGATGAGGTCATATAAGGAAATTTTGAGGGTGATTGGTGTAATTGTTTGAGCATGGTGTGATGTGTGACGCCATTAGAAATGGGGTATGTGGGGCCGCAGATAGTTATCTTAGGTATGGGTGCAGATGGTATGTTGGGTATAGGATTGGTTGGTGGGTCAGCTACCTTTTCTTTACCCTTATGCACACATGTGAAACGTGTACCATGTTTATTTGAGGGAATTTGTCAAATGGAGAGGGTGTAGGGTAAGTGGTATAACGACATGAAGGGAAAAAACCTACGGGAGGAGAAAATCCCTGTGAGGTCAGTTGGGCGCAATGACATTTGGGTGGTGGCATGGCAAGTTCTCTGATGCGAACCATGTTAATTTCAAATTTTGTGTGTGGTTCTGGGAGCTGTGAGGGTGGAGGTTGTGGTTGTTGAGTACGCAGTGTGGGAATGGGGGTAGGTGAAGTAAGATCCTCGTCAAGAAGGTCATCGTCGTCAAAGTTGGTTTCGAGTGGACACAATTGGATAAGGATGGTTTTCAAAGCCTTGCAGTTCTCCACATCATGCCTAGCACACGATGGTATGCACAAATTTTGGTATCATCAAACCCCTTTGGCTTGGGTTTGAGGGGGTCGTAAGGTCGGAGTGGTGGTAATGTGATAATAGAAGTCTCAAGGAGGTTGGTTAAAATTTTGGCATAGGACCCTGCTAGTGGATCACAATGGGAAGTGAATGTGGGTTTGGGCGTAGGTGTGGTCGGTTATTTGGGAATTATTTTTGGAAGTGTAGGAATAGGTCGAGCTATGGGTTTAGGCACCGATGTGGTTTGAGGTATCATCGGGTTTGTTTAGGTATGGGTACAGTAGATGGATGGGTAGGAAGGTGTGGGACTGTTTTGACTACCTTGTTGTGGGGTATTGGGGTTTTGTTTTTGGGTTACACTTTCTTGGGTAAAGGTGATGTGGGTATACGGGGTCTAGAAGGAAAAGCAGATGGAGGAAGAGGGTGAGTTACCCATGGGGATAACGGGGGTGCTATGAAGGTAGATGATGTAGGTTGTGTTTGGGGTCCTGTGGGATAATGACTGAAGTGTAATAGGTAGTGAAGTAATGGTGAAGGTATTGGAGGTATTGGTGATAAAGAGAATGCAGTGCGGGTATGAATCATGTTGTGTGTCTGCGTAGGTTAGATATTTGTGAGGTAGGAATGGGTGGTTGTGTTATTGGGTTATGAATGGGTGAGGGGTGCTTGACCATTTTAGGTAGCTGAGGTCTTAAGGTAGATGAGACAAGTGCGAGTGTGATTGGTGCGGTAAGGGTATGAGGTTGATGAGTTTGTTTCTTTAGTTTGGGTGTCGGAGTAGGTGCGGTTTTGGAGGATGTAGCTAAATCTAGTTTAATAGGTGGATGAGTAAGGTTGGTGGTCAGGGTAACCCCTAAAGTGGTAATAGGTTTAGTGGAGGTAAATATTGTGGGTATGGGTTTGGGTTTAGGCATAGGTCGGGTTATGGGTAAGGGTGTGGTGTGAGTGCTAATGGGTATCGTGGAAGGGGTTGCAACAACAGTGGTTGTATGTGGTTTAATGGGTGGAAATGTGCTTGGGTAGATAGTGGAGGTGTCATCGAGGGATCTCTACATTTGTGTTGAGACAGGGAGTAAGAGGCACCCCCATAACAAATCCCTATCCACATAATCCAAGTGATCAGCCAAACGTGAGAATGGCACATTTGTGGGTGGAGTTGGTGAGGACCTAATGGGAATTCCCGTAAAATGAATCTTGGAGATGAGGAATCGGTCGGCTTCACTTCTGTGGGTAAGAGAGCTGAAAGTAACTCTGTTGGATGTCGGGTAGTGGATGGAGAATGCTCACCAAGAGGCAAGGGTATCCCTACCAGGTCTATGATGGGTGGAAGGGATGATGGGAGTTCCTCTATGAGGGGAGGAATGGATAGGTGCTCCTTTATGGGTGGAGGAGATAATGGGTGCTCCTCTGTGGGTGGAGGAGATAACGGGTGCTCCTCTGTGGGTGGAGGAGATAATGGGTGCTCCTCTGTGGGTGGAGGAGTTACGGTAGGTAAAGGTTCGCTAAGTGAAGAAGATAGGGTGAAATGGTCTCAATGTTAGCAGAAGACTCCTTTGTAGGTGATGTAGGAGATGAAGGGTGTTCTTCTATTGGTGAAAGAACAGTGATGGTTGGTTCCAATGTGGAAGGAGGATTTCGGGCTAGGATTTCCTCTATGGAAGGAATGTGAGGTAATTGAGATGTGACAGGTACCTCGTTAAAGATTGCGTGAACCTCACAGGTATGGGTATCATGAGTGGATGTCTCACCGATTTGATTGGATGAAGGGGCATGATTGGGAAATGGTTTTTTAAAGATTTGTAGATTTTGGTTAGGGGTGGCATTAGGATTATCCACAGTCAACTCGCCCTTCTCGATAATTTCTTGGACAATATTCTTAAAATTGATGCAGTTGTCATCACTGTGACCCTTTACTCGGTGATAGTTATAGAAATATTGTTCCTTATACCATGCGGGCATGGGGCGAGAAGGGTCAAAACCAATGTGTGGTTTTATGGGTGGAAGGGTGATGGCGCCAGCTTTGATAAGCTTCTCTAAGATAGAAGAGTAAGGTTCCCCGATTGGGGTATATTTTTGTTGCTCTTGTCTAAATCAAAAATCCTGAATAGGTGATAGATTAGATGAGGGTGTAGCTTGATTGGATGGGTGAGCTAGGTTGGCCTTGAGTACCACTGTGTTAGTGGTACCTTTAGCCTTTGAATAATTGGTTGGTGGTTTGGAAGAAGAAGAGGTTTCATTCAACTTGAATGCCGAATTCTTATTTCGTAATTGGATTTTCTTCTCTTCGATGGCCTAAATCTCTAACTTACGTGTCACGAGTGAATGTCTCATCAAATGTTCGAAAGTTTGGAGCTACAAGGTCAAGGAGATATGTCTGGCACAAGCTTGAGTGAAGAGATTGATGAGTTTAGTTTGTGGCAATTAAAAGGTAAGTTGATTGATCAGGTTGTGCCAACGAGTGACAAAATCTGCGATAGATTCATCCTCGTATTGACGTGTGGAATATAGATCGGTCATGGTAACCTTCTTGGTGATATTGATGGAGAAATGATCCAAGAAAGCTTGGGATACCTAATTGAATGAAAATATGGAGTGTTTGGGTAACCCACTATACCAATCTAATGCAGGTCCAGTGAGGGACATGGCAAAAGTTCTCAAAAGTAAGGCATCATCATGAGCAAACAATTAACATCGATGTTTAAACGAGCGCAAATGTTGTTGTGGGTCTTCCTTACTATTGAAACAATTGAATTTGGGCATTTCCCAATGCACAAGGTATGAACGGATGGGAATGGATGGGTGAATAGGCTCATTGCAAATCTCGTCGTAAGTGAGAGTGTTGCGGGAGCCGGAAACCGATGCCTCCAGTGTCTACATCTTATCCATCATCAATTTAATTAGGTCATTGGTGGGTTGTGATGATTGGATGCCTCCTATAACGTGAGGAGGTTGGTTTTGGGTGTATAATGGGTGGGGCATTCTAGTGTATGGGGCTGCCATGTAAGGTGGCGGAGAAGAAGGCAAGGAAATAGGGGGTACGTACTGAATGAATGATAGATGAAACAGTAGTTGTTGGTAGTATGTATATGGGGGAGGAAGGGTCGTGGTAACCCTAGTGGCAATAGGGGCTAATGATTGTGGAATAGAAAGAACTACATTCTGAAATGGGGTAGAGGTCACTGACACTGGAGGTGGGAACATAGCTATAGGTATATGTGAGACATGAGGGATGGATGAGGTTGTGTTTGGGGTAATCGATGAGGGTATGGTAGATGTAATTGGTGCCACAGAGGTAACAGATGTGGCAGTCATAGCGGGTATAGGACCTAACTACGAAATGACTAGGGGTAAGGTGGATGCAGGTAGCACGGAGCCAGATGGGGCTGATGTGGAAGTGGGTGTGAGAGTCGGGGGATAGATATAGGCATGTCGTATATCAACTAACCCGAGGTGTCTCGAGTGGATGAATGGGAGAGGTAAAACTGTAAGGCATCAGGATTTTGGTCAAGGAGTCGTATGAACTCCTCATCTCCAGTAGCAATATTGGTAGGTTGGATGGGATCCATGGCTGGTGATAAAATAGAGGGTGGTGAAGGACTAGGTGGGAGTGGTTGGCGAATGGCATGGAACACGAGGGTGTTCACTTGTCTTCGGGTTAGTACCATGTGAACCAAGATCGATCGAGTGGGCTGCTTCTTTATAAATAATACTGAGAGAATATCATAAACAGTGAATCGGTGATAAAAATGGATGAAGTAACAAATGGTGAGTGGAATGTGAAATAGGTTAATCGATGTCAGTTAGGGAAAATCGACGCGTTTTCGGGGGTAACCACACTTTATCGAGTCACTATAGAAGATGGATGTTATGTTTATGGAGCCTATTTTCATGTTAGAGTGTGGTACACCTTCTATGTGTTACACTGAGGGATGGTATTTTTGTTTGGTGGTCCCGCCGCCGGTGAGCGGGTCGGGGGGTTCTGGGGGCGAAGCCCCAAAGCAAATTTTCATGGGTGGTTTATCAACCCATGGGTAATGGGTAACCGTTATGGGCTGTTTTTGGGCCCATGGTTTTTGGTACCCATTGTTTTATAAAACCGCCTCTTCGGCTACCCATAGGTTTATGGGATGGTTTTGGTTTTTGCCCGTTGTTTTGATACCCACGGTTTTGTGTCAAACTTCTTAAGCAATTGTCTATTTATATGGTCTTATGCATATGATAGATACACAAGAAAATGTATTGCAGATGTGTTTTGAATTCGGGTGTGAATTTCAGCAGAGTTTGTTGAGCATAGCTCCAAATGGATCTGGGCATTGTATTGAGAGAGTGGAGGCTTGTAATAAAATCGAGCAAGTGATTCTTGGTGAACATAGCCCAAATTGGGTGAACCACGTTAAATATTGTCTCTCGTGTTGTGTTATTTATTATACACTTTTATTTGAGATCTGTAATATTTCTCGCATATTAGTTTCTCTTTTGTTGCATTTGTAAGGATTATTCCACATATTTTATCTCTTATTTCCTAACAATGGATAGTGAATAAACAATGAGGAAAAAGGTAAAATCTGACAAGTATGGAAAATTTGGGAATGTGTAAAACGTCAATGAAAAAAGTGACAGTGACAGAAACTATGGGAAGTGGAGAAAAGTGAAGTGAGAATGTCCTTTTGAGTAGGTTAGCAAAAGGGCCTAGAACCAATGTCGGTTGTGTTTAACCGATGGTGGTCAGAGGTAACCGATGACTGGTTACTGTGAGATTGAAACAGTGATGAGAAAAAGTGGTTGTGAATTAGAATTTGATGTGGAATCAGACCCAGAATTCTGGGAATGATGGTGATATGGCCCAGGCACACTCAGGTGGAGCCGGAATACACCAGCTATGATGGGGAGTGTGCAAGGAAATACAAAAATAATGATCGAAAGCTCTCACCTCAAAATGCAAATCAAACAAAACACTAAGAAAGAACATTCCTAGAGTGCCTATTCTATTATGTTTGTTCAACTTATGCTATTTAGGGACTGACACATGAATTGTGAAATAGAGTTTTTGGTGAGGATGGCTTCCTACAAAGAAGGAGATCTAAAGGGTGAGGTTTCAGGTTTGTTATGGTGGGGGCGGGCTATGCTTTGAAGTATGACTCGATAGAGCAGTGAGTTGGGTGCCCACTTTGTGTCGTGATCGTGTGATCACCTACAGCTTCTTCTAGGTAAGATGTTGTTTAAGAATGTATGTATTTGAATTTTTGTGCGGTTTGGTAAGACTCAGAGAAAGAGAAAAGGATAGAAGTGCTTTTCTACGATTCATTTGTCAACCATCAGCTGGTAATGACTTCCAGCGTATATGTTGCCTCTTAATTAAGGTGAGCTAATACAGAAAATAAGAATGACATGCAATTGTTTTTAAACCTAAATCGAAAGTATGATATTCGATGACAAAAATAGATGAATAGGAAGAGGGATGCTCTTTCACTAAAATGCGAGAAAACATGAAGAGATGATTCCTTTTAAATACACCAAATTAAAAGTTTCCTTTAGAAGAAGTAGAAAGATGAAGGGGATTACCAAGGAAAGAAATTAATGTGTACACTTTTAAAAGGAAAAAACACACAATTTTTTCTTAGGAATGAATGAAATGCAAGGAACCCCGAATGGGTCCCACCAAAGTGCGTGCCAAAATGTTTCACCTTTTTCTTAGATTGTTTCTTTGAATCGTTGGCCAAAGCAGACAAGGTAACGAGCATAAGAGGAATACTTGTTCAAATGTCGGTTGATGGGTTGTTGCGCGCATATGAATTCGAATCCACTGACTAACCATGAGAGCTTCCTTTTGGCTAGGAGGAACTACCTATAATGAAAGCAAGACCACCAGAAAGAATTAAACAATATGGGCGGTGGCGCTAGCGTAAGCTAGATTCGGGAAGTATGATACTTCCTAGATGGATGTTAGTCCATTTATTTTAAACAAATTAATGCTAAAAACAAGGTAAATCCTATTGTTATTTTAAAATGATTTAGGTATCTCACTTAAAACACAATAAGAAAACATATCTAATCTAACATGCTAAGCTAGAATAGAATCCATAGGTCAAATGGTTGGTTCTGGGTTCTGCAGGTCTGATAAAGGTCTCAAGTAGGTCACAAGTGAGTGAGGGTGAGGTAAAATTAGGTGGATAGGTATTTGTTTAAGGCTATGTGGGAAAACACAGAGACCGGCGTCGGTCAGGGGTGACCGACCGCGGTTAGGTATAACCGGCACCGCGATTCTTGTGAGATCGGAAATGTCACGAGCGAGGGTTTTGGTCTCCTTTGTGATTGCACAAAGGATTTAGTTGGTTGGGAGGAGGTATTAGGTGACTGGGATAGGTTTTTACAAGGTTTTGATGGGTCTATGGAGGTACAAAATGTTGGAGATGGTCGATAAGGAGCAAGATAAACAATGGGTGATAAAACAATGATGAAATGAAATAACCAGGAAAGTATGATATTGTACTTGGATTTCATTCCTGAAGGCTTGTGTGTGATGGATGGAGGTGCCGATGGTGGGTTTGAAGGCTGCAAGTGATCACCAACTGAAGAAAAGCTTTTGCATGGGCTGCATGCACACTCCTCTTTTGCTTGGATAGTTCAGAAGGTGGTTGGGATGGCTGTGTAGGAGAAGATGCTCAATCTCCTTCCTTGGATGTCAGTTCTTGTTGGAATTGGCTCTCTAAAGATGCGTTATCTCTCTGAGATGTCGTTCTTGCTCGTCAACTTTCTTGCTTTGTTTTCCAACCTTTTCCTTCCAATTTCTAACCTTGAGAAATAAGGTTGTTTTGGGTTAAAAGGGGTAACCAACAACGGTCGACTTAACCGACGGCGGTTAGTGGAAACCGACATCGGCCAAGGTGGGATTTCCTAGGTCTACCAAAATAAGGGAGATCCTCCTGATTTCCTCAGATCTTGTGTCATTATCCCGTAGATTGGACTAAGAGCTTCTGTGATCATGCGGGAATGTGGTTAGAGGGAGTGTAGGCATTGATTTTTAGGGTTTGGGTAAGTCTTAGTTAGTTATGGTAACTTGCTAAGAATAGGTCTTAAGTTGAGTTAGCTTGGTGAGGTGTCTAAGTGAACTATATGTGTAGGTATTATTTAAATAAGATATTTAAATAATAAATATAGTGAGGATAATGAGTTAATTTAATTAAATTAATTAAATTAATACTAGTGAGGTGAAGGGGGCCATGGCTAGGTAGATGTAATAAAAGGGGAGCTTATATATCAAAGGAAAAAGGGGAGTCTCGACCTAATTTTAGTGTCTACACCTAGTAAAACAATTCTTATATGCTCCAAGTGTTGGGTGCAATTCTTTCAATATTCACACCTAGTGCACTAGCCTTCATTGATAAATCTAGGTAAAGAAAAGTCAGAATATTTCCATTTCCAGTTTCTAGTGTTGACAGACATTTGACAAATCATATTTAGTGCATTTGCACAACTAAGGTGGAAATCCTTAGTGGTGAATCCCTGTGGATTTGATTCTTAATGAAAACCAGTGTCTTAACCTTTGTCAAGTGATATTTATTACTAACCTTTGCAAAGCTAGAAGGAAGAAGATCTTTCTTTGCTAGGGATCATGCTAGGACATTATTTCGAGCTTGGAAAAGCATAGTCAAAAGGAAGAAAAACACGGAGAGTTGTTAGAGATCGAAGGATGAAAGTGATCGACCTATCATTGAAGACTACCATCCAAGTGCTTCTAAATCAGGTAGCCTCTTTGTGGAATTGAGCTCTCCAAGTGGAGAGAGGCCTTCATTTGATTTTGAAAATTTTGCTTCTCATTCTTCCCATGTCTTTTCGAAGTTGATAGGGATTTCAAGAAACACGACCTTTAGGGGATATTTGTTTTGAAAGTGATACTCATGTTTCTTAAAGGCCCTCTTCCCCTTATCAATTCATCTCTCCTCCGGGGTTACCTCCTCAAAACAACATGGCCCTGCCCCACCAGACCCCCATTTGTTGTAAACACCTTTGATCCTATAAATTTTATAGGGATGGTTGGTTACCCAAATGTAGCTCCCTAGGATGTGAGAAATAGATTACCAAAGTTCCAAGAAAATAATGCTATAACTAGTGATCAACATGTAAATCTTTTTATCAATATGATGGAAGAATTTAGATTGAACATGAAGATGTATATATCAAATTGTTTATCCATACTTTGAAAGATGATGCAAGGAGTGGTATAAAGCTTTGTTAGATAATTCCATTGATTCTTGGATAGAGATGAAAAATACATTTAGCTTGTAGTCCTGGTGATAGAATTGACCCTAGGTTTCTTTATCGAATTTGAAAACATCAAGAAGAATCCTAATGAGTCAAGACATGATTTCAACACAAGGTTTAACAAGACCTTGAGAAGATTACTGTTAGCTTAAGGCCATGTGATGAGTCATGTTTGATTAAATATTAGAGATACATTTGAAAATAGAATGGTACTTGACCCTTTAGAGAACAACATCTGCTAGAGTTGTTGTTGTAGAGAGACAGATGTCATTGATTGGTGTGACAGATGTTTCATGCCCCATGCTCCATGTGAGGAAGATCAGTAGGAAGAAGAAGAAGTGATGATGACAATGATGATGATGTTTGCATGATGGGTTGCTCCACGAGCTCACAACAAGGGGAAACTTCAACTGAGGTAATAAGTGCTAGAACTACTACTAATTTTTGGGATTGCATCCACCGAGTACCTATTCTTCCTCCCTCTCATACTTTAGAAGTAGATACTATACAAGCTTTTGAATTGCCCAATAATGAATTTGAATATTTGAGGGATTTAATGATAAATAAGTATGATGGAGGCATCCCATCGAGGAGGATAGGTAGTTGTTGATGAATGTTGTTGTGGCTCAAGAAAAGGAACACAACACAAGAAGTAGGGTTGTCAAAGGGATAGGGCCTCAGGCCAAGCCAAAAACTCCATTGCTTTCAAATGTTCCTAAAGAGGCTCCTAAGAAAGATGCATCTGCCAAGGGCCTTGTTGTCCCAAAAAAAATCATACCCCTCCTCATGCCCAAGCTGTCAAAAATCATGTGCCATCTAATGAGTGTGTCAACCTTCCTTCTAATGTTGCCTTGCCAAAGTTTTTCCCTTATGATATTGCCCAAGTCTTGAGTCAGATCAAGATCTCAATTCTAATTGTTGAATTGCTTAGGATTCCTAAGCACAAGAAGAGGGAATTGGAGTATTTTAGACTGAAAGAGGAGAAGAATTCCCTAAGTAGAAACATAAACATTGTGGAGACTCCACCAGTCATTGAAGAACTAGAAGCACCACTAGCATCAGAAGAGCTAGATGAACCACCTAAGGTTTATTTGGGAACATCCTTGGTATATTCTCAGCCTAAATGGATCCATTCTTCACCACTCTACGATCATTAAGGATAGATTATTGCACAAATATATGTTTGATTTGGGGAAATCATGCAATGTTATGCCTTTAAGTTATGAATGAACTGAATATCAAAGTAACAACCGCATATGGGAAGTGCACTACCATGGATTCCAGAGAAGTGCAGGTGGTGGGTGTTATCACCGAATCACAGCACCCTCATGATTCCATAAGTGCATATACTTGAACTTACTTGATGTGATTGGATAACATGGGTACTATCTCCAAGTTGTGGGACTTGCTACTTGAGATAGACCTGAGAAAAGTGGTTCTTGCTCCTAAACTACCTGCCACAATCTACTCTAATGCAGGGGAAACTAACTATTCTAATCTAAATTTCCAAGAGACTAGGGAGAGAGAATGCATAAAATGAAAGCCTACACTAAATCGGTGATACACCAGAAAAGGAGGGTGTGAGAGTAGTCTTCAAATGCGTGAAATACAGAAGCAAAGTGCACACTAGAAGAGGTGATGATAGTTCTCCATAATCTAGCAAAACGCATTCACAACAATATTTCAAACATACACAATGATAATGGATCCCTGCATGAACATAATAATAGACACAATATTCTTGTAATCAAGGTTGAAGGGGCAAGAAGAATGCAAGAAAACACAACAAGGGAAGATACATCCACAAACTTATATTTTATTGCTTCATGATATGCACAGTTCAATCTATTACAAGATAAGGGCCTGGATCACCATGCAAGGAGTCCACTACAAGGGCCTGCAACACATTGGCTTCACAAAGCAATTTTGGTAGAGCTTTGCTACAAAAACTACCCCCTTTACAATGAGCCCAACACTCCAATTTATAGAAAAAATGAGAAGAGAAAGAGAGGGAAAAATGAAAATCCTGAAATCTGTCCTTCAACCACTTGTAAGAGGCATTAAATGGAGTAAAATGATTATATATTACTTGCAAAAGGCTCCCCATACTATCCCAGGTGTTGCAGCAGAGAAAGAATGATGACCATGCCTCTTAATTGCACTCCCAACCACCAAATAAAACACTGTTATGAACCCAGCCACGTTTTCTTAAAAATATCAATCAATCTCTCATCAAATCCATAATTTCTTGATTTTTGTGTGTCGATCTCGGAGCCACGATTCCAACGGTACCAATTTTGTGTGATTTCGTTGAGAAATGCAAAAGTTATGGCCTTCGAGTGCGAGGGCGGCTATTTTGGGTCTAGCGGGCGTTTTTGTCATTTGTGACGGGAATGAGCATTAATCGAATTTGGAGCCGAATATGTTTCTTTTAATTAAATATATATACCCTCATTAAAAATAATAAATCCAATTTTTGTGGCGTAGAGGACATCATGGTCGTTCTTAAGAAAATCCAATTTTGTGAAAATCGGAGCTCGGAGTTAAAAGTTATGGTCGTTTGAAGTTTCACGAAAGTCAAAGCGTTGACTTTTCTTCCTTGCCTTCGGCCATTTCGGCTTTTCGCGTCCTGCGCATACCTTTGTCCCAAGTCCCGGATGAAAATCTCCCCGGCGCCAATTCGGGCTTCCTTGTTTCTGTTTGCGGCTTTTTCGCCTTTTTACGTCCCACGTGTCCCTCGCATACTTTTGTCAAATTTGTCCCCACTGATTGCCGGGACAAATATCTTCGAACCGTCTAAAATGGATGTCTATCGGCAAATCGGCTTGATTTGGCTCTCCCATGCAGCGTTTTTTTCCCGGTTGTCCCAAAACCGCGCGAAACAAAAACTTGACGATTTTCCTTGCTTTCGGTCGTTTCGGCTTTTCACGTCCCTCGCGTCCCGACATCCCAACTGTCCCGTGGACCACCTGGGACAAAAATGTCTGACTTAGCTGATTTTCTTTGTATTTCGGCCCCAAGCTTGGTACGACGAACCTCGGTATGACCCGCACTAGTACGACCCGAACCCTTCAGACCCGAAATGCCTTAAAATAATCCTGCAACCTTATTTTTCACATTTTTTCCATTTTCTCTAACTCGTTGGGATTTCTTCTTAGATGGGAGAGTTAGAGAGAAGCCGAGGGGCCCCCAAAAACATGATTTCAGGCCTTGAATCAATCTACTTGCTTAGGACTGAATAATTTGATGCATGTTATCAAAATTACCTTGAGGGTCAATTTTGATATGAGTGGGATGTGTGAAGGGATGGTGGTACAACTTGCTACCTACCCAGGAAGGAATTTGACGCTTGATGTAGCTATGGTTGATTGCCCACCAAGTAGGGTATGTTGTTATCTAGAAAATGGGCTACAAAGATTGGTGGGAGTGTTCAAATGGATATGTCCTATGGGGTTATCCCAATTGAGGGAAACCTTGTCAAGTTGTATGGGGAAAAGAAGATGTTACACCTTATTGAAGATCCCAACAATGCATCTTATGAAGTTTTGTACACAAGTGTTGATGTTGATAACTTTGTAGGATTTTCTAATGGAAAAGAGCACAAGATTGAAGAATGCAAGTGTCTTGAATAGGCAGGCTCTCCGTGGACTTTATTGTTTGATGGAGCTTGCTCCAAGTTCGAAAATGGTGTTGGTGTTGTTCTAATCTCTCCAAGTCAGGAAGAGTTTGTCTTTTCCTTCAAAATCAACTTTGAGTGCACTAATAACATTGTTGAGTATGAGGCAATTGTTGTTAGGTCTGAGGATTGCTTGGAAATATGGTGTTAAAGACATCATTGTCAAGGGAGATTAGAATTAATTGTAAAGCAAGTTAGAAAACTGTATGCCACAAAAAATTAGCGAATGAAACAATACAAGCATGCAGTTTGGGATTTCATTGAGATGTTTGTTTCATTCAACATTGTGCATCATGATAGGAAGTTCAATGATTTAGAAGAAAAACTTGCAGTATTAGGATCTCGGTTTGATAATTGTGCAATGTCCCCATATTGTGAGTATGATGTTGAGGTGCTAACAAGGCCATCTATACTTGACAATATTAAGCATTGGCAGGTTTTTGATGATGATGCTCAGGTCAGAAGATTTCTACATAATAAAGGAGAGTTTGCTGATCAAAATATTGATTGGGAGCCAATGGTGTGCGTAGCAGAGGGTAAAGAAACCTTGTTTGGAAAAGGCATCATCCAACTAAAGACTAATACCATTCCCAGAGGGTTGGTTGCTCTTGAGTCCAATTTTGATAATGTTGATCACATTGTTAACAGATGCATGGCAGCCTCAAGGGATATTGAGGAGCATGACCTTGGCAAAAAGGAGAAACCAAGGAAGATTTGGTTAGGAAACAATCTTAGCAAGGAGGAGAAGTAGTCCTACATCTAATTGCTGAAAAGGTATCAAGATTGCATGGCTTGGACTTATTCTGAGCTGAAGGAATACAGAGAGGGTCTATTTCAACATGAGATTCCCTTGGAATCTAATGCAAAACCATTCAGGAATAAATAGAGGCCAATCAATCCACTCCTATCTCTTAAGATGCAAGAGGAACTGAAGAAACTAAGGGATGGAGGGATTATTCACCCCACAAGGTATTCTTGTTGGGTTGCAAACTAAGGGATGGAGGGATTATTCAGAGTCCTTGAACATATAATGATGAAGGATAATTATCCTTTACCAAACATGGAAAACATGTTACAGCTAGTGACTAGTTCTGAGCTACTTTCTACCCTAGATGGTTTCTCTGGTTATAACCAAGTTGTGGTGAAGGAATCAGAAAGGATTAAAACAACCTTTACCACCCCTTGGGGAACATATGTATATGTCAGGATGCCCTTTGGACTGATGAATGTTGGAGAAAATTTTCAAAGAGCAATGGATGTTGCTTTTGCTAGTTACATCAATGATTTTATTGTTTTCTACCAAGATGATGTAACTGTGTTCTCTAGAAAGAGAAGTGATCACTTGCTACACTTGGAAAAGATGCTAATAAGATGTAGAGAATATGGCATTTCACTCAATCCAAAGAAGTGCCATTTTGGAGTGTAGAAGGCAAAGTTACTTGGTCACATTGTGTCATAAGAGGGGTGATGATTGATCCAGAAAGGGTAGAGGCCATCAGCAAGGTTCCAATCCCAAGAACCAAGAAAGGAATTCAGTCCTTCTTTGGGCAAGATAAACTTCATCAAAAGATTTATATCAAACTTTGTTGAGTTGACCATTCCAATCACTTCCATGTTAAAGAAGGACCAGGTCATCAAGTGGGAGGAGGATGCCATTCAAGCTTTCAATGGGATTAAAGAGGCACTAAAGCATGCACTGTTCTAAAGCAGCTCCATATTATAAGAAGCCCTTTCAACTGTTCTCTTTTGCTTCAGAGAACACTATTGCATCTGTCCTATTGTAGAAAGATGATGAAGGGATGAGAGGCCAATTGCCTTTTCAATAAGGCATTACAGGGGGATGAGATGAAATACACTATTATGGAGAAACAAGCATTTTCCTTGGTAAAAGCAACAAAGGTTTTCATGCCTTACATTTTGAGTTCTAAGATTGTTTCTTATGTTCCCCACACCATGGTGAAAGACATCTTATCAGAGATGGAAGTCTCAAGAAAAATATGTAGATGGGTGAACAAGTTATAGGAATATGACATGGATATCCAAACCACGAAGTTGGTGAGAGGTTTGGGCTTAGGCTAACTTATGGCTAAGAGTAACTTGCAAACTATTGAGGTGAATGAGGTAGGAGAAGGAAGGGTAGATGTCTTTGAGAAACTAATGAGTTTTGAGTGGTACAAGGATGTGATTTTTATCTCAGACATTTATACTACCTTGAGTATTTGAGTAAGAACCAGAAAAGGGCCCTTAAGTTGGCTTCCTAGAAATATGTCATTATTGATTATGGGTTAGCTTGGAAGAACCCTAAGGGAGTCCTCTTAAGGTGCATTACTGAAGATGAATCCCCAAGATAATTACTAATCTCCATGGAGGAGTTTGTGGGGGAATTTTGCTTTGGAAGGGTCACAACACACAAGATCCTGAGGGCTGGTTATTGGTGGCCAACTCTTTTCAAGGATGCAACTCTTTTGGTTAGAAGATGTGAGAGTTGCCAGCGCTTCTCTGGAATATTGAAAGCTTCAAGCTCCCTTCCTTTGTAGCATGTATCAATTGAAGCTCCATTCAAGCAATGGGGAATGGATTTCATTGGTGAGATTTCAGACCCTTCAAGTGCTAGCCATAAGTGGATTCTTGTAGCCATAGATTACTTCACCAAGTGGGTGGAGGCAATCCCCACCAAAAGGAAACACACCAAATTGTCATGGACTTCATGTTGAACCATATCATCTGCAGGTTTGGGGTGCCAGTCAAAATTGTTGTTGACAATGCCATGAGCTTCAGAGCTAAACCCTTGGTGGCAATGTGTAGAGAATATGGGATCATGACATTCTAATTACAATCCCCAAGGAAATGGATAAAATGATTCCAGTAATAAATTTTTCTAGAAGATTATCATAAGAACCTTGGAGCTGAACAAGAGAAAATGGGGTGAGCAGTTAAAGTTTGTTGTCTGGGAAGACCGCATTACTGTTAAAAGAGCCACTAGAAAGATTCCATTTGAGTTGGTGTATGGAACTCAGCCCTGCTACCCCCTGCATATGTAATTATCCTCATATCAGTTCATGCAACAACTGGAAGATCAAGAGGTAAGTCCATATGATGCCCACATTAACTAGATTGTTGAACTTGATGAAGAAAGGAGGGCATCCCACCAAAGGCATGTAAAGTTTAGGGAGAAGCTAAAGAAGTTGTTCGACAAGAAGGTCACCCCAAGAGCTTTCAATGTTGGAGATCTCGTGTTGTTATGGGATAGCAGGCATGAAGATAAGGGAAAGCATGGAAAATTTGACACTTTATGGATGGGCCCTTACTCCATTGATATTAGAATTGGTGAACATACCTTCTTCTGAAGGACTTGGATGGAGAATTGCTCAAATTTCTGTTAATGGAAGGCATTTGAAACATTTCTTGGATTGATTCCCCAGAATCAAGGTGAACATCATCTGTATAGTGTATAGTTTGTTGGTTTGTTTTCTTTTTTTCATGTTTTTTGTTCATTCTAGCCCCTGGTGGCTTGTTTTTGTTGGTTTCTTGGTTCTTTTTGGGGGATAGTTCTGGTTTTGTGCTCTGCAAACTGACTCCTTTTCCCAATGGATATTTTGGCACTTGGTCTACCTTTGTTCTTGTGGAACTCATAGGGAGTGCCCATCCCGAGTTGGAGCCGATGTTGGTGCTCAAAATAGTCTCGCCCCATTTTGCCATTAAAATCTATCAATTTACGGCCTCTGCCATATTTTATTCCCCCATGTTGTGCCTGAGAAGTCTTTGCCTTCCTTTTGTTGCCATGACCAATCCTTCTGGGCCGAGGATCACGTATGGATCCATAGTTGTTTCCTTGTTTCTTTGTTTATCTAGAAAGGGTTTGTAATTAGGGTCCCCGTTCTCTGTTTGTCTAAAACTCGGGCTTTCCCATTCTTTCCATTTTCCATAGTCGAGATTTGTTGTCCTTGTCATTTTTTTCCCTATACTTGAAGAAAAATGAATGGATGTAGCTTGGAGGAATGTATTTGAGCCTTGTAACATTTCTAAATTCTCTGTCCTTGGAGAAAATTTCATCTCCGAGCTCAAATGGTCATTTTCCACATTTTACGGTTTGACGGGTGTTTTCTGGTCAAATTTACATCTTTGCATCAACAGGAAACATGGCCTCTTTTGGTTGGATGCGGCTCGGCGCAAGGCGGTCTAAAAATTTTATGGATTGCCTTGACCTAAAACTGGTTCATGTGGAGGAACAACGCTCATTTGAAGATTTGATTTTTGGTTTGGCCTTGGAGTTGCGTCGGGAGAACACGTGGAGGGACCACACATGTTTGAGGATTGGCCCTTGAATTTCATTTTAAAGAAGCACCAAGAGGACACTTGGAGGCCTCCGCTCACTTTGCATTTTCTTGGACTTTTCAATGGCCAAAGGAGATTGCCTCGAACCCTGACACATGGTGCTTTTTCCAAAGGTTTTGAGCTTTAAGCCTTCAAACAAATTTTTTTAGGCCAGGACACGTGGTGAGCCCACGCTCATTCAAGATCTCAACTTTTGGGGACCATCTCAAGATGTGCCATTGTGACACATGGCAGTTTGAAAAGTCAAAAGGTGGGGAAGCGGACCATCAGGGGAAACTTGGATTTTTTCCTCTTAAGGATTAAAGTATCAAAATGGCCCACAAGCCCGACAAAAAGGGAGGTCAAGGTTGGCTTTGAAAAGTCAAAGGGGTGGGGAAGCGGACCATCAAAGGCAACTTGGATTTTTTTCCTCTTGTTACCAAAAGGATTAAAACATCAAAATGGCCACAGACCCGACAGAGAATAGTCAAAATTTTGCCTCGGTCAACGGTGGAGGTGTAGACTTTCGGGGAAATTTGGAAAATTTTCCTTTTTTGGAGAAGGGAGTTAAAAGTAAAAAAGGAAGCATGGTTCCGTTGGGACCCACATCAGAGACTAGAAGCGGAAGGGCGGAGCTACGGGGAAAATTTGGAAAATTTTCCCTTTTCCAAAAAAGAGGTGAAATAGCATAATTTGGCCATAGTTCCTTTGGGACCCACCTTAGGACATGTGTCAGGCTCATTTCTCAAGGGCGGAGGTGTGGAGAAAAATGTGAAAATTTTACATTTTTCCAAAAGTTGTAAAAGGAAAAAAGGAACCCATGCAAGCTCACTCTAAATTGGATCTCCCATGTGGACGGTCCAAATTCAAAATAGAAATCAACGGCAGTTGTGCCTCTGTATCTGATTTTTCTACCATTTTCACTCCAGAGCTCCTGGGGATGCGTATTCTTATAGTTTTTAATCATTTCTTGGAGTCTCCTACACGCCAAATGAAGAGGAGCATTAATCTGGTATCTTGGTTTGGTGGGGAGGTATGTAAACGTCTCTCACAATTAATATGCAATCTGACTATCATATTCGACCTGATTTTTCTTTCCTTGGAATGCAAAAGACCTGTTGCTATCTAGGTTTGGTGAGAAAAATCCGGGGACGTCTTTTACCATTAAGATGAGACTCGACCTTTAGGCTTGATCGATCTTCCATTTATTCTTCCGGGCACGCAATGCACAGATTGGGATGATTAGGGGCGGAAGTGGTTGGCGAGTACAAGGAAAAGTGATCGACCAAAGGAAGGAGTTGAATGTGGGAGATGTTCGAAGAGATCTGCCCCCTGAACACCTAACAAATATTTACAGATTTGATTCTGGGAATAGCGATCGAGATCATGGCGAGCACTGGTACACTCAATGTCTTTGGTTTTGCCATGAAAAAGGGTTGGGAGTTTGTGAAGGTAGAAGTGTTAGGAGTCAGAAAATAATTTCCTAAGAGAAAAGTTTGATAGAGCCCGTCTTTCTGAGAAACTATATGAAGAAGCTTGTTTATCTCCTTTGTGTTAAATTTGATCATGTCAAGGTGGTTGCGAGTGTGCAACCATTGACAAGCTCTAAGATTGTTCGAGAAAATTTCCCCTACTAATAAATTTAACCAAACTCGAGTTAATCTGTGTTATTCTTGAGCAAAATTTTTGTTTTCTTCATTTCTGAATGTCTCCAAGTATTTTTTCTTGTTCCCGTTGCATTCTTACATTGAAATCTATGTGAATCACACAATATTTTATCCTTGTGATAGTTTGGTGGCATTTGCAATTTCATTTATCAGAAGAGATTTCATTTGATATTGAAATAAACAAATTTAAAATCACTGTGACTCCTAGCATGACTATAAGATTGTTTTTTACCCTTTGAGGGTATCTTAGGCATGATGAAACGGAGATTGGTAATGTTGATTAACTCTTCCAATTTCAGCCTTCATTTTGGATCCTTGAAGTTTGTGTGAAAAGTGCTGATCTGGGCCTTATTTGGAGCACATATTTTGGTTAAAGGAACACCCTAGCTACTCTGAAAGCATTATGTTGTTCAAGCTTTCTAGTTTTTAAAATTTCTCAAAGATTTGGTATAATCAACTCTATCCTGCTTCACCTCCCACCAAAATTCATTCAAAAACAATTAATCATACCCATACTACCCCTGTTTTTCATGTATGTATACAAATGCATAATTTTTACTACCAAAACATGCGAAACAATCGGAGTTTTCATTGTCTTTAGTGGCTTCGAACCTTTCCTAGAAAATATCTCCATTATCTAGAGTGACAACTCGTGAGAGTTAGGTTTTGTTGCATTGATCATATTTTCTTCAAGGTCTTGTTAATACTTCACAAGGAAGGACATCTCCATCTCCTCTATAAATAGTAGGCTACAAAAGTGTCCTCTCACCCTAGTTGAAAGGCACAAACATAAAGTAGTGAGGATAGGTCAAATCCTCTTGATGGTGCTACCCATTTCTCCACATTTGAGTGACAAAGAGCAAGCTGCATTTCATCCCCGGCTACAAAATGACACATTACATGCTTTGCTTGCCTCTAAGCTTCCTTCCAAACCTATGATGTTGCTCAGCTTCTGAGGGAGAATCAATTTGGGTACCAACACCACCTTGAGCTCTACCCAACATTTCCGCCACCAAAATGAACAAGAATGACGGGATCATATCTCCTTTCCTAATACCTATGTTGCTACGAAAGAACCCTTCAAACAAACCCATTAACTAGCACATAGAAAGATGGAGTAGCAATGCAACTATAAACCCAATTACAAAATCTCTTTGAGAAACCCAACAATTGCATCAATTTCATTAAGAATCACCAATTAATTTTGTCATAATATTTGTTGAAATCCAATTTGATCAACATACTCGAGACCCTATTTCCTAAGAATGATTGCATGAGATCATGAGAAATGATGATTCCTTGATGATAGAATGACCCATAAGGAAGTCGGTGTGATTTCAGAAATCAACTTTCATAGCAACAACTTAATACGCTTCGCGATTGCTTTGGAAATTATTTTATAGGAAGTATTACATAGGGATACCAAAGATGAAGACATCCATTGATTTTTCCAAAACATTCTTGGGAAACAAGCTAATGAACTTATGATTCATATTTTTAAGCATCTTACTTGTGGACCTCGATTCCTCAACCGTAAGCCAACACTTCCTACCCAATAACTTCCTGCAGAATTTCGAAATAAGGCAAATGGGAAACCCATCCAAACTAGGAGTTTTCTCCCATTCCATAGAAAATACAATACTTCACACTTCTTCTTTAGAAAAAGAAGCCATCAACGTAACTTGATTGTTTGCATCCACTAATATGGGGATTTGATAAAAAAATAACTTGTTCTTTGAGGAAGAGGAGATAGTTCTTCTCCTCCCAAGAGGGAAGAAAAGAAGTTCACAACTTCACTTTTAATCACTTTCGATCCGAAATCCAGTTAGTGAACCATTTTTGTTTCGAGATAAAGTTGGAGTTACGCCTTTGTTTGATGAAGCATGGAAGAATTTTGAGTTCTTGTCCCTTTCTTTCAACCAAACCTCCCTCAAATTTTGCCTCCAAAAATATCTTATTTCAACAATAAATCATTTAATTAAGCTAAAAGCACTTTTTCCTTCGGGTAGTCTTCCGAACCATACCTATTATGAAAGCCCTTTTGTTTAATTCCTTTAGATCTGATTTCACTCTAATTTTTCTTTAAAAATATTCTAAAACGAGGATTTGTTCCAAGATAAAAGTTTATTCTTAAGCAAAGCTAACTTTTTTAGCAAGAATAAACACCAACTTACCCTTTACCATGGAGGATGACCACCATTGTTTCAAAAATATTTAAAGGAAGGATCTTGCATCCACATCATCTTGAACTTAAAAGGAGAGCACTTGGGAGACTCATCTAAATAAATATTGAGTGCAATCGGAAGATGATCCAACCCATACCAAGATAAGACTTCATTTTTCATTTGAACATTGGCTTGTAACCACTGCGAGCTAGTGAGGAATATATCAAAATGGGTCGAAATACGACCCAACCCGATCTGCCTATTCAACCAAGTTTGTCGGTGATGCTTGGTAGAACATCCCACAATTCCACTTCTTCCACAAAGGAACAAAAATCATGATAGGTCCGGGGTTGCTCTGGTACCACCTCCATATTCTTAATCTGAAAGAGTGGCATTAAAATACCCCGCAAACACAACCAGTAACATCCCTAAGAGACTCTAGATATTCAAAAGCAAGGTCCAAATATCCCTTTTTTGAGGTATGTTAGATGACCCATACATGTTGTATATAAAAAAATCTTATCCGAGCTTTTCACCAAAACTCTACACCATAGATAGTTAGTGGTTGTGCCAAAAATAAATCTCTACTTTCTTTGGAAAGCCAAACAATTCCCAAGCCACCGACGCTCCATTAGCATCCACAAATATACCCTACCAACCCTTCCATTTCCTTAGCCAACTATAAAGACATACTTCCTCTCCCATTTTAGTTTCTGAATATAGCATACCTCAACACGTTCTTCCAAAGTTGAATGCCTAAGAAGGTCTTTGCTTATTAGGGTGTTCATGCCCCTGATATTCCATGATAATAAATTCATTTTTTTCTTCTGGCGGGGGGACTTATCCTCCCTACTAACCGCTTTATACAAAAATTTCAACTACTTTTGTCTTCCTACTGCTACTTCTTGAAATATCTTTCGCTCATTTCGCCCTACCAGTTCAAAGCGCTACCACAATTTATAGAACTAATCCCAGGAATCTCCATGATAGAGCGGTTTACACCTCTAATCACGCCTGCAGACAGAGAAGGGGAGATCGTATTCACTTCCTTTTCCTCTGTTTAATTTCCTCATCCATAAGCTTTTCATTAGAAGAAACCCATTGGTTGAGATCCACCATCGAAGCCCCATGCCCCGATTCTATTCCTTCTCGTACTAGAGAAAGCAATCGGGAAGATTCAACCATTACTTTGGAGGTTTGTTGTATTAGGGTTTTCAGTGTTAGCTCCACTTCCTTGCCCTTTAAAACAATAGAAAGCTATTTTTCCCCAAGAATACGTTGATCCATGGACTACCCTCCATGAGTGGTTCCTTCTTCATGTGGCGCCACAAAATGTTCCTTGTTAGGAACTACTACATTAGGTTAGGCATGGCAATATCATCTCGAGATTCCCTAGTTGATGGAATCGAAACATTTGAAAAATATTCTTTCATATTCCACCAACTACTCCCAAATAACTTTAGGTGATTTAATAGAGATTGAATCCTGAAGAGGAAAAGAGTAATCTACAACAACAAAAACCCTAGTACACGCTATCAAACTACCTTATAAAGTCTTTGGATCGATCCACGACGACCCGTCCCCTAGGGACCCACATTTTTGACAATATACGGGGGTTCTAATACTCTATGGGAAGAGAGTATAAAAGACCCAAATTTCTCTTTCTTCCAAACCATTATTGCGGGGTCGAAGTTCAAGGACCATTTGCGGATATGGAGCCCATGCTCCACAAAAAGACTCTCTTGACAAAGCAAGTATTTCTTCCTATTGGGCCACACTTTTGAAAACGACCAGAAATAAAATTTTGCTAGAAATTTGAGCTAAAGCCCATGTCCCCATTTCCACTCACACCACATCAAGATTCCATCCATAGAGAGTTTCCTACCCAAAAACTTAGCCACGAAAGCCCTTTTTTGAAAACATAGCTCTCGAGCCACCGAGTCCCGCCTCTTCCCCAAATCCACCATACAGATCTTTAGTAGAAGAAAAACCTACGTGAATTGGGAACCTTAGATTCGTATCATCCTCTCCCGGTCCTAATTCTCTTTTCCACTCGGACACCCTAAGCCATTGTTATGGTTTGAACTAGATCCTCTCTCCATTGCCTAATGGTCACCATCCAAATTCCAAAGCGTTGATGAGGTTACATTCAAGAAAAGTTATATGTTATGGAAATAGGATTCGATTGGAAAAGATCAAGGCAACCTCATTTTTAGCTAATCATAAAATCAAGGAAAATTTTAATAATGAAAATATTTACAAATTGGTTTTATATATATATATATATTATATATATATATATATATATATATATATATATATATATATTATTTGAAGGATATAACAAAGATGGATGATTATTCAATGAGTTATGAAACATGTATGTGTTGGTGTTGATGGTGCATTGGTAATGTAGGGTCATAGAAGTGGTTTATGTGTTCATCTACAAACATCGAGTTTACCATTATATGTTCCTAATTCATTGCATGGCTCATAGGATGAATCTTGCATGCAAGATAGTTAGCACATTTGAAAATGTCGCAAAAGTTGAAGAGATTATCCAAAAAGATTTCTATATTTTTAGAAATTTGTAATTGGAATGATAGATGGGAAAATACTCCTTAAATATGTTGATACAAGATGGATTTCCATGTATGAGTCTTCATGCAAATACTTTAATGAATATCCATCGTTAGATGGTTTCATGTTTAAGTACATTATGAAAGTTAACAAGGAAAAAGATATGCTTTTCTCGCTTAACAAATTTGGAAACATTTTTACACTTTTGTGGGATTCTACCCATGTTGAATGAAATCAATTTCTTAACAAAAATTCTTAAGAAAGATCCATCTATTTAATTGATGTCAATAGGTTGAGAAAATAGGCATGTCAAACACTAGATGTGTTATACAACTCTGATGAATGTTTTCAAGGACATGTATTCAGTAGTTGGAAAACTTTAACAAATTTAAAGGATCCTAAAAGCTATTTTAGATTCAATATAATTGGTCATCTTTGTATCCTTGTAAATGGGAATGAGATTTAGATGCACACTTTCCAAAAAAGAATGGATATTGTTGGAATAGACATTGAAGAAGTACATGTAACATAATTTATATGAAGGTCTTATATCTCAAAAAAGGATCAAATTGAAGAAAATTTCACAATGTTTATCTAGTGAGATCAGAACATGCTTTAAAAGGGATGAGATTATTAAGGCCATGGGAGTGGTCAATCTTATATTTTGGAATCCTACAACATGTAAGAAAGTTATAAGCGATGCATATAAAAACACATGGTTACTCTAATTAAACATTTTTAAAAATCACTAGAATGTAACAGAGTTCAAATTAAGGGTCTTCTTCAAAATGAATTACTTTCATGTCAATCAACTCATTTCGGCATCACAATGGTCGAACATTATGAATTACTAAGTGAACCAACAAATAATGTTGCAATTACATGGCTATGGAAAAATTGTATCCTTGTAGCATCCTACATGAAAGCGTTAATGAATATTTCCAATTGTATAAATTGTGTCAAACAATGATATTGGGATCAGTGGAATATGAAATGGTATTTAACACATTAACATTTGTTAAATCAAAATATCGAAATAGACTGGATAAAAATATTAAGGTTTGTTTGAGATTGTATGTTTCACGATATGACGTTGACACATTTCTTTATGAAATTTTAATGAAAATATGGAATTCTCTTGTAGAAAGGAGAGAGGTATGTAATTCTAATACAAGGGATGATAAAGAAGACATAAACATTGAAATTGTGACTGAAAATAACAATGAAAGATTATATAACAATTTGAGTTTTGAAGAGCTAAATAGTCAAGAATTGTTTGAGCTACCTGATATTGACTAAAGATGTATGCATGAGCATATTAATTCTATAAGTGAAATTTCATATCATATTATAAGTGTGTAACTTGTTATTTGTTACAAGGGTCAAACGAACCATCAAAAATGGAGGCTATAAATGTTATATATCAAGGGGGAAAATCCCATTCCATTTCCTCTAAATACATGTCTTACTACCCCAAGTCGATATACAAGTTTAATGCATATTGAAGTTGTTTATACTACTCTAAAAATCCACATTCAATCAAAAAAATTAACCCCGCATTGATTGGTTAGCTTAGTTCTCAATATAAATCCCAAATATATTATAATCTTTATCCATTTGGAGGCATGACCATAATGAAGTGGTTCTTATATTAATATAATAATGAATGTTTGTTTGTTGGCCTTCCCCTCTTAAATGTTTTATATTTTACTATTAGAACCGCCCTTTATATTAAATTAAAAAATAAAGAATTACATTAATAAAGGGTGATCGAGAAAACTCACGGACCCACAAAATGCCACAAGGGCACCCCACAGAACAAGCCAACCGAAACACATAACAAAAAAAGGTGAGGGCCTAGAATGAACCGAAAAGCCAAAAAGAACCGCAGACCGAGAAAATTGTTTAAGGAAATGTTTTATATTTTCCCCCTCACTACTTTCATGTATTTTTCCCTCTTTTTGAATGCAAACCTTATAAACACCTTGGAGGGCGAAGTAGCTGAAATTATTTTGGCAATGGAGATCCATTCCTTCCGATTAGGCGTAGGCAAAGCACAACGATGCCAATGTTATTTTGACGATAATTTGTTCTAATGGGCTTTCATACAATGGTAATCCTTCTTACTTTCATTCTAAAGTTCGAAGAAATCCAAATTTCTAGAAGCGAGGCTTTACGAGCGCTAGTCTTCGATGAGGATGGAATCAAGCTAATTTTTAGTTTCGAGAAAAATTTGGAGTTATGCCTTTGCTTGATGAAGCATGGAAGAATTTTGAGTTCTTGTCTCCTTCTTTCAGCCAAACCTCCCTCGATTTACGCCTCAAAAAAATCTTCTTTCAATAATAAATCATTCAATACTGACTAAAATCACTTTTTCCTTAGGTAGTCTTCCGAACCATACCTACTCGAAAACCCTTTTGTTTGATTCCTTGAGATCTGATTCCACTCTTAGTTTTTCTTTAAAAATATTCTTAAACGAGGATTTGTTCCAAGCTAAAATTTCATTCTTAAGCAAAGCTAAATTTTTTAGTAAGAATAAACACCAACTTACTCTTTACCACGAAGGATGACCACCATTGTTTCAAAAATCTTTAAAGGAAGGATCCTGCATCCACATCATCTCAAACTTAAAAGGAATGCACACAGGAGACTCATCTAAAGAAATATTGAGTGCAATCGAGAAGATGATCGACCAGACCAAGATAAGACTTCATTTTCATCAAAACATTGGCTTACAACCACTTTGTGAGCTAGTGATGAATCTATCAAGATGGAATGGAATACGACCCAACCCGATCTACCTATTTAACCAAGTTTGTCACCCACGCTTCGGTAGAACATCCCATAGTTCCACTTCTTCCACAAAGGAACAAAAATCATCGGGTGCAGGGGTTGCTCTGTTACCACCTCCATATTCGAGAATCTAAAAGAGTGGCATTAAAATACCCTGCAAACAACACCGTAACATCCTCAAGAGACTCTAGTTATTCAAAAAGAAAGGCCCAAAGATCCCTTTTCGAGGTATGTTAGATGACCCATACACGTTGCATGGAAGAAAAATCTTATCCGAGATTTTCACCAAAAATTTACACAAGATATAATTAGGTGATTGTGCAAAAAGAAATATCTACTTTTTTGGAAAGCTAGACAATTCCTAAGCCACCGACACTCGTTAGCATCCACAAATATACCTTGCCAACCTTTCCATTTCCTTAGCTAGCTATAAAGACATACTTCCTCTCCCATTTTAGTTTCACGAATACAACATACCTCAACACATTCTTCCAAAGTTGAATGCCTAAGAAGGTGTTGTTTATTAGGGGCATTCACACCCCGATATTTCATGATAATAACTTCATTTTTTCTTTGAGGGGGACTTTCCCTCCCTACCGATTGCTTTATAGAAAAATTTCAACTAATTTTGTCTTCCCGCCGCTACTTCTTGAAGTATCTTTCACTCATTGCTTGACCTACCCAGTCAAACTCCTTACCAAAAATTATAGAACTAATTCCAGGAGTCTCCATGATAGAGCAATTTACACCTCCTATCACTCCAGATAGAGAAGGGGAAATCCTATTCACTTCCTCTCCCTCCTGTTCCATTTCCTCATCCCTTAGCTTTTCATTGGAAGCAACCCATTGGTTTAGATCCACCATCGAAACCCCATTCCCGATTCTATTCCTTCTCGTACTAAAGGAAGCAATCAAGAAAATTGAACCATTACTTTGGAGGTTTTTTGTACTAGGGTTTTCGGCGTTAGCTCTACTTTCTTTCCCTTTAAAACAATAGAAAGATGCTTTTCCCCAAGAAGACGTTGATCTATGTACTACCCTCCACAAGCGGTTTCTTCTTGCGGTGCCACATAATGCTCCTTTTTAGAACTCGCTACTTGAGGTTGGGCATTGCAATGCATCTAAGATGCCCTAGTTGATGGAATCGAAACCTTTGAAAAAAATTATTTCATATTCCACCTGATGCTCCCAAATACCTTTAGGTGATTTGATAGAGATTGACTCGGAAGAGGAAAAGAGCAATTTATAGTAACACAAACCCTAGCATATGCCGTCGACTACCTTGTAAGGTCTTTAGATCGATCCTAACAACCCATCCTAGGGACCCAAATTTTTGGACAATATGCGAGGGTTCAAAGATTACTCTATGGGAAGAGAGGACAAACAAACCCAGATTTGTCTTTCTTCCAAAACAACTATTATAGGGTTGAAGTTCGAGGACCATTTGTAGATATGGAGCCCATACTCCACAAAAAGACTCTCTTGACGAAGCAGGATTTCTTCTTGTTGGGCCACACTTTTGAAAACGAATAGGAAATAACCTTTTGTCAAAAATCACGAAGCCCACGTTCTCATTGCCTCTCACACCAGCTCGAGATTTAGTCCATAAAGAGTTTCTGCACAGAAACTTAGCCATGAAAGCTCTTTTTTGAAAACATAGCTCTTTGAGCTACCAATCCTTCCTCTTCTCCCAAATCCACCGTACAAGGAGCTTTAGTAGAAGACAAAACCCGCAGAATCGGGAACCTCATATCCGTATCATCCTCTCCCTAGCCCCAATTCTCTTTTCCACTTGAAACTAGCCATTGTTGGTTTGAACCAGATCCTCTCTCCATCACCCTAATGGTCACCATCCAACTTCCAAACGTTGATGAGGTTATATTGAGGAAAAGTGAGATGTTATGGAAATAGGATTGATTGGAAAAGATCAAGGCAACCTCATTTTTTTTGATCATAAAATCAAGAAAAATTGTAATCTGCGAAAATATTTACAAATTGGTTATATATATTATTTGAAGGATATAACATAGATGGATGATTATTCAACAACTGTGAAACATGTATGTGTTGATGTTGATGGCGCATCAATAATGTAGGGTCATAGAAGTGGTTTATGTGTTCATTTACAAACATTAGTTTACTCTTATATGATTCTAATTCATTGCGTATGTCGCATAGGATGAACTTGCATGCAAGATAGTTAGCACATTTGAAAATGTCACAAAATTTGAAGAGTTTATCCAAAAATATTTCTAGAGTTTTAGAAATTTGTAATTAGAGTGACAAATGGCAAAATACTCCTTAAAGATGTTGATACAAGATGGATTTCCATGCATGAGTCTTCATGCAAATACTTTAATGAATATCCATTGTTAGATGGTTTCATGTTTAGGTACATTATGAAAGTTGACAAGGAAAAAGATATGCTTTTCTTCTTAACAAATTTGGAAACATTGTTTACACTTTGCGGGATTCTACTCATGTTGAATGAAATCAATTTCTTAACAAAACATGCTTAAGAAAAATCCATCTATATAGTTGACTTCATTAGGTTGAGAAAATAGGTATGTCAAACACTAGATGTGTTATACAACTCGATGAATGTTTTCAAGGACATGTATTCAGTAGTTGGAAAACTTTAACAAATTTAAAGGATCCTAAAAGTTATTTTAGATTTAATATAATTGGTCATCTTTGTATCCTTGTAAATGGGAATGAGATTTAAATGCACATTTTCCAAAGAAAAATGGATATTGTTGGAAAAAACATTGAAGAAGTACCTGTAACACGTAATTTATATGAAGGTCTTATATCTCAAAAAAGGATCAAATTGAAGAAAACTTCACAATGTTTATCTAGTGAGATCCGAAAATGCTTTAAAAGGGATGCTTATTCTTAAGGCCATGGGAGTGGCCAATCTTATATTTTGGAATCCTACAACATGTAAGAAAGTTATAAGTGATGCATATAAAAACACATGGTTACTATAATTAATTTTTTTAAAAATCACTAGAATGTAACGGAGTTCAAATTAAGGGTCTTCTTCAAAAGGAATTACTTTCATGTCAATCAACTCATTTCAGCATCACAATGGTCGAACAATATGACTTACTAAGTGAACCAAAGAAATAATGGTGCAATTACACGGCTATGGAAAAATTTGTATCCTAGTAGCATCCTACATGAAAGCATTAATGAATATTTCCAATTGTATGAATTGTGTCAAACAATGATATTGGGATCGAGTGGAAGACGAAAGGGTATTTAACACATTAACATTTGTTAAATCAAAATATCGAAATAGACTAGATAAAAATATTGAGACTTGTTTGAGATTGTATGTTTCACGATATGATGTGGACACATTTCCTTATGAAAGAGTAATGAAAATATGGAATTCTCTTGCAGAAAGGAGAGGGGTATGTAATTCTAATACAAGGGATAACAAAGAAGACAAACATTGAAACTGTGACTGAAAATAACAATGAAAGATTATATAACAATTTGAGTTTTGAAGAGCTAAATAGTCAAGAATTGTTTGAGCTACCTGATATTGACTAAAGATGTATGTATGAACATAGTATTTCTATAAGTCAAATTTCATATCATATTATAAGTATGTAACTTGTTATTTGTTACAAGGGTCAAACGACCCATAAAAAAATGGAGGCTATAAATTTTATATATCAAGGGGAAAAATCTCATTCTATTTCCTCTAAATACATGTCTTACTACCCCAAGTCAAATATACAAGTTTAATGCATATTGGAGTTGTTTATACTACTCTAGAAATCCTCATTCAATCAAAAAATTAATCCCGCATTGATTGGTTGGCTTAGTTCGCAATATAAATCCCAAATATATTATAATCTTTATCCCACTCGAGGCATCACCATAATGAAGTGGCTCTTATATTAATATAATAATGAATGTTTGTTTGTTGGCCTTCCCCTCTTAAATGTTTTATATTTTACTATTAGAACTGCCCTTTATATTAAATTAAAAAATAAAGAGTTACATTAATAAAAGGCGAAAAACTCATGGTCCCACAAAATGCCACAAGAGCGCCCCACAGGACAAGCCAATGACAACACACAACAAAAAAAGGCAAGGGCCTAGAAGGAACCGAAGAGCCAAAAAGAACCCCAGACCGGGACAGTTTGTTTAAGGAAATGTTTTATATTTTCCCCCTCATTGCCTTTATGTATTTTCCCTCTTTTTGAATGCAAACCTTATAAACACCTTGGAGGGCAGAAGTAGCTGAAATCGCTTTGGCAATGGAGATCCATTCCTTCCAATTATAGGCGAGCACAATGATGCCGATGTTATTTTACAGATTATTTGTTCTAATGGGCTTGCATACAGTGGTAATCCTGTTTACCTTCATTCTAAAGTTCTGAAGAAATCCAAATTTCTAGAAGCGAGGTTTTCTGAGCGTTGGTCTTCTGATGAGGATGGAATCAAGCTAACAGTCCCTCTCAATGGTTCTGGCGAGCATTACATCAGGTGTATTCGTCTCATGTATTCATCTTATTCTGGAAAACATCTGTACTTCTCTAGTGTCGATGAAACCCTAGACATGCTATCTGTTGCCGCTGAATTACTGTTTGAGGGGGATTGATGCATGCATGCAATATCTGGAAGCGGTTCCCTGGACTCCTCAATAAAATCTTAAAATCAAAGCTTTGCTATCAACTTTGCAGGTAAAAATTCCGACCGATTTATCTGCGAGACTTGGAATATCCAAATGGTCTTTTGATGGAGAGTTAGAGCTGCTGAAAAAGGAACTACCAGAAGTGTTTTCTATTGTATGGAGCAATGAACCCGGAAGCATTCCCGTGCAAAATGTACGGTGCACAATCAAGGAATACCTAGTTGGAAATTTTCAAGGCAATGCGTCTCTGGCTATGCAAGAGGTATGTAAAGATGCAGTTTTAAATGAATGCAAGAACAAAATTGAGGGTAATAAGTATGGAGAATCTAACCAAACGAGGGAATCTGCTTGTAAGGATTTCTTATGTTTGATAGACCTTATTGAGCGCTGTAATAAGGAAATTTTTGTAACTGCGTTGAAAATGTTTGTCGAAGATTCGCAACTAGCGAACATATTAGGTCACCCCAGGACCGGTTCGCCACATTCATTTTCCTGTTATCTGCTTGATATTTTAGTGTACAGGTGTCTAAAGGATTTGTCAAATGGGAATATAAGTACTCCCAGGTCTTTTCGTATCTCTTTTCTGAGAATGTGGGTACCAGTTATGATATATCTTATTCTTGGGATGGGTTTTTCCTATGATTATACATGGAAAAATCGTTCCTCAGTTTACTCCAGCGAATTTGTAGAGGGTGTTACTAAAGTGGTAGGAACCATTCCTTTTGATAACCAGCAAGCATTATTAAAGTTTTTGCAGACTCTTCTCAGAGATTTAAAACACTAGAGAAGGAAACTTTTCAGTGGTGGATCAAAGTGATATGGTTGGCGGCAACAAGTAAAAATAGCATTTGTCTTGGGTCTGAATGATGGATTATAGTGATAAAATGTTACTTTTAACATAAATTTGACAATTGGTTTCAAGGTTGTTTGCCAACAGGTTGGTTAACAAAATAACTTACCATTGGAGGGCTTGCCAATTGATATTCAAAAAACCAAAATGGGGGATATATTTTGACTCTGTAGAATCTTTATGGAGTTTTTAGAGGAATTATGCATGTGAGTGTTGCCAGTGTGACACAATTTGGAGGCAAGAATATTGATATGGTTGTTTACTGGGAGAAAGGATACGGTACTAAAAACTGTAAAAGCTGATTGACGATTGTATTGGGTACCAGAAACACCAACATTTAAGAAAAACAATGAAATAGCCTTTCCACTCCATTGATTGAATTTCAGTTGTTATTTGAAATACATTTTGTTCATTATCAATTCATTGTTTTATAATGTAGGCTCACACACATCATTTATGTCCCTAGCTTCCTCAAATAAAAAATTCAATTCTAATATTCTACTGTATTAGGATGACTATATGGATTTTTGTAACCATTCAATTTAAAATGCATTCTATTTGCGTGTCTGCTGCCTGCAGAGAGAAACTATGAGTCTAGCATACAGAGAGAACTATTAGAATCTAGCATTGAGTGAATTTTAGAATTATAATGGCTGGCGTACAGAAGTTATAAATACACCATATTTTTATTCTTCAAAGATAAAAAAACACCTATTTGTTTGGCTCTTATTTATTCTTTATGTTCAGAGCGCAGACAATGTGTAGCTCTTTTGATGGTCAGACTACGAGTAAAAGGTCCTCATAACTCAACTAAATTTATTATATATTCTCGGTCCATAAATTTTGAGTAAAATTAACCATGTTTTGAGCTAGAGGTTTTTGCGATGCATATTACTTCCTTTAGGGCATTTCATGTTATTAATTTGCTGCATTTATAGAAGACGTGGCTGAAATAATAAAGTTTCTGAAAGTACAATATCACCCTTACCTAAGAGATGGATACAGGAGCATCCTTGGAAGTTTAGCTATCCCACATCAATCAAAAAGAATATGAGTGATGCGTAGATTAAAAAAATCTCATGGTAGAACAATAAATGTTATGGTTTCAGCTTGAAGGTTCTATGGCGGTTCTCAGATTAGTTCTTTCCAAGATTTGCATCATCAAACAGTTGGAATCATAAGGTGTGTGCCTTTTCACTTTAATGCCAAATGAGTTGACAAAGAATGCAATGCATTGGATGCTTTGTACCTAACCATCCTTGGAAGGGATTGAAAAGGCTTGCTCTCATACAGGTTTTTCAGCAAGGCACAAGAAGATCAAGTCATGGTTGGAGACTTGTGAGCAGTTTTGAGATAAACTGATGGTAGAGTCCTGATGGGTTTTTTGGCTTTTCCATCTCAAGGTGAATCATCCCTGAAAACTGGAACTAAATCTGATATTTCCTTGTTTTGAGGTGCTTTTCCTTGCATCACAGATGTTATAGTCAAGTGATGGCTAAAGAAGTTATATGAGGTCGGTGGAGAAACATGCCAAATTTTATTTGTGGGTATTTCATGATTAAATAATACACAGAATTCGAGCAAGTCAGTTCTTTTGAAGCTTTTTATTGCCTAAAAATGTGTTTTTATGCTCTGTTTTTCAGAACAAGTTTGTGAGTTGTGAATTGATGGGTAGCTGATATAAATTACATTGTTATAACCATCAATTGACTCCAAGTTGCAGCTTTGTATTCAGATTAGGATTTTCTGTTAACGTGCTAATAGGTCTGCGAAAGGGCAGTTTGGCAATGTCTCTGTTTTAATTAGTGCAGTTATTGAATCCACAATGTAGTAAATTGACTGTCCAAGTAGTAATCATAGTTGCATTCTACTGTCTTTGTTTGTTGAAGAATAATAAAACATTATTTTGAATATTGTTTGCCCAAGGTTTTATCTCTCATTCAGTTGAACCCATACTTGACTACATTGGACTGGTATCAGAGCTGCCTGAGTGAAGAATTGTTCGAGTACGGAAGTGAGCATCATACAAGATCTATGAGAGACTAAGGTTGGAAAAAGGCTTGTGTATGTTGAGGGTGTAGAAGTTTGTTTTTCGTTAAGCAAGAGTGGGTCGGGAGAAAGAGTGGAGTGCGGAAAATTGATTTCCGCTATTGTAAGTGGTTAGAAAACAGGAAGAGTAGAAACTTGTTCTATAACGGTAAAAGGTCGGTAGGAAGAGAGAAAGTTGGAGGCTGAGTGTGAGAGAGCAACATCTTTCATCAGCAAGAGTTGGTGAGTAGGTGTCAGGACAGAGTAGCGAGTTCTCTATCTTGTATAGGTGGGTAGAAAACAAAGTGTTGAAAGAGATTGAAGCCGATGTGTGAGAGAGAAAATACCAATAGGGTGTGAGAGGTGACCTGTGTAGGATTGTTGTGAATGCAACAGTGGGTCAAGATTGTGTTGTTAGTCCATTGTTGGTCTAGGGAATGAGAAGCTTATCTAGGATTTGATGCAGTAAGCCCGAGTGTTAAGAGTGAGTAAGAAGAAGAAGCTAAGATGCCTCATAGAAGTGGAGTAAATGTTGCACTAGTTGGAGCTAATGTTGCCAACATGGCTTGGAGAGTAGACGAGGTTGTGGATGTGTTGAGGATTGTCCAAACATGAGTGGATGTTGTGGAAGAAATACTCAATAGAAAATGGATGCAATCTATGTGGAAAAGAGGCCTACAAGGAGAAGCACAAGACCAAGTTCCACAGTTGGAAGGGAGGACCATTTTTCTCCATATGAATAAATTGAAGAGGAAGATGAACAATTCTATACCTTGTGGAGTCGAGAATGTGATGGAGTTCAGGTTGGCTGATGGCATTAGTTTTGGTAGGATTTCAGGTTTTTTAATTCCCAAAGGTTTTTCTAAGAAATTCTGACCCGTAGGTAGGCCTGAACAGTCCTATAAGCCTTAGGACGAGTTGGGTTGCTGGATATTTCATGATTTTTTTTTAAATGTGGAGTGTATGATGGTTGACCATAGGGCATTTGAATACTCTCAGAGAAGGATGAAGCAGGTTTAAGGATGGGAAGTCAAGGACATGTGAGTCCTATTAACAGTCAGCAGTCCAAGAATGTGAATAAGATGAGTCACTGGGATCTGCAAGTTTTTGCAGCAGTCCAAGAACTGAGAGAGAACTTGCAGTAAGAAGATGGATCGTGAAGACCAAAAGAAAGCAAGAGAATCCATGCCAAGGAGGCATATTTTCAAAACCAAGTCGAAAATGTGAGCTAAGTGTTGTGATGTTGTAGTTGATAGTGAAAGTATGGATAATATAGTGTCCACTAAAGTTGTAGATAAGTTGGGTTTGAGGTGTAAACCACACCCAGAGCCATATAGGTTGTCTTGGTTAGTAGAGTAACATGAGATCCTTGTGGGATCGGTACAAGGTTGATGTGAAGATTGGTTCATCTGAGGATAAGATTTTATGTGATGTTACTGCCTATTGGTAATTGCCATAATTTAAAGGGAGATCAGGGCAATTTGATAGAAAATTCATGTGTGATCAATAACATTGTTTCAGATAAGAAGAAAGGTCAGAGGTGGCCTTTGAATCCTATAGAGAAAGGGGGAGACAAGAAAGAGCATGTGATCCATCTAGACGTGCTAAATAATTAGAAGACTGACAAATGAAGAGAAGAGAGAGACAGTGAAGGAATAAAGGAATCTTAAAAATATTCCGTGGAGGAAACTGCAAAAGGTAGAGCCTTGAAAGTGATAGTAGGAGCTAGTGCGGAAAGTGGAGACTGAGACGACAAAATTCTTACTATGGAAGTGATATTTAACCAAAGAGTAGAAGACCATCTCCTACTTGAAGGAGAGATGGAAATGATTGAAGGATTGTTTGATTCAGTTATGAAAGGGAACAAGAAATTGCAGCAAGAATTGGGGGATAAAATATTGAAATGGGAACTCAGTTTACTCGGTTAAAAGAAAACAATTAAGCGATGAAACCTTTGGAGGCCAAGCATGTGGCAAACTTCCAATGCTGATTACGCATAAAGAAGAAGCAGAAATGAGGAAGAAGGGGAAATTCTGCAATATAGCCCAAGAAAGTCCTTATTCGACTGCTCAAAAGAAGAAGCCTTCCAACGTAAAGTAGATCAACTCTTTAAAGCAATAATGAAGATTGAAATGGAACAAGAAGCTGCTATTGCAGCAGCAGCTGAAGAATCGTTTGATATTGCCATGAAGTTGGTAGGGGAAAAGGAGATAGAGGTGCAGTTAGAAATGTCAATGATGACCATGACTTTAGCACAATACATAGGCAGCTGAAGAGAAGAACGAAATCTTTGTGAACCAAGACCTAAAAAGAGAAGCAGTTATAGAGATGCATTATTGGAATGAGAGCATGTTGCCGAGATTTGTGGGAGGAGGAAGTATTGGATGTGATACAGCCCAACCAATCAGCCATGTGCATAAGAGATGAAAAGGGCCATGGGAGCATATCACACGTCAACCGAGTAGAAGACTACTTAGAAGAAGGAACTGGAAGCAGAGAAGAATCAAAGAAAAGGATCTGTCTTTCATGACCACCATGTGAGCAGGAGCTCACAATTTCGCCTACCCTGGGCGTCTGACACAGGAGCATCCATGGAAGTTTAGCTATCCTGCATCAATAAAAATAATATCAGTGATTGGTAGAACAATGAATTTCATAGTTTCAGCTTGAGGGATCTATGATTGTTCTCAGATTAGTTCTCTCCATGCTTTGCATCATCAAACGGTTGGAATAATATGGTGTGTGCCTTCTCACTTGAATACCAAACTAGTTCATACTGAATGCAATGGATTGTATGTTATGTGCCTAACCATCCTTGGAAGGGATTGTAAAAGATTTGGTCTCATACACTTGATAAACCCATATTTTCCAGCAAGGCCCCAGAAAAGCAAGCCAAGGTTGTTGGCAGGTATGAGATAAACTGCTGGGAGGCTCCTGAAGGATTTTCCGCCCTGAAGGGGAATTTTCCTTGAAAACCAGAGCTAAAACTACCTATTTCCTTGTTTTGTGGGGTTTTCCTGCATAAGGGACATTATAGCCAAGTGACAATTAGAGTGTTATAGAAAGTTGGACCAGAAATGAACCACATATTCCTAGTGAGTTTTTCATAGTAAAAGAAAGCCACACTCAAAATTCGAGCAGATAATCCTGCTAAAGCTTTTAATGAGAATTTGTGTCCCAAAACGTGTTTTTCTGCTCTATTTTTGCAGTACAAGTTTGTGATTCATGCATCAAAGGGTAGCTGAAACAAAAATGTTGTTATAACAATGGATTGACAAAATGAAGTTGCTGCCATGTATTCGCATCGGTATTTTTGGTTAACATGTTAATGGGTCTTTGAAAGAGCAGTTTGGCAATGTCTTTGTTGTGACGAGTGCACGATTATTTTAGTCCCATTATCTGCACTGCGTGTCCCTTATGATTCTTCTCTCCTTTGCACATTGTTAAGTTTCTTTCTTACAAACCCTTATTAAACTCTCCTTTGCTAGATTCGAATTATTTGTTCAGCATCAGTAAAGAAAAGAAAAACCCTGCTGCTTGATGCTGGGGTTTCGACATTCCAATAAAGGTATGTAAACCCAGCTTCAGGTTATTTGTTTGTTTGCCATGTTTTATTTTATCTAAAGCATCACCAACATGTAACTGACATTAACATATGAGTGGCATTAACGCGTGCAAAATGTTGGTCGATTCCACAAGAGGGCAGGGATCTATACACACTATCTTACCACTAATTCCCTAAAACAATTCAATGCATTGAAAATTTGCAATGCACTGCCATGCCGACCACGGGTAGGTGAAATGATGGTCACATGGGACGTTTAGAGGTCGAAGGATCGAATCCTTAAAAGCTTCCCATACCCCTAACGCCCTAATTTATTGGTACTGACCCAGGCTTCTCGGTTTCAACTTTTCTTAATCAGGATTATTAACAGTTTCAACTAATCAAAAAAATCACTTTATTTCTATAGCCTATGTATTCAATTTTTTTGTAAATGTGAAGGTGTTCATTTTTTAAAGGATAACATTAGAACATTATTTATCTATAATGTAATTGGTTCAAATCAATGATCCTTTATTTGCAAGTTTTTTCAATTTCAATAAAGTTGATGACATGAGTCTCAATCATGCAATTAATAAAGTTGATAAATGTCATAGTATCTAGCAATTACTTTGAACACGTAAAGGGATGCATTGGGCCAATCAAATGTGGAGTGGAGTGGGAAAGGAAGAAATGGAGCTGTCCTCTCCAAGGTATACGGTTTGTCGGTAATGCAAAATACATGTAGAAATGCATTGTTCTTTACTACGTTTGATGGCTTATATGAAATTTGAGTGCAATTAAGTGAATAAACAATGCAAAAATGTAGTTAAGCAATGTCGAGATTTAATGGAGGATATGTCGCATGGAATAGCGAAGAAATGTTTTTACTTTGTTGTTGTAAACAAGGAAAATCACAGACAATAGAAGATAAATAAATAAATACCAGATATTACCTTCATTGTAGACTTCTTGCAAACCTCAAGATAAGACCGTAGAAGCTTTAAGCTTGTTTGATCTTGTTGAAGATTGGATTGTGGATGCTCTTTGATATTACTTCTCTAAAGGGATTTGTAGATGCTACGAGCAGATTTCACAAGGATGCGGATGTCAAATTGGCAGAAGTTGGATGCAATTTGCTCAAAGCTCCAGGGATGGATTTACAAAGGAAATGACTTGCTTTTATAGCTGAGGGTAGAGCCATGAAAGGTGGATGAAAGATTGATTAAGCTCCAAGTTAATGGTTGAATCAAGTAGGGCAATTGTAGTTGCAGATTTACAGGGGCAATAGACATTTGGAATGAAAGAAGTTACATCCGACAATTGAATTGTGCGTACAATCCAATTGCCCCCACACTTCTAGGAATCTAGAAGTGGAGTCCAAGTGGGATAAGGAAGTGTAGTTCAAGTGTAGTTGACTGGAATAGGTGGAATTAAATAACTAAATTTAATTAGTATTTAATTGTGAGGAGATAATTAACCATTTAAATAAATAAATGTTTAATTATATTAGCTAGAAGGTGTTAGGAATTAATTTAATTAATTCCAAGAGCATAGTAGAATTAAATTAATTAATTCTAAAGGGTAGGAATATGACTTAGATAAAAGGGTGTATTTAAATATCAAACGCATGCAGAGTAGTGAGCGGAAATCAATGAAGCATTTGGATGCCCCAACGAGTAGGAATGCTAAGGGAATGCCCCCTCAAGCGGGTGGATGACGTAGTAAGGCGGTAGACGACCACTTGATAGGAAAGAGACAAAGAAGTTAAACAAGGATGGGAGGAATTGTGCTTGTAGCATGAGTGTCATTTGGAGAGTTGTATATACAATACCTTGTATTTTATTAGTGCACAATAGAGTTGTCACCAAGATTATGAAAGAATCAAGATGGTTAACCCAAATGCGCATAAACAAACACACACAATAAAGAAAAAAAATAGAAAAACAAGTCCAATCCAAGATTATGAAAGAATCAAGATGGTTAATCTAGATGCACATAAACAAACACACACAGTAAAGAAAAAAAATAGAAAAACAAGTCCAATATGAACATAGTAGGTGCAGGCATCAGGGTTATAAAGGAACCAAGATGTTATCACACTACTTGTAATTGGTCCAAGAAGTAAACATCAACAATGCAACACAACTTTAAAAAAGAAGACATTCAACTATGCCCCTAATATGTGCACCAATGATGATTATGTAGATGCAAATGCTCCCAAGTTGGGGATAAGATCAGATTGAAGAGTGGAGTAAAGGTACTCCTCATGACACTCTTGTTGGATCCGTTGTGCAAATGATCGATGTTGATTTTCCCCAAGAAAAGTTATATTGAGAAGGAAAAACAAGTTTTTATGATAGCCATAAGATTGGAATGATCACTAGGATAATAGATAAAGGTATGCGTTTAACAATATCGCGTTGAAATGTTGAAAGATTCACTTCAAGGGTTTTCCAATTGTAGTTTTGTGATAAGTGAATGTTTTTCAAAAATCTTATGATTTTCTAATTTTTTTCGAATTTTTGAAATATTTGGATTTTTTTTTGAAATATTTGTTTTTTTGGATTTTTGCGAGTTTTTGAAAAATTTGAAATACAAAATACAAAGAAATGAAAACAATCCTTAATACACAACAAAAAGGGAAAACACACCATGGCTTATTTAATAAGTTAGGAGGAAAACTTTTTCGAAAGCGGTAAAAAGACACAAAACAAGATTGCAAACAAACCCAATATGAACATGAATGAATAACACCAAAGTTATATGTGAACTAAGATGCCAAGATTTATCTTGCAATTGGTCTACGATGAAGGTAAACAAAGTACAAAATAACAAACTGAAAGAAGCAAAAATATTGTCTCAATGTTGACAAACCGCAAAAGATACAACACAATTTGTAAAAAAACATCATCTAATGACACTCTTAATGTGTTCCACATTGAAGAACTGGACATATATGAATGCCCCCGAGCGATAGCTTAGAACACAAGAGGATTGGATCGGGTGAAGAGCGGAATGATGCTTAGATACTCCAAACAACTCTTATAAGATCCCATTGAAGTTTGATATGTATTGGTTTAAATTATGAAATCCAAATGTGCCCTAAGAAAATTTATATTGCGAAAGGGTAAATGATTTCCTCAAGCATAGATATACATCACGGGTAATAAAAGTGATTAGTGAAAGATGATCTAAAACAATCATGAGGAGCATCATCAAATGGTGAAATTGTTGAACTGTATTATTCAATTGTTGAAAAGTTGATCAAACATTTTTTGAATGCTTTGCTTTTGACATTTTTACATTGTTTTTGGATTTGGGAACAATTTTGTATTGTTTTTGGAGTTTGGAACAATTTTATATTATTTTTGTATTTTTGAAAAATATTTGAATGTTTTTATATTTTGTGAAACATATTTGAATGTTTTTGTATTTTGTGAAACATATTTGATATTTTTGTATTTTGAAACATATTTGAATGTTTTTGAGTTTTTGAACATTTTAAAAATGTTTTTGTATTTTTGACTCGGTAAAAGGGGTTGCACAACTTGAACGCAAGTGCAAACAATTATAAGCATTCCATTCCATTGGAAAAAATGTAGATGATGTAATGATAGGATGTATCACTCCACTTGTGACTCCACATAACTAGGAAGATGCGAGGGCTCATCACCGAGAGACAAGAAGGACGTGAAAATGAGGTGAATAGTGATATGAAGGTGAAGATATTGGATGCTAAGACACAAGGTGTAACAATGATCCATGTGAGAAGAATGTAACTCATCTTTAGTAAAGATTATCTGACCGATTCTAAGATGATTCCACTTTATAGGTTTTTACTTGACTTAGATTCCTACATGGCCTACTAATTGGCAAAGTCCGATTGAAGAAATTGTTGTCTCTCTTTAACTTGAACAACTAAATTACTTCTTGGAATGTTTTTAATTAAACACTTTTGAATCTAAAGGCTTTATTTGTTGATTGAATTTTTGAAGGACCCCTACATGTTGCTCCATGCCACCAATAAGAGACAAGGGCTCAACATCGAAGACAAAATGTAGGCAAGTAAGGGCTTCCTCCATTCCCAATCTCATACTACTAGTAAGAAGTATGGGCTTATCACCGAAGACTATGTGAAGGATGAAAGGTGTAATGATTTTATGTTTTTATATTTTATGATTAATTTGACATTTTTTTCGATAATGTGCTTGTTGGGAAGGAACATTCTACCCCCAAGTCTTAGCCTCATGTGACTAGTAAGACGTAAGGGTTCAACACCATAGACTAAGATGGACAATCAAAAGGACCAGTAAAGAAATTTAGTAGAGATATCTTATTTGAAAGGAGTTTCCATCAATAAGCTTCGAGACAAGACCGTAGGTAAAAAGATCCAAAATGGTAGAAACCATAACAGGGATGAGACACACAATGCCCGAGAGGAACAAGTTTACCTTGTGTCTGATAGGTGAAGAATGAGAAGATATGATAATGGTATGATTAATATATTTTCCAACAGATGGAATGCTTAATGTTATTTAAACTTGTTATTCCACTTTTGATATACAAACAATGATCTAAGCAAATGTTTGATACAAAGTTTTATTCTCTTTTTATGCTTTTTGATTTTTTGAGCTTTGATAGATGAGAATTGGGAAAGGAATCATCAAGAAAGAGGTTCATGTTTATTGAATTTGAATGGTCCTAACTTACGAGACTTGGGTGGGACGAGATCCAAGTCAACGAAGAGGATGAAAAGATTTTCAATGAATAATAAATGGAAGTAGTCATGAGTTCTGAGACTTGTGCATTTGAGGTCCAAGTCAAAGGAGGGACTCAAGATTGATGACTCCCTGAAGTACGAGACTTGGGAGAACAAGGTCCAAATCAAAGGATGTGTGATTGGATAAATCTTTGATAAGATCAAAAGACATATGTGATGTTAGAGAGAAGTTGTCAATGTGGGGGATATGTTGAAATTCATATTCATCCGTGAGTGAAATAATGATAGAGAAGAATGATTGATCTCTAGATGTATACATGAGGCTTCTTATAGGTCATAGAGAGTAAATATTCAATGTTGCTCCTTTGATGTTATGAATTAGTTGAATCGATGAAAGATTGACAATTAAATCTTGAAAAGGTTGTGTAAGGATATTCCTGGGTATACACAACTCATGAAGTATACGCATGTATATGTCTTGACATGTAAGGGTCATCATTGATGAGATGCCTACAAGATTGGTCGTTTGATGGATTACAGACATGAGAGGTTTGTGTTGTTGTTGCAAGTGTCCAAGCTTGTTGCGGTTGTGTTTCAATAAAAATACTAGAGATCTTAGGCATAGGAACCAACAAGTGGAAAAGTAGAATCAAGCTCAACGATGCGTGATGATGGACCCTCTTCTATAAATTCTACGTATTTGTATCGAGGTTTGAAAGGGAGTCTTGAAGCAAAGTCAAGCTCTCGTGTGATGGTAGAATATTGTTGTCTCAAAAACAGGTTCAATGTCTATTTGGACTAACATAAGAAAATATGAAGAAGAAATGGATTGATTTTGATCGAGGGATATTGAATTTTGTTGTTGTGATCTCATTGAGTGTTAGTATGTAAAGGATGTTAGACAACGGTAAACTCTTCTTGATAATTTATGGTAATCGATGTGTCTTCGGTTGCGATAGCTTTTTTTCATTCTCTACAAAAATGACATCGTCATCAAGTAGGTCTTGGATGTAATTCTTAAATCACATGCATTTATTGGTGGGATGTCCATCAATGCGATGAAAATCACAATAGGTGTTGGGTTTATACCAATATGGCTTGGTTCTCCTTCATAAAAAGGGCATTGTGATTGGATATCTTATCATTCTAGCCTCCTTTAGTTCTTGAAAAACACTAGAGAGACCTTCTCCAATGGGTTTAAATTCACGTTTAACTTTGCATGGAGTAGTGTCTTCGCTAGGTTGTATGATTGATTTTTTTTGATTGATTATGCATGCATGTTGTGCATATTGTGATTATCCATGACACCAACATTGATGACATTATGGTTGCGGTTAACATACCTAGACTTGTCATGATGAGTGCTAGTGTGGTTGTGATGATTATGCCCATTGTCTTTAGAATGAGGCTTGATTAAGCCTTTAGCAATGAGGGATTTTTCTCTTTGAGTCAAGGTGACATCGGAGTCAAGGTTAATAGAAAAATGTTTGATGAACTTCTCCGAGAGGTCTATGAAGGTGGTGATAGATCCCTTTGGAAGGTGTAAGAACCATTCCAAAGCTTGTCCTCCTAGACTTCTAGGGAAAAGGCACAAGAGAAAGATATTGTTATATGCCACTTCATGACATGCTATATGATAAAATTCCTAGCAAACATATCAATCAAATTTTCCCTTCAAAGTGGGGCGTCTTGAAATATTTTGGAAAGGGTGTGCGTAATATGTCCATACCAAAAGGGTAAGGACACAATTCATCAAATTTGAATTGTTTGTGTTGTTTTTGCATACCGAAATGGTGTCCTTCATCATTTTCCATTCCTGAGAAAATGATGAATTGTGTGAGTCCTTGATTGTAATGAAAAATGGGGGAGAGTGAAAAATGGTGTGATGAATAACTCAACTCTTAGCAAAGTGAATGCTAAAATGGAAGAGGGGAAAAGATTGATAAACTCATCCTCTAGCAAAGTGAATGTTAGAATCAAAGAGGGGAAGAAATGATTGAACAATGCGACCCTTAACAATGTGAATGCTAAGATGGAAGCGAGATTGAAAAGATTTGGTTGGTTTGACCCTTAACAATGTGAATGCTAAGATGGACGAAGAGGAAAGGTTTTGTTAGATTCAATCCTTAACAATGTGAATGTCAAGGTGGATGAAGAGAAGAAGATTGGAAAGAGAAAGTCCAATTATGGAACTCTTAGCAAAAGAAATGCTAAGATGGGAGGATGATTGTACAAGTTAAGTGATGTGCTCAAACCTTTGACAAAGTGAATGTACAAAGGGGATGAGACTTTGACAAGGTTAGTGTGCTCAACTCTTAACAAAATGGGTGTTAAGAGAGGGGACTAGAAAGATGGTGAGAGTGCTCAACTCTTAACAATATGTGTATTACGAGAGGCCGAAAAGATGATGAAAGTGCTCGACTCTTAGCAATATGAGTGCTAAGAGGAGACTAAATAATGAAAGGATGATACTCAAATAATGAAAAAGTGAATGTTGAAATAGAGAGGTGAAAAGATGATGATGGAAAGATTGAATCTCGATAAAGTGAATGTGAGAGACGAAGGGAAAGTGATTGGTTAAGGATCTCAAAGTAGAGCAAAGTGAATGCTCTAAAAGAGAAGAGCGAAGAAGTGGTGAAGATGTTGACAATTCAAAAAGTGAATGTTAAATTGTGATGATGCAAGATTGATGAAATGCTTAGAGCTCAATAATGTGATGTCAAACTTAAGACTTAGAAAGATGAAGGACCAAAGTGATCACAAAGGTGTTTGACCATGATAAAGCGAGTATCACGATGTCAAGACTTAGATGAAGAGGATGAAAGTTCTCAAGTTCGGATATGGGTGTTCGAGACTTAAAGACTTAGACTCATGTGTAGAGGTGAAAATGAGACAAAATTGGATCCAAATAAGGAGTATTTGGAAAATACGAAGAGGTACAAACATGAAAGATGAATCCAAAAAGAAGTGTTTAGAAAATTTGGAAAGATACAAACGTGAAAGATGAAAATGAGAGTGCGGAACACTACTATGAAAAGAAATAAAACAAAAAAAAGAAACAAAAAGAGAGTTTTGTTTTTGGTTTGTTTTGGCCTCTACCTTAGATTGGCTTGGACAATGTTTGGCTTCCTGGGTGGCTCTCTCAACTAGGTGTCAGCAGTATACTCGAGTGAGCGCAGTGTCTTATTACTAGTTTTTGGCTTTACTTTACCCCTTTGAAACCCCGAGCAATGATCTTTCTCAAAAGTGATTGCACCTAGGTTCTCCACTAAGGATATACATGACTTTAATATTACAAGGTGTACTAGTTAGTTGGGATGGGGGTACCCATTTCATCAACCAATTCCCTCAATGTGTTTACTACTTTGGGGTTCTGTAGTAATCCTCCAATGATTTTTATGGCTTATGCCAAGATACTTCCCATAGTTATGCGGACAGGTTTTAACCCTTATTCGAACTCTGTAAATATAGTGTGTAAAAATGTTCATTTTATCTTGTTTATCAACAATTCCCTGCACACAAGAATGAGTAGTTTGAAGCTCATGATCAAAGGCAACCTGCAGTTAGTAGTTTTAAGTGTTTTATCAACCTTTTTGAGAGTGGGTCCTACAAGCAAAGATTAGAATTTTCTCCGAGGTAGGTAAAGGCCAAGACGATAGAAGCAAGTTCACGCTTTTGATTTCCAAGATCACTTAAAAAGCGTGAGGAAAGAGCATACACGTAAAACAAACTTTGATTTAAAAAAGAAAAGAAAGGTTAATTCCCAAAACAAATAGAAACAATCATGTTTCTAATTTCCAAGATCACTTTGAAAGTGCGAGGAAAGAGCATACATGTGAGGTTGTTACGTTTAAAAACAAAAAAAAAAAAAAAAAAATACTACAATTTTTTTTAAATGACAAGTGTTAGGAGAAATGAAACCATAAATTTTTTGTAAGTTCAAATTAGAAAATTAATTTTCCATTGCATAGATCTTCTTGAGACCTTTCCATAAAAAAGGAGTCATTTCGAGTTTGGGATAAAAATTTATGGCTTCCAAAAGATGGGTTACCATAGCACTTTCAGTCAAAAATTTGAACGTGAGAAAAATGTCTCGACAATTAGTTTTTTTGGTTTTTAGCTTATGTGTTCCATCTGAGAACCTAAAATTTTGATACCAAGGTTAACTAAGAACAAAGAACACAAAGAAAGATTTAGATCACAAAATGATTAACTAAAATAAAAGAAACAATGTGGGAGTCTCACCGAACGTGCGAGAATGTAAACAAAAAAATTCATAGACAACAAAAGATAAATAAATAAATAAATACCGATATTACCTTTATCAGTAGACTTTGCAACCCTCAATATAAGACCATGGAGGCTTTACACTTGTTTGATCTGGTTGAAGATTGGATTGTGGATGCTCTTTGATATTACTTCTCCAAAGGGATTTGCAGATGTTATGAGCAAAGTTCACAAGGATGTGGATGTCGAATTGGTGAAATTTGGATGCAATTTTATCAAAGCTCCAGGATGGATTTACAAAGGAAATGGATTGGTTTTATAGCTGAGGGTAGAGCCATGAAAGGTGGATGAAAGATTGACTAAGCTCTAGGTTAATAGTTGAATCACCCGGGTTAGCAAGTAGACTTGGCAATTGTAGTTGTTGCTTTAAAGGGGCAATATAAATTTGGAATGGAAGAAGTTACATTTGGCAATTGAATTATGCGTACAATCCAATTGTCTTCACTCTTCTAGGAATCTAGAAGTAGAGTCCAAGTGGGATAGGGAAGTGTAGTTGACTGGAATAGGTGGAATTAAATAAATAAATTTAATTGATATTGATTTGTGAGGAGATAATTAACCATTTAAATAAATAAATGTTTAATTATATTAGCTAAAAGGTGTTAGGAATTAATTTAATTAATTCTAAGAGCATGGTAGAATTAAATAATTAATTCTAAAGGGTAGGAATATGACTTAGATAATAGAATTAATTTTAATTAATTCTAAAAGAGTGTATTTAAATAACAAAATTAATTTAATTAATTCCAAAGGGGTGTCTTTATGCGGCAAGATAGAATTAATTTAATTAATTCTAATTGGATAGAAACGTGATAGAAATATGTATGTATTTTTAAGTTGTCTACAACTATTGGCATTGGAGGAAACAATCAAGCTAAACCTCCCACATTTTGGTATTGGATAATAAATTTAGCTTGAAAATCATAATGTTTTTATATCACTACCATATTGTAGCAAAAATATTAAGGTGGAACATGATTTAATGATATAGCAAAATAGTTCTCGCACACCTTATAAAAAATTCATATATTTCTAAAAATATACAATTGTCTAACTTTATAGTTTGTAATAGTGTTTACCTTGGGGCTATTATTATTGTTTCCTAATCCAAGATTTTCCAAATACATATAAGTAAGAGACATGAAATATTATCTTGGTGTAATATCTAATTTCTTGTTATTCACATCATGAGAGTGAAAATGACGACTAATTTTTCTTATTTAGTCTCTTCAAAGAAATTCAAAGCACTTTTTGTAAATAGAAAAGGACAAGATTTTTGGGTCATTTTGTAACAAGGGTAAAAATGCAAGTGTAGGTATTAAAGCATTTTTAGTAGCCAAAGATCTAAACATAGACCAAACATTTCCACGATCACCTCCAAAGGCTAAATCGGATAAATTGTTGAACATAATCGGTGGCACATTGTTTGACAAAAAGAATTGTGAGTGCCAAGAAAATAGAATTTTCCAACCATACAACTACACAAAAGATATTTAGATACAAGCAGTCAATACTAGAGGTGATTCTTAAAGTCTTGATCTCTATGTATAAAGAATTTTCATTCTTAATATAAATCTATAAAACTAGTAAAATCCTTATCCACCCAATTATTGCATATGCTAAAATTTGTTGTCGAACTTTCTAGGTATTGATATAGAGAGGAAAACATATAACATACTTGTCATAGTTAGTACGCTCTTAGTCCTTGGTCATATAATGGGATATGTACGGTGACATGTGGCTAACATAACCTCCCAACATGTCATGCTATATTTATTTATGCTTTTATATTTTTAGTAGGTCGGCCTTGGTGCTTTACATAACATAGTCAGGTATATATAAGATTTAGTAAGTGGTATATGATCATATTAGGCACTTGAGTCTTATTGTACGGTTTGGAGGTTGCTCCCTCAAAGTGGATAACTCATTCTATTTGCATATTGTGATCATTTATCTATATCTTGGTGTTCCTTGGTGTTATATTGTTGTTGATATTTAAATATATCTAAGTAATTTTAGTACAATAGCTATGGATGCACTCTCTTCATCCAAAATGGCCACTTGAAAGTGTTTTAACAAAAAGTATCTAAATGTAAACATTCTCCACAAAGATATCTACGCTATCAAGCCTATCACTACTTTTCGGGGTTTAGGAAGGAAAAATGCAGTATGCACATATCTCTCCAACTTTAGTCCCTATAGATGAACATGAATACATTTTCATAATAATTAACACTACTCAAGAGAAATTATTTAAGCTTTTAGGCATTGAAAAGTATTAGACGTAAATAAGAAATTTAGCTTAAAGTGGACAAATTAAAAATCAAATTAGGGTAGAAGGATAACAAAACAAGTGTCCCTTACTAAAAATATACTTTGTGTTTAGCAAGAAACCACTATATATTTACACACATGAAAATATGCATCATCAAAATGATTTTTGACTCTCTTACCACCACAACTTTGTCTTATTAACTAAAAGCCAAACGAAGCATCAAACAATTACTAAATTTACCACCATCACCCTCAAAAGAATATTTGATTAACGTCACGTCAGAAAAACTAGCTACGAGTGGATCTCAACTCGCAATTATCTAAAAAGCCAAGACAAAAACAAACACATGAACTATGAAAAAGACATTGGAAACCACAACAAAGCAACGACAAGGGTATTGCTAGAAGGAAAAACAACAAGGTTCGAATGACGACAATGCAAGGTCTTCTTAAGTTAGAACACTACACGTAGGAACCAGAGAAAACACATTCCTAACTAAAGAAAAAGATGGCTCCGAGAGAAATGTCGGTGTTAATGCGTCACCGCATTAGGACATGACTATGGCCATTATCTTTTGCCCTTTTTGTGTTCTTGTATGCCATTGATGAAGTAACATGGCCCTAACTTGGGAACTTGAATTATGTGTGGTAGTTGCCAAAGATACCAATGTAATGTCGTAGATCTATGGGGCTGAAAGTGAGGTGAGTTCAGATGGAAATAAGAAATCGGCTCAAAATGGACAAATAAAAAATTAAATAAGGGTAGAAGGCTAACAAAACAAGTGTCCCTTACTTGAAAAATATACTTTTGTGTCTCAGCAAAGAAACCACTATATATTTACACACATGAAAATATGCATCATCAAAACCATTGTTTGACTCTCTTACCACCACAATTTCACCTTCTTAACTAAAATCCAAACAAAATCCTAAAACAATTACTAAATTTACTACCATCGCCCTCAAAACAATCATGCCGCTTAACGTCATGTCAAGCAAAACTAGCTACGAGCAGATCTCAATTTGTAATTATCTAAAAATCCAAGACAATAAACAACACTTGAATTCTAAAAAGGATAGCATAAACCAAAAAAGCAATGATAAGGGTATCATTGGAAGGCAAAACAACAAGGTTCTAAAGGGCGACAAGGCAAGGCCTTCTTAAATTGGAACAATACACGTAGGAATAAGATAAAACACATTGCTAACTAAAGTAGGAGATGGATCAGAGAATCATCAATGTTGCATTAGCCACATTGGGACATGACTATGGTCACTATCTTTTGCCCCTTTTCAAAGGTGTTTTTACATGCCACCGATGAAGTAAAATGTCCCTAACTTGGGGAACTTGAATCGTGTGTGTTAGTTGTCAAAGATGCCAACATAATTTCAGCAGATCATGGGGGCCGAAATTGAGGTGTGTTTGATGTCGAGGGAAATAGACGATGACACTACTTTAACAAACAAGTATGGGATCAATGTTGAAGCAAGCTCTTGCAAGCCTCGATGTGCACACTCCATAGATGTAAATTTCCATTAGGAATCATAAAATTTTGAAAAGGAGACACTTTTTGTGTCATTATTTCCTCAAAATTCATTAGTTTTCAGTGATCAAATTGCATATGGAGATCCCCAACCCGAAGTGTAAAGCTCATGGGCATCTTGAGTCACTCAAACATATCTTTTGGTTTTTTTGTTCTTAACATCCTTGGAGATGGATCTCGCTCCTTCAAATCATTTTTATCAAATCCCTTTACTAGGAACATAGTTTTATTGGGTGTTATGCCTTATCCAATGCAAAATTCAAGCGAATATGGCATATTTTTTGTATTATTATTCTTTTCATCTATACAAAAATCTATATTGTAAACAATCACAAGACTATGGGGAAATATGTTAATGTCTCTCATGAAATCTCTATGTTAAGGTGTGTGTGTGTGTGTGTGTGTGTGTGTGTGTGTGTGTGTGTGTGTGTGTGTGTGTGTGTGTGTGTGTGTGCGTGTGCGTGTGCGTATGCGCGTGCGCGCGTGCGTGCGTGCGGCGCGTGCGTGCGTGCGTGCGCGCGCGCGCTTGTGCGCGCGCGTGCGTGCGCGTGCGTGTGTGTGCGTGTGTGTGTGTGTGTGTGTGTGTGTGTGTGTGTGTGTGTGTGTGTGTGTGTGTGTGTGTGTGTGTGTGTGTGTGTGTGTGTGTGTGTGTGTGTGTGTGTGTGTGAAAGATGATATAGTGGCCCTTGTGATGAACACATTTGCACTTGAATTGGCCTTTAGGAAATGCCAATTGTGTAATTCATAGATTTCCTCCTAGAATTCCCTCGAAAATTTTCTTCAAGATGAGGAAAAGGAAATATGGATGATAGTTATTGGGATCACTCTAGGAGTTGTTCTACTTTCTCTATAACTACCCCTCATAGATATTATTTACCTATTGTGCTTATATATACTATCCCCTACAAAAATAGATATGGAGGTAGAGGTCAAGATACTCCTTTTTCTTGGAAAAATTCCCTCATCTTTTTTTTTTATTATTAAGCAAATAGTTTTTGAAAGGGACTATATCCTTGTGAAAAAAAAGGGCCTAGGAGCTAGAATAGGAACTAAAACCGGAATAAAAAGGATCAGAATCCAAGTGTGACAATAAAGCCCAAAGTAGCCAAAAAATAGCTACCCCATCAAAACAAAAACAACAAAAACTCTGCAATAAAGTAGTAAAAAGACCGCAAAAAACAACAAAAACATATAAGAGCAGCTAAAGCTCCTACAACTACTTCTTGACAGCTTTGTCGATGCTGTATTTGATGTTCTGCCAGGATTTGAACATTGCCAAAGTTGTCATGTGGGCAGTGTCAGTCTTATCCAGCTGATCAATGGTCCTTTTGCTTTCCTTATAAGTGCCCCATAGTGTTGCCAGAACTCTACTGAGATTGGAGACACTTCGGACATGCTGCTCAATGAACTCTTCAATTGCACTGAAAATGGCCATATTATAATCATGACGTGTCTTGGCCTTCCCTAAACAGGAGTCTAAGGAGTTCAGCTTCTTGTAAATATCTCCTATCTGGCTGTTATCAATAGCCTCCTCCTCCTCCTTCTTCCTCTTACCTTTCTGTTTTTCCAAGTTCTTAACCTCTTCCTTCATGACTTCATATTAGCTTCTAAGGCTTCTAGCCTTTTTGTAGAGCTCTCCATATGCACATCCCGGGGACTAGCATTGCTAATATTCAAGAGGTCATGTGCGATTTCAATTTCATGAGGACCCTTCCCCAAAACAAGGGTATCGAGGTTAAGCCTTCTAGAGGACCTGGTGACCGGCCTGGCCGAGGTGGAAGCGAAGGGGGTGGGAGCAGAAGAAGGGGGAATGGAAGATGAAGCCTGGACGGCTAAGCAGAGGGGTGACAGCAGGCGGCGGTGGGGATAGAATGTGGAGAGATGGGGCTAGCAGCTGGCACGAAGGCCCGGGCAGGGGAACAGAGCTAGGGGAGGAAGGGAGACTAGGATATCAAAGAAGACATAATTTATGCAGCAATAAAATAAGCCCCTGGTGTAAAGGAACCGCCTAGGGTATGCTTTTGAAACTCCAAAATGGAGCGCTCAAGAGAGTTAAGAAAATAATGGGGGAAACATACCATGCGATTCCTGCGGAAGTGGTTGAGGAAGATAAGATGCTTTGCAGGTACGGTGACAAACCTCCCTTCCAAAGAAATGAAACGTATCATCATGCGTGTAACCTCATCATAAGGCGGAGGGATCGAGCTAACAAGCAGGCCCGCGGTAACAAAGATCAGCTTCTCAGTTCCCTCCACAAATCTCCTCTCTTCAGCTTCTCTGTCGACCCTTTTGTTAAAAAAATGGTAGCCCTCCATGCCAAGGCTAGTCGCTTCAGCAATAAGCTCCTCGTTGACCAAGATCTTCTGCCCCCCATAATCCACAGTCTGCTCCTTCCAATCCTTCACAAAACGCACTGAGATGCTTTGATCATGGCCCTGAACCTTCTCCATGAAGTTGGTGATGCCACCCTTGCTGAGTATATTCCAGAGCTCAACATTATCCTTCCAATCTGGGTCCGCACTGGGCTCAATTTGGCAAGGGGGACCCCCCATCTTCACCGTGCTTAACTGCTTGCAACAAATTCTAAAATCCTTGAAAGCGCTAAATCGGATCGCTTTTTTACTGTTGTAATCCGCACAATGCTGAATATGAGAGCCGTTGCTTTTCCCACGAACATCCGCGTGACTGTTGATCTGAGTCTGTGGAAGTTCGCATGTGGGAATAATGGTCTTTTTGCTAGCCCACTCCCTATCATCAATTACACTTTTACTGTCTTCGGGATCCGTGGAGTCTTGTATCCATATCAGAGATAGCAGGTCTTTACCCGCATGCGCGATTTTCATATCTATGCAACTCCACTTTAACTTTCCCATATACTTCACACTATCTTGGTTATTCGATAAGATTTGCATAATCTTAGTTTTTAGTTCAACACGTGTGGGATTTTTATTAGTGTACCGATCCACGCCCAATAATCATAACTCAAATCAAGAAATTGCGTACGTATAGAGATCCGCTTGAATGCTGCTTTGAAGATGCTTAGGGATGCTATTATTATCCCAAACAATGTGGTTAACATTAATGCCATAATTAGCGAGTGCATCTCGCTAACTTATACGTGGGGATATTTCAACAATAAAGACAAAACCCTATAGAAGACAAACAAGAAAAAAAAAGGAAAAGGAAAAGAAAATAATTAAAGAGGTTATAGATCAATCTTTGATATTGATTATTCATTTAGTGTTCGTGTATGGGATGGGCATCCTAATAGTGTAAAACTAAGTTAGGGTTGATTCCTCCCTAATTAGATGTTTCCTATGTGTAAATGTTATGAATAGCATTTTATTACAAAATTACAATAAACATGCATATGGTAAACATGTGTTGATAACTTATGGAAATAAACACCTCTTGAAAGATCAATAGGAAACACAAATTATGGTTAGATAATATTGCATTGATTCACTAGTTTTGGATCTAGATAAAAGGAATTTGATGGTGGATATGGGATGTGTAGGGTATTTTTGGCTCTGTGCAAATTCTAGGGATATGAATCGTACATATGGAAAAATTAGCCATTTGGGGAAAAAATAGCATATGGTTTTGACCTTCTTGACTAATTTTGATCTCTTTTTCTTCTTTCTAAATTATGACTCTAACATTTTAATCTTTTTATTCTTGGATCTCGTGTTTTGTTCTCATATTGTTGTAATCACAGTTTGTAATGTAGTATGGGATTCTTCTTCAAGATTCTTTTAACTTAGAGACATAAAAGGGGGTTAGTTAATAATGTTCAAGCTTTCCTCAACCCCTAATGATTTGAGGGATTACTACATAGTAATACTTCAAAGAGGCCTCAAAATGATGTAGTTTTCCCACCCAATGAATGTGTGTAAGATGTTTAGTGAAAATGATTTGGAAAAATACTCAAGTGGGGCCTTTGACAACATGGAAATGATCTTTGGTGTGTGATATGGCATGCAATTATGATCTAGGGCATAAATATATAAAGTATTAAGATCGGAAGGGTTATTGAGTAATGATAGTCCTCTTTAGTATTTTTGAGGGATCTCCTAGATAGCCAAAGATATCTCTAGATGTCCAAATGAATTGTGTGTATGTGTTTTTATATGAAACTTGTTTGAATTATTTCTTACTCAAAATATCCTAAGTTGACTAGGATAACTTATACATTTGGAAAAGTGATAGGTGCATCAAGAGAGAGAAAATTTGTCGCCTATGTCAAAACTATTAGCCGCATTTGACCCCACTAGGTGATTCTTACCTAAAAAGGTCAAAAAGGAACTATGTAAGCTAAAGAAGGTAGCCATGATTTTGAGGATGTGTTTTGTATGAAATGCATGGATTTTTGATGGATCAAAGCTAAGTAACAAGTGTGACCTAGTGGCCATGGAGTGTTATCTTAAGTGAGATGCATGTAGAAATAAGTCAATTATGTGTAAATGGATTTGTTGTTGGGATAAATTCAAAATAATCATTTCCAATTGCATTTGGTTAAAATTTGGGTACTACAATTGTCACGCATTTTAATCTAGTAATTTAAAACTATTAGATCAAAATGGAATGAAAACAAACACAAATGTCCCAATGGGTGCGAAATGCATGTGACCATAATGTGCGTGTTCCAACTCTTTGTGACATACATGTGAACCTTCAAGTCACATGTAAAACATGTATTAATGTCAACTGATGATTTAAATGAAAACAATAAATACAAAAAAAAGACTAAAAACTATGAAACATGTAATCTTGATTGCTCTAAGGGAATGAATGTCAAATGTGATTTAAAAACCGTAGCATTTGGGCCTTCCACGAGCCAGCTTGTGTGTATTTAATTTCCTACCATACAATGATTGTGTGTGTGCATTTGATCCTACCATAGGGCCAACCTAGGTGTATTTGAGCTTGATGTGTGGCTAACCTATGTGCATTTGAGCCTGCCACATAGCCAATTTATGTGTGTTTGAGTGTCATGTAGCCAATGTCTTCATGATTGATGTACAAATATCCAAATGTCAAAATGCAATGTCTATGTTATAATGTCATAAATCGATGAAAATGTTTGTATATTTCATAATTCCATGTATATGTGAAAATGTTGTGCATCTATCATGATGTCATATATTTGTCATGATCCATATTTGCAACAATTTCCTATAACACAAAATAATGTCTCATAATGTGCCATAATGTTATGAATGCCATATTTGTTATGAATACTATGTGAATGCCATAATATGATGTTAACTATAGCAATGTATTTGTCAACCGCATGAATGTGTTTTAAATATCCCAAAATATGCCTTTACTCTTTTTAGATGAGGGATGTTGTAAAGCATAACTGTTGGAGCTTGAATGTGTACTACCCATGAGTCATGATAACTCAGGATTTGAGTTAACATGGGATTGTCTCTCGCCTGTGGGATCTCGTGAACCGAGATAGACCTCTAGAGAAGGCTAGTTCCTCTACCTATTCCTACTACTAACACTACTCCTAATGCAGAAAGCAAATCCTAACCTAAACGTGCCAAGGGACCAGGGATAGAAGGAGATGTAGAAAAGGGGAAAACCTAAGCTAAAGGCGGTGATAGCACTAGAAAAAGGGGTGGTTGAGATCTCTCCACGAGGGGAAGGAAAGAGAAGAAAGAAAGGGAGAGAGGGAAGACAAAACGTGCCACAGAAAAAGAACCCGCATCCTATACTCACCCACGCATTGACAACACTGCAAAAAATGGAACCTGCAAGTAGGAAATGCACAAACATGCCAAAAATGAATGGAAAGGCAAGGCTACAAAATAAAATTAGCTAAGGACAAAAGTGCCACAAAACACACTTTAAATTGCTTAAAATATGCACAATCCCATTATATTCATGGCAAAAGGCCCAAAATTACATTGTAGAGGCCAGATTTGAGGTCTGGAACTTGTGGGAAATCGGTCACCATTTGGGCATGGTGCCACTACAAATAAAACTTGGCATTTCAAATGAGGGGGTCCTCACACACACATATGAATTTACCTCACCCACCCTCAATAGATTCTTGACAGTGGTTGAACAACCACCATTAATGTGGTAGTTGAGCTATCTTTTCTCACCTAATTTCACTTATTCTATGACCAGTGGGCCGTCCACCCATGTGACCCATCCAAATTGGGTGACAACTACTGACCGGACCAACCGACCTCATGAACCATCCAACCATTAGTGGTGCTTGACCTCAACCATCCAACTTTGGGGGTTGGATGTCATCCAACCTCAGTAGGCCATACATTTTTTTGGTGGACGCCTAACCTGATGGTCACCATTTCTATACCTTGGTTCATCATAACTAGGAGGATTAGACACCTTCTAACCTTGTCGTACACCTCCGACTTGGCCAACCATTCACCGTATAGCCTTGTGCTATCCATCCTAAGGGGGTTGGATGTTGTCCAACATGTCCATACGCTATTGAATCTTTCAACCACGAGTCATTCATCCTAGCCAACCAACCCAAACCGACTAACCTAGCCGAGCAACCTGCATCCAACCACCATCCAACCTAGTGTGTCACCTAGCTAACCATCTAACCATTGTCCAACCTATTAAACTTTTTCAATTTCACAATGAGCCCGACCACCAACTCAAACATTTGTCGGCAAGTTGGAGACCAATTCGGTCGAGCCATCCTATCTTTGTATTTTTCCTCTCGATACCTGGTACAAAAAATTTGATGGTCAAACGTCGCGATCCCGAACTTCGAATGGATAAGTCCATCTACAATGAGTTATCCAAATTAACCTGGGGGTGAATTTGGGATAACAATAACTTAGCTTAAAAGAGAAAAAATTTAGTTGGATAAATCTCAAACTGTAAATGATATAAACGTTATCTAATATAACAACCAACATGGTAAAATGACTAATATTTTTAAGATATAAGCATTGTTAGCACAATTGTATGTATCATCATCAGAAGAATGAAACATATAATTAACATATTCTAGTAATCCATCAATTGAGATAGTAAGGGTCATATGTGTGGTATGAAAACACACATGAATGAATGCCTAATGGATCCATATATACTTGTGACATGACATGATATGAAATGACATGACATTATAGGCCTATGATATTGAATTGAATGATAAGACATGATGATTTGACCAACATTAGTTTCAAGTTGTTAGTTTGTGTGTGCGAATATTAGTATGTGTCAATCCATAGATATTATAGAAAAGAGATAAAACAAGAAACATACATTCAACATGGTAGAAAACAATGTGCATCATGGTATGTATCAACGATAGTATGTAGAGAATATAATGTAACAAGAAGTGTTTGTGTGTTAACCAACATAACAAACATTGATAATATCCTACAAACATAAACCAATGGGTCTAGAACCAAGACTAACAAGAAATGATCTTGTGTCTAGTATCGCATCAACCAATGAGCCTAGATCCATAATTGTAATTCAGTAATATGTGTTATGCAAGCATGCCGATAATATGTATATGTTACAACAAGTGTATTATATGTAATTTTACCCATCAACTATGTATGTCTATCGGGATGAGAAATATGCCATAAGTGATTCATTCCATCTAAGAATATATCAAGTAATTTATTCCAAAAAAATATGGGCACAAGGCAACTATCATGTGTGAGGATATAACATACAAGCAATGAGAGATCATGTAAAGAGAATCAATAACATATGGTCATATAGAGAATAGAGAATACATGTGTAAATCATAATGGATCATAAGCACACTACATCATAAATAGATAAAATATTCAAAATGTAATTTCCTAGAAAGATCAAATAATCAATATCATACGAAATTCATAATAGACAACATTTAAATTTATAGAGAAGTTAAGGCAATGATTGCCTACAACATAGTGTGTACACGTGAGACAATCATCAAACAAAACAATGTCATAGAGCATACAATACATGTTCCTAGATCAATCAAAGAAACAAATATCATGTTGTAGATAAAGAAACTAGAGAAGGTAATGTTATAAGTCATACAACATAAAATAATGAGAGAAATCAAGATCGTAATACAAACAAAACATACAATTTATAAGTGCAAGAATTAAAGAAATCATACATCATACAAAATCATGAATCATGTAGAATCAAGTGTGGATATACAACAAATTCAAATAGATGAAAAGAGCATAGAACAATAATAACCAACTGAAATAGTAGTGTATAGTGCAATAAATAATTAATAAATGACCAATGTAAGTAAGCATGAATCATGTTAAAATCGGTGTATAGAAGTAAGCAATATGATCATCCGATAAAGCATGTGTCGTAATGTAAGATTAGTGAAAGTAACATTGTTCTCACAATGGAATAATGTATTTAATAATGTGATTGTTGTAATCTCAAGGTGTAGATGAAAAGAAGTATGACATAGCGAAAAAGTGTGAATTTGAGGGTTTGGCGAATGGTAAAGTGGGGTTTCATATTGGCACCATGGGGTCGCACCAATCAGTGACATCTCGAAAGATCGAGGATGACCTTTTCGGGGCTCCACCAAGTGTTGGGGAGTCAACCGTCCTTTTTCTAAATTCAATCAAATCCTGGTGGGTTGGATGTACTTTGATGTGGTGGTAAAAACTCGTTTCCTACCTCATCACAATTCAAATTTTGAAGTTTAAAAGGGTAAGCTACATTTCGGATCGGTGGAATCCCGTTCCTCCCCCATCCTAGAAGCTCTCATTCTGATAAGGCTCCGAACAAGAAGATCAGATCAGCTTCAGATCTCCATGGCCCTAATCATTCAATGAACTTCAATTCTCTGCTTGAGAATGACCATCCTTCTATTTGGTGGACCAAGCCTCTTCATTGCAACATGGTGATCCTAAGGCTTGGGTCAGTCTGGAACTTGCCACAAAATATATATCCCCAACAAGTTTGGCTCAAGATGGTAAGGTGATTTTTGGGGAGGAAGACGGTTTGGTAGGGAAAATCACCCTATACACAAGTAGACCGGTCATAGATAAATTCGTTGGGAAACGACTCTCTACAAGCGATATCACTTCATGGTGCAAAAAAAGTGGGGTCCGGGTTTACGCGTCTGGTTCTTAGCCAAAGGATTCTTCTTGATCCTTTTCCAAAATGAAGCAAAGAAGGATGAATTCCAACTTAACAAATCCTCCTTCCTGAAAAAATGGGGGATCCTCCTACAATATTAGGTACCAAATCTTGACCCTTCCAAGATCGAAGTAGAAGCCAAATAGGTTTAGGTCTATCTCTACGCCTTACCCATTGAATATTGGAACCCCAAAATCCTGTCAAAAATCTACGGGAGCTTGGGTAAATTTGTTCTGATCGATTCCAAGACTCTAGAAAGCTCACTTCTTCGCCTTTTCTAGGGTGTGCATTGTTTTCGTTCCCTCCAAAACATTTCCTGATACAATTTCCATTCAAGTACCTTTGGGTACTTGGATTCAAGATGTGGAATATAAAAATGTTTCTCATAAATTATTCAAATGTGGAAACTCCGGGAACTTACAAACAGAATGTAAAGCACCATCAAAGTAATTTGGATCAAAATGGATATCGAAGCCCTCTTAGTCAAGAAGAAATTCATGAAATGCTCTCCTCTCACCACCCTTTGAAGGATTAATATCTTAACTTTAAATGGAAAATTTTCTCCCATAACCATTATAAAGGATTCTAAAGCTCTTATGGAAGAATCCACCAGATTATATCATCTTGTGAATGAAGGGGTTCAATCGGGCCATGGTGAATCGGTGGGGGCTTTAGAAACTTGGATGTAGGGGAGGGAAGCAATGCCAAATTCCCCTCAAGCCTCTATGTTGGTAGATTCACTAAGGATTGAAGCATGATCATCTCCAAGGGCTGGACCATCTTTGGAATTTTATCTAGCCATTACTCCAAGCCTATCCAAAATCCTCAATGTTGGTCCCTCGGCTCTAGTGGGAAGACCCAACATAGAAGCCAAAACCAGTGGTTCACTTTAAGAGATCTACGGGAAATCGAGGTGGAAAATTGCTTGATAATATCCCTAGAACCACTTTCACCGGAAAGGAAAATTTTTGCACTGAAAGAAATTTTCATTTTCAAGTCGTGTTTTAGATAGGTGCAGATGCATGACAGATATTTGTTATCGTACGAAAACAAGTTGTTATCGTGAGAAAAAAAACCTCCTATCGTGTGACAATAAGGTTACTATTCGCGACAACAAACTTTCTATCACAAGGGTGTTATCCAACAACAACCCTCATTGACGAGCAACAACAAGTTTTGTCGTGGTGACAACAAGTTTGTTGTCGTGCGACAATAACCTTATTGTCGCATGACATGAGGTTTGTTGTCACATGAAAACAACCTTGCTATCACATGAAACAAATATCCTATCGTGCATATGTAGCCTCCTCCCTCCTATCGTAAGGCCAACAACACAGGATTGTCACACTTTAATAAACCTCCTTATCGTGTGTCAACAGAATCTCCTTATCACACCTAAACAAAATATCTTTATCACGCGTAAATAGACTCTCCTTGTCATGTGTCAACAGAGACTCTCCTTGTCACTTTTCAACATACTCTCCTTTTAACTCGTCAACAAACTCTCCTTGTCATGTGTCAACAAACTCTCCTTATCGCGCGTCAATGACTCTCCTTGTTACATTTCAATGGAACTTTCTTGTTGGGCGATGAGAACAATACTTGTCGCCCGACTACAAATATGATGAATATATATAAAACTACACTTTGTATACTAGCCTCTGTTGCTTCGCATGTTTACTTCACTTGATAATAGATATGCCCCCAGGTAGTATGAGTGAGCTAGTAGTTTTCTACCTGGCAAATAATGTAGGATTATATAGGGGATATTTTCAAGGGTAGGTGAATCCGACCCTTAAAAAAATTAAACTATAATTTTTAGGCGAACAAGTCACCGACTCCGCACTAGAAAAATTTATTTTTCTTTTTTTTCTAAAATGGAATATTCACCATATTATGAACATTCACCGGTAGAAAAAAACAACCTGGTAAAACCATCAAAGAGATCGCCAAAGGTAAGCAAGGTCAAATTATTGATTTTTCTCAAAATTAAGTAGGAGGGCCCATCCCTCCGAAGGACAAATGAAGATCCTTTCATGGAATGTTAGGGGTCTTAATGCCCCTAACAAACAATTCTTAGTCAAGCACTGTATTCTCGAGCAAGAGGCAGACATTTTTCTTTTGCAAGAAACTAAAATGAAATCATTAGAGATCAAAGGTTGTGGTATTTATAGAATAAAAGGATGGTTAGGGATTTCTATTAACTTACTCAAATGGTGCTTCCAGAGGTCTAGGTATCTTTTGGAGGTCTCATAAAGTCTTTGTTTCATTGATTAAGGATAGTTTCCACACACAATGGTGTCAAGTTCAGATTCTCCACACAAATATCACATTTCTTCTTTGTAATGTCTACACACCAAATAGCTTAATTTCCAAAAGGAACCTTTGGTCCAACCTATCTAGAGATTTGGAGACATTCAATGATACTTTGATTTTTGTTTTGGGGATTTCAATTCCTTAACTTTAGATAGAGACAAGAGTGGTGGCATTTCCAGAAACCCTTAATAACAGATTGATTTTTGTTCCTTCATTCGAACTCGGCCCTTCTTTATTTGTAACCCAAACTTGGATGAGTCACCTGGAAAAATAGAAGGTTTGGTTTTAGTAGGATTGTAGAAAGATTGGATGATTCTAGCTAATTGAAACTCGGCTCAACAAAATATCATTCTATAAAGTGCAGCTCTCCTAGTTTTTTGGTCGATCATTTCCCATTTTCTTAGACATCTCACAAGATCTTCCTCTAGAAAATCCCCTTTCATGTTTGAATTGATGTGGTTAAGAGACCCCTCTCTGTTTGGAATAATCAAAGATTGGTGGTCCTCCTTCAATATAAAAGGTACGAAGATGTTCATTCTCTCCCAGAAACTATCTAGGCTCAAAGGTCAATTGCTTGAGTGGAACAAAAGTCACTTCAAGAACATCTTCACGGAGAAAAAGAGAGTTGAGGAAGAGATCAAAGAGTTGAATGAGTTTATCTTCAAAAATGGTATGGATCAAGCTGAATACCTGAAAGAGAAATCCTTGCTTTCAGAATTAGGAGAAATTATTCTGAGAGAGGAAATCTTCTAGAAGAAAACCTCTAAAGAATCATGATCAAGGAAGGGGACAAAAATCTAAAATTTTCCATTCCTCCCTCAAGGAAAGATGAAACTCTAACTACATTTCAAAGCTGAAGACATCTCAAGAGGAATGGATCACCAAGAAACCAAGAATCAAGGAGCCACGCGTCTCCATTTTCTTTGATCTATTAGCCGGCGATACCCTTTCGGATCAAGACTCACAAGATTTTTGTTATCCATAATTTAAACCGGTTAATGATGCTAGGAATTTCAAGCTCTTGGCCCCTTTCTCTTTTGACAAAATCAAAGCAATGGTCTTTTCCGTGGAGTGAGATAAAGCACTAGGCTCTGATGGCTTCCCTGAAACCTTTATCTAAGAATTTTGGGAAATTGTGGGTTTAGATGTTTGGGAGGTGGCAGAAGAATCCAGATCCAATAGTAAAATTCTTGGCACACTGAACCAAACTTTCATTTGCATGTTTCTTAAGAAACTTTTGGCGGAATCCCCAAATGATTTTCACCCTATCTCACTAAGCAATACCTATTATAAGATAATATCTAAGGTCACTATTCTCTATCTCAAACCATTTTTGGAGAGTATAATTTCTAATGAACAATGTGGTTTTCTTATTTGGTGTAGATCAATCTTTGATGGCATCATTCTTTCCCATGAGCTCAAGTATTCCTTGTCCTTGAATCTTTTCCGGGTATGTTACTAAATATTGAATTTTGTAAAGATTATGATAGATTGAACTGATGATTTCTCATTCAAGTGATGTTAAAGTTTGGTTTTAATGAAATATTTTGTAATTGGGTGTTCAAGTACATCGCTACCCCAAGCTTATATGTCCTTCAGTAAATGGCTCAATGAAAGGAAGTTTCATTGGCAATAGGGGGATCAGACATGGTGACTCCTATCTTCATTCATCTTTCTCCTAGTATTGGATTACCTTAGCGAGAAAAATGTCTAAAGAAATCCAAGATGGGAACTTGTAAAGATTAAACATAGTATATGGGTTGGATGCCATTTCCCACCTTTAATTTGTAGACGAAACATTTATTTTCGGAGAAGCTTCAATGATGGAAGCTAAAGAAATAGGGGGCATCCTCGATCAATATTCCCAAGCGGTAGGCCAGGTAATTAGCTTGCCCAAGTCCTTGATTTTTTTCTTTAATTGTTCCCTTTCTTTGCAAAGGCGTATCAAATAAATCCGAGGTTTATCTCACAATACCCTCCCTCGGAAATATTTGGGCATCCCTCGTTTCACTAGGGGCTGAACTAATTTGTAGAATGATTCAATCCTTTTCTTTGATAAAAAATTAGCCTCTTGGAAAGGAAAGTGGCTCACTTTCGCAAGAATACTTTTTCTTATAAGATTTATTCTCAACACCCTCCCAATTTAAATGTTATTTGTCTTGTGAATGCCAAAAATGGTCTTCCTAAAAATAGATAAAATGTTGAGAACATTCCTTTGGCAAGGCACAAGTACAAAGAGAAAATTTCATGTAGTCAAATGGGAAGAGGTTAAGTTTCCAACGGAATTAGGTGGTGCAGAATTCTATATCTGACTCTTCAAAACCTACTAAGAGAGCCAAACATATTTGGAACTTGAGCTCATATCTGTCCATCCCGCTCAACAAAAATCTACTCCAGTAAACACCATCCCATGGCCGGACCAAAATGCATAGTATCGGGCCAGAACTCCCAAGAGGCTCTCACATATTGAACTTCATTTTCTGTAGACACATTTTATCATCTTTAAACTTATAGAAGATAGGGAATGGGAACTTTCCAAATTATGTTAGGACTCTGGAATAGTCATCCTACCCTCCTTAATATCCCCGAGTTAGAGCCGCTCAGAGTAGCCAAAAAAATAGTTTGGGGTGATAGGGTTGCGTAGATACGGTCACCAAATGGAGGATGGTTCACCTGTCTTTTCGTGGAAAAAGGGTGAGGATCTAGATGTACCTTAGGTCTCCAAAGCCCTCTTCAAAAGTATCAATGAAACTCGCAAGACTAGCTTATTTAATTCTCGGGATAAAGTTCTCTATTTTGGAAATAAATCGGGTCTATACATAACAAAATCGGGATATGATTCCCTCTTGCTACAAGAAGGCAAAATTTTTATTACATGACCTAGTTGTTGGGATCTGTCATCACCAATCCAGGCACTATGATAATTCTCCACTGGGAACTCCTCGTGCTATGATTATTTACTAATGCACATCCTTTAGTTTGGTGGATGTAATCTGGAAACACAACACCAAACATAACACAAGAATACCATAGACTATGATATGAAGGAATGATGAAAAATTGAAATATAAGTGTAAATTATAATATCAACATGAAATTATTACAATCTCACCCATGAATTACTTCAAGTGTTACTCGACTTCCTTTCCTTCCAACAATAACTATGGGAGAAACTTCACAATTACACCTCTTAATGGCTTCTTTAACACAACTTCAAAATGATGGTTTCCTTTACACACTTATTCATACAATATTTCTCACTACTTCCTTCTATGCTAAATGAGGGAAGGTGACCTCTTTATTTATAGGAATTCAGGCTTATCCACCCTATCTCTAAGATAGGATAGGAAATCTCTTCCAGCCAATCATATTCCATGCCTAAACTCTTGCCTTTACATGTAGGCTTATCTTCTAAGATAAGATAAACCTTATCATCTCACATGGGTTCCACCTTTTTAGTCTTTTCCACAAATAAAATACACAAAATATTTATGACATCACTCTTTGTCCTTATTAAAAATATAATATTTTAATTCCTAAACATGTAGACCCTACTTCTCTACTTACCCCAACTTTGACATTTTAACATTACCGGACCACTTACGACAAATATTTACTTTTTACCACAACATTCCTATTATACTTTGACTATTACCATACTCTACTTTATTGGTGGTACCGTATTGACGGTGCCATTATATTCTATCAGACGCCACTACTAATCATACTTAACAACATCCTATTCCTAATACATACATAATAAAATAGAAATTACGGAGGAAAATTTTAATGTCGACATTTTCCCCCTTCCTAGCTTCTACTCCGTCCTTGGAGTAGACTATTCTGGTGCTTGGAAAATATTTAACTTGTTGTGGTTGACCCATTTCATAATGGGAGTGCCATCCAATTCCTCCAGTCGATATGTACCATTTTCATGCAAAACCTGCTATTTTGTAGGGCCCCATCCATTTGGGAAGAAATTTTCTTTGCCTTCTTTTTTGTATTTGGAATCATATACTAGAACCAAGTCATTCACATGAAATGGAGACCAACGGATCTTTTGATCAAAGTATTCCTTCTGCTTCATTTTCTTCTTATAGCTTGTATCCTTCGCTATTTCCCTCATTTCCTCTAGCAAATGAAGATGCACCAACCTTTCTTTTATTGAATCACTTTCATCCATCCTTTCCTTTTTCATAACTCTCATAGTGGGAATATCAAACTCAATAGGAAGAACTGGATCAATGCCATAAGCCAATTGAAATGGGGAGTATCTTGTTGCTGACTTTGATGTTGCCCTATATGCCCACAATGTTGCATGAATCCTTTTATCCCACTTATGTACCTGCAAGGTGCATCTTTTGCTAGAATTTGACATAACACAAAATTTGTTCGTTCCACCTATCTATTTGTGCTTAGATTATATGTTATTTCCTTCTTGTGCTTAATAGAAAACTTGTTGAATAGGGCTTCTACCACCTCTTTAATGAAGTAACTTCCTTGATCACATACAATTTCTAATGGGCAACCAAATCGGTGACAATGCGTTCATATATGAACCTTGCCACTTCATCCATGGAAGCTATTTTCAATGGCCTAGCTTCAACCCACTTGGTTAAATAATCTTTGGCAACTACAATATAATTATTTTGGCATGGGGTAGTTGGAAGTGGACCTACAATATCTATTCCCAACTTTTCAAAGGGACCAAGTGGAAGAATAGGGCATAATGGAGCTGATAAAGTCTTATGGTTACCATGTGTTTGACAAATATCACATGTCTTACAATAATTATAACAATCTCTAAAAAGAGTGGGCCATTGATAACCTGCATCCAAGATTCTTCTTGTTGTAAGTTGTCCAGAGAAGTGTCCTCCACATGTACCATTGTGGAATTCTTCTATCAGCTCCTTCCCTTGATCACGTCTAACTACCCTCTCAGATCTTGTCCATCAGTCCTATTTGAAATAATACTCCATGTAGAATTGAATATGGACAATTGGCTTGAGTAATCTTTCTCTTAGTATTTGCATTGACACCTTCAGAAACTTGAATTCATTCAGATAATTCCAAATATCTATGTATTCACTAGGGATTGTGTCAAGGGATAACAATGTTGCATCTGGGAAATCATCATCATTACAAGATGATCCTAAACCATCATAAGCTCGAGAGATTGCATCTGCAATGACATGCTTCTTTCCTAGCCTATATATAATATCAAATTCAAATTCTTGTAGCAAAATTATCCATCTTGCTATCCTCCCTAATGGGTTAGGATTATTTACAATATATTTTAGAGCTTGATGATCTGTTACAACTATAAATTTATGCCCTAGCAAGTAATTTCTAAACTTCTTTACAACAAAAATGATAGCTAGAGCCTCTTTTTCAGTTACAGTATAATTTACCTCAGCACTGCTCATTTGTCTGCTCCCAAAGTAAACTGGATGATCATTCCCATTTTCATCCTTTTGGCTCAGAGTACTTCCTAGTGCTGCATCTGAGGCATCAAGTATACACAATGAATGGCTTGCTCCAATTTGGATTCTTTAAAATAGGTGAAGACACCAGGGCTTCCTTTAGTTGTTCAAAAGCTTCATGCACCTTATTTCCTGGTTCATAAGTAACATCCTTCTTTAAGAACTGGGTTAGTGGTTGTGCAATCTTTGAGAAATTCTTGATGAACCTTCTATAGTAACCCACATGGCCTAAAAATGATCTCAACTTACTTCTATTCATAGGAAATGGTAACTCTTTTATTTTTGAAACTTTATCAGGATCAGTACCAATACCATCTCTAGATACAACATGCCATAACAAAACGCCTTTAGAACATCCAAAGACACACTTTGTAGGGTTTAGTGAGGCTTGTGCTTCATCTAACCTTTGAAATGTTGTCTCCATCTAGTGCAGGTGGTCCATCTTGCTCCCATAGATGTAAAAATCATCCAAAAATACTCTAATGAAGTTCCCAATGTAGGGTTCAAACACCCTATTCATCAAACACTAGAACGTTGTCGGAACATTACACAACCCAAAAGGCATAACTCTATAAGAAAATTTTCCCAAGGAGTGGTGAACGTGGTCTTGGTGATCTTTCTCCGCTTATAGGAACTTGGTTGTATCCGCTATATCCATCAAAAAACTATAACACTCGACCAGCCTACTTCATCCAAGATCTGATCTGAGAATGGAAGAGGGTAATGATCCTTCTTTGTTGCCTTATTGAGCTTCTTATAATCAACACAAATGCGTAGCTTCCCATTCTTTTTTATTGAGATCACAATGGGAGAAACCCATTATGAATTCTCCACAGCAAATATGAATCATGCATCAAGCAACTTATCTATTTCTTCGTTTACATGTCATGGAAAAATTAGGATTCATTCTATATGGAATTTTCTTTATGGGCTTAAGCACCATCTACCACTCAATAGAATGCTCTACCCAACTTACTTGATGGAGTTCCTTATAATCAAAAGTGAATAGGTGTATGTACCTTCGAAAGAGCCGGAGGTAGGATTCCTTCTCATTCTCCATCACAACATCACCAATATTTATTTGTTGGAGGCGATCATCAATTTCTTCTTTAGATAATTGTATGGGTTCATAAGTCAGTGTGCCCTGGAAGGATATCCATGACCGAAACATCAACCTCACTTTCTTCATCTTCTGTGTCCACTTCACTGGTACTAGAGTAATCAGAGGATGTGCAATCATCAGTTTCATCACTTGAATCCACAGGTTCTGTCTTATGATGCCGAGGGATCATGTTTATCTTCACCCTCTCTCTACCACGTCCAAGTGTCATGAAGCCTTCATTCCAGTAGTTTCTTGCATGAAATCTCCTTAGCCATGGTCTTCCAAAAACATCGGGTATGTAATAAGACCTTTTTATCACCTAAAATTCTACCACACATATAACACCCATAATGAGATATTGCCACATTTGAAACGACACCTTCTAGTTTAGTTTTTCCCTTATTTAATGACCTTAACATAAGTGTTGAGGGCGATCAATTTTAAACCCAACATATTCATTACAGACTCGGTCATTACATTAACTATAAGACCTCCATCAACTAAGACATCATGAATTGAAATACCATTACATAATACCTCACTTGTGGAGCGTAGGGATCCGCCTACCTCCAAAACATGGACCTCAACCTCCTTACTTTGTCGAGCATTGAGTCCACTTCAGTAGCTTCCTCCTCATCTCGTAAGACATAGCCAAGAGTTGACCATATGTAATATTTGCAGGCTTTTGGATAGATCTTCTAAGATGGAGTATGGTCCTTGTCTCTCGTGAAATTAGAAAATCCCGCACACCCAACTTTTTTCTCCTATGTTTCTTACTAGTTTCTCCTTTCATCTTCTTGGGATCATTTCCATCTTGGTTATCTTTTTATTTCTTTCTTTTTGTTACGAACACATCTCGCTTCATTATTTATGCTCCTATCTATTACATCAAAAGAATTCACATGTACTTTTCCTTTATCATTATCTCTTGTAGCTGTAGATGTAGAAGCTCTATTTGGACAATTATACTTATAATGACCCTTTTTATGACAATCATAACATACAACTTTAAAAATATTTCTTTTTGGACCTCTATCTCCTCCCTGAGAACTAAATTCCTTTCCTTGAAGAAGATTAATAGTTAATTGACCCATCTTCTTGAGCAGATCTTCATACTCAATAGATGTACTATGGAAAATATTTTTACTCACCGAGAGTGGTTGTGGATTCTGGACCAAAGGTGTTGGTGTAGGCTCTACCTTAGCAACAATTTCTTTGGGCTCCTCTTCCATGCTTTCTTCTTACCTTCTTGTAATCTCCTTTACTTGTTCAATGGTAGTTGGGTGGTCATACTTTACTCATTGTTTGATCTCTGGCTTCATCCCAAGAATGAAGTGCTTACAGAGGAGATTATCCATGCCATTCATCAACCCATCCACTAATCCTTCCTTCTGGATCGAGCATCGAGCTTCCTCCTTAGCTCTAGAACACGAGCATGATAATCCCTTATCTTCTCCTTCTCTCCTTGGGATAGCTTTGTGATATCGATCATGAGATCTGCATATTTCTGTTGTTCACCAAATTCTTCAAGAAAAATTTCAATTAATAAATCCCATGAATTTTTCACATTATCACTTAGTGTTCAAACTAGCTAAGGGCTAAACCATCTAAAAAGGTAGGAAAAATTTAGTCCATTGTTCCCTTCTTATGAGGCCATTACAAATGCAAGATCGTTTAAACTCTTGAATGAAAGAGGAAGCATCTTCATTAGATTGGGCTGAAAAAATAGGAATCTTCCCCATTTTCAAAAATAACCACAGTGAAATACCAACCCACAAGTACAATCAACAAGACTTATGTGCACAAATAATTGGAATCACTATAATAGAAAGTGACTTTACACCTTTCTACAATAAAATAGAAATGACCACGGTAAACTATGGTAAAACTTGACTTATTGTAGTAAAAAAATGACTTTACTGTGGTAAACACTATTCACAATAAAAAGTGAAGTTACTATGGTAAATACTATTCATGGTAAAAAGTGACTTTACTGCGGTAAATACTATTCATGGTAAAAAGTGACTTTACCATGGTAACTACTATGCACAAGTAAAAACAAGGTTACCCTCCAAATGTTTTCTGACTAAGTGGGAATATCTCTCCAGAAAATCCACCAACGAGGAATGGTCCCGGAAATGGAACCAAAATGTCATCACCAATCCAGCACTATGATAATTCTCCACCAGGAACTCTTCATGCTATGATTATTTACTAATGCACAACCTTTAGTTTGGTGGATGTAATATGGAAACACAACAACAAACATAACACAAGAATACCATAGACTATGATACGAAGGAATGATGAAAAATTTGAAATATAAGTGTAAATTATAATATCAACATGAAATTGTTACAATCTCACCCATGAGGTACTTCAAGTGTTACTAACTTCACTTGCCTTCCAACAATAACTATGGGAGAAACTTCACAATTACACCTCTTAATGGCTTCTTTAACACACCTTCAAAATGATGGCTTCCTTTACACACTTACTCATACAATATTTCTCACTACTTCCTTCTATGCTAAATGAGGGAAGGTGACCTCTTTATTTATAGGAATTCAGGCTTATCCACCCTATCTCTAAGATAGGATAGGAAATCTCTTCCGGCCAATCATATTCCATGCCTAAACTCTTGCCTTTACATGTAGGCTTATCTTCTAAGATAAGATAAACCTTATCATCTCACATGGGTTCCACCTTTTTAGTCTTTTCCACAAATAAAATACACAAAATATTTATGACATCACTCTTTGTCCTTATTACAAATATAATATTTCTAATTCCTAATCATGTAGACCCTACTTCTCTACTTACCCCAACTTTGACATTTTAACATTACCGGACCACTTACAACAAATATTTACTTTTACCATAACATTCCTATTGTACTTTTGATCATTCTTGTACTCTACTTTATTTGTGGCACCGCATCGACAACGCCATTATCTTCTATCGACGCCACTACTAATCATACTTACCAACATCCTATTCCTAATAAATACATAATAAAATAGAAATTAAGGAGGAAAATTTTAATGTTGACAGATCCCAATTGCATGCCAAAAGAAGGGGCCTTTAGCTGGCTAGTTTATAAAGGGAAAATACTCACACAGATTAGGAGGAGAAAATGGGGTTATCAAGGCCCCCCTTCGATGCCTTCTCTGTGAACAAGATGAAGAAGATATAGACCATCTCATGCTCCATTGTCCATTCACCTTCTAATGTTGGTCCTAATTATGCTCAAAATTGGAATTGGCTTGGGTTCTTGCCACCACAATTAAAAATGCATTGGAATCTTGGCCTATCCTTAAAAAACTTGCTTCCATATGGGTAGGTAGTCCCTTCCTTCTCATCGACACATCTGGTGGGAAAGGAACTTACGCCTCTTCAGGGATTCTTCCTCAGGGGTACAGTCTGTAATCCATAAATTGGAAGTAGTAATCTTGGAAAATGTTAGTTCCAATTGCAGCAAACTGGCTAATTTCTCCAATTAGGATGCTTTGATAAGGAAGGCATGGCCTCTCATCAAGCTTCCCCTCTAGGTTCCCTTCAAAATCAAGGAAAATCAGATGCAGAAAAAAGGATCATAAGAAACCTAATCAGATGGTCCCCACCCCCGGTTTCGTAAGTTAAAATTATATGGGGCTTCCAAAGGGAACCCTGGGATTTTGGGGGGGTGTGTAATTCATAATGAGATAGGTGACTTAATCATCATTGGTTCCTTTCACCTTTAGGAAGGCACTTGTAATCAAGAAGAAGCGCAAGCTCTCCTCTTTGGCATCAAAAGAGTAGTGGAATGCAGATGCACCCGTATGTACATAGAGGGTGATTCACAAATAATCATTCAAGCCATCACTTCAAGTAAGGCTTCTAATTGGAATCTCAATTTCTACATATCCAACACTATGTTTTGGTTGGCCAAATTGGAGACTTGGTACATTGGTCATGTGTTCAGAGAGGCTAATGTGGCGGTGGATCACCTTGCAAATCATGGGGTGTTACAAGAAATTGATGCCATCACTTCCAATGATAAATCCATATGGTTGAGATTGGCCATCATTTTGGACAGTGAAGCCATCCGAGGTCATGAGTAATTTTCATTGAGGTGGCACGTTGTAAGTCCTTTTAACCTGGAAGTTTGGACATATTGTTTTCATGACATAAATTTCGTCTGCTTTGGTTTTCAATTTTTGCTAAGGTTTATTGAATGGAGACCATGCCCTACCCAAGTCTTTATTTAAGGGGTGAGACTTAAGATATGGCCTTTTATGACCCATTCTCCACTTCTAGGATGAAAACCATCTTCTGTATCCCCCCCATGCACGGCTAAATAAATCAAGCACATCATTGGGGAAAACTTCTTGCAGGGTCATGAACGGTCACATGTGAATGCGCAGAGATAATGTCATTGTTTGTGACCAATATTCTGCTAATTAGGGAGGACAAGGTGGAGGTGGTTCTGATTGCTCACAATTTCTTCTATGCAAGGCACATAGCTGGTCTGGAGGAATCAATGTGGAACTTTTGCATGCCCTCAAGCTCCATGCAGATTTCAGATGTCAGTGGTTCAAACATGGTGGCTATGGAATACATTTCTGAATTGGAAAGGCGTAACAAGATCCTTAGGAGTTTTGCAATTACTGTGCATAAAAATGTAGGATGAAGGGTTCGAGCCTGCATACATATCCCCCTTGACTTGGAAGAGTTGGATGCTCCCAATGTGTCGATTCCCCTAGGGTGGTTAAACTCAAAACCCAGGGAAAATTATCCTATGATTTTCTGCTGAAATTTTCCAAGGCTAGATAAGTGACACATTGTTTCATTGGCTGCAAAATGAAGATTGAAGTTGTGGCAGAGGCCAACAAGCAGGTGAAAGAGGAGGTAGTTGAAGTATCTGACTAATTATGGTAGTCTAAATTGTATAGGATATGTGTTTTTGATGATTTTTCTTTTTACATCAAGGTGGTCTCTCTTCATGGTTTTCTTGTAAACCACCCTGATTCTTGAAATATCGATATATCATATGTAGTGAGGGAGGGGACCCAAGACCCCCCTAGTTCAAAGCTCTGGTCAAAAACATTTTATTATAAAAAAAATCAATGTGTAAATGTCCCTATTGTAGGCATTCCCACAATGTTGTAGGAATCCCTCGGGATAAAAGGGGTATAATAAGAGGAAATGTGTGAAATATGTGATCTAAGTAGGTGCATTAGGTAATATGCCCCCAAGGTATGAGGTTGTAGAACTTGATATGGGCAAAAAATTCTATGGAATATAGTCATTTGATGTGTGTAATGAAGCTCATGTGTAGATTTCTAAATTTGAATTATCATAATGGCTCAAGTCTATACCTTAGTCAAACAAGTCACATGGAATTCATGGTTTTGTATTTTTGATATATATATATATATATATATATATATATATATATAATAGGTATAATAGGTTGTCAACTAGATTGATGTTAATTGTTTTGGGATAGAGTCCATAATGGTAAAATCAATATGGAAGGGTTTGAGGTATTTGTTCCCTCAACAATCACTTTGGACCCATGAAATGCATTGCATCATTAGGTAATGACTTAGTCATAAACACATAATGTGTGGGTTGTGCAAGGTGTGTGTGTGTGTGTGCAAGGTGTGAAGTGTGAAAAGCTATCTAATAATCATGTCAATGGGATACTATATACCATACCATGGATAATGCAAATAAGTAATGTTTTTCGATGAATAATGGCCTCTTAAATATCAAATATATCCATGTAAAATGTGATACTCTATGTGGGCATCTTCAATATTGTCTATGAATATATGATGTGGGTCACATGTGGTCTTATTAACTATAGGATCTCTATGTGAATGAGAGTGCATTGTTTATTGATTATCACTCATGCATGGCTACTTGCCAAAATATTATGCGTCATGCATAGGTAGATGTCATAAAGTGTGTCAAATGAGAAGTAGGAGTCACCACATGTTCACATGGATGCTATGTCAATGGGTATTTTTGGATATTATCAAATTTCTATCTATTTATTTGTGTAGGTTGTTCCTCCATATGGAACTCTATTTGTGGAGTTGGTGTTAGAGTATGCATTATTGTGTTTCCATTGTTGTTAGAGTTTGCACCAAAGGAAGGTGAATGGAGGTGGAAATAAATAAAAGAAACTCCTATACTCTGCTTCAAGGAGAGTTAAGGAGAATGGTGCATGGAATTAATTAAAAAGAATGGTTTTCTATCTTTGGAATCATGGAGAGATAAGATTAGTTAATTAAAAATAAACGGTTGTTCTATTTTGGCACAAGGATGGAAGAAATAAGAAAAGCATGCAACAATATATTCATGGAGTTTGCCGCCAAGAATAGAAAAGTGGGATTTTAATAATAGCAATTGTTGTTCAAGTCAAAGGTTGGTGTCAAGCATGAGGAAGGGACAAATAAATAAATAAATGAAAGGAGTTGTTCTAGAAGGTGTCACCAAATAGGAATGGGAATAAATGAATAAAACAACGGAACTTATGTCCCATGTGCTAAGTATAGAAGGGAAAATAAATAAAATAAAATAAGAATTGTTGCCTTGTTCCCAAGCGCCAAGTAGAAAAAGAAATAAAATAAATTTATTAGTTGTTGCTTCAGTTTAGTGTTGGCGCCATGGAGGGATAGAGTAAAAAAATAAAATTAAACTGTTGTTAGTGTTGGCACCAAGGATGATAGCTTAATTAAATAAATAAAATAGATAGTTGTTGCCCATGCGGAAGGGATTGTAAGAGAATTAAATAAATAAAAATAACAATAGTCTATTTGGAAGAGAACAATAGTCTATTTTTAGCTTGGAGCAGTCCATATAGGCTGATTTTTATTATAAAATAGACACACTGGGCTGATTTGCTTTGGCATGTTTAGCCTTGTACTTGCACCTTTGAATAAATATGGTTTCACGTTTTCCCTCTCTCTCATTGTTGTTTTCATATTTTTTCATTGTGTTTGATAGGATATTGTGTTTTCCTTAGTGTGGAATCCAATCCCTCTACCATTGTCATTCTTCTTAAACCCTTGAATTTATTATGTAAAATAGCCTAGAGTTGTGCGAGGTGTGTGGATCTTCAATTTCTCTTTATGCAGAGTTATAAACAAGTGTTAAATTATTGGTGTATCACCCTATTTTCGATATTTTGCATTCCTCTTCCATTTTCCTTGTCAATTATTTCATTTTTAGGTGATTCACAAAGCAACCAGAGACACACCAATCTTTATCGGGTGCAACTTTTGGGTGAAAACAAATTCGGCATGCCCAATGGGGAAAAGTATTCAAAGATTGATTTTGGTTTAATAATTTGCGAGAGAAAAAGTATTAAAAATTAATATCCGGCGACTCATTGGGTTTTCACAGACATATTGGTTGTAGACTATTCAAAACTAATGCCAAAAGTGACCACCAGGTCAAAATCTAAAGGTACTCCTTTTGTTTACATTCTTATAAAAGAAGTAGATTTAATAAATCCTCTCCATATACTTATTGAGTTAGCAAGCTAAATTAATTTCCCAAAATCCCATAGCTTCCCGCTCTAAATTTCCTAATGGCTCTTCCTAGAAACGAAGCTTTTGTGACCTTTAATGATGGCATCCCTTGAATATTAATGTATACAATGATATCTCTACTTCCACATTAAATAGTTTACCATTCTTTACTAGTCAAACTCAAACCACTCCTGTAGAGCATATTAGAGATGTTGCAAATATTTGCTTTATTTATAATATAACTCAGGAGAATGTAGCCATGAGACTCCTTGCAGCTTCCTTTAAGGATAAATCCTTGCAATGGTACATAAATATACGTATTAACTCTATCAATTCTTGGGATCAATTAGGAACAACCTTGTGTAGCCAATTTGGGTACAAATTTAACCTCCTATCCATGATTGAGTAATTGAACACAATAAAAACAGCCCCAAAGAGTTCATGGCTGATTTTAACATAAGATTCTAGAGAACTTGGTGAAGAATTCCCATGTCATTAAGCATACAACAAAGCATGGATTCTTGTACTATTTAAAATCCCTAAATAGTGATGTTGTACTAATCTAGTCCATGTGAGGTAACACAATCATTGGTTCCTTTGATTTAGCCATTAGAGTTGAAAATAATCTCATACAAGCTGGAAAAATTTCACCTAGACATCCCATGCATATCATTCCAAATATTCAGCCACTAATACTGGCTATAAGCCAACATCCAAGAGCAACTAACTAAATAGTTACTAATCCAAATCATCCCACTAAGTTGAGTGAAATAATCGGTATTTTGAAAGCTTTTGGAAATAAATTTGTATCTATTGAAAAACAACTTGCTCAACCTTACAGACCATATCAGGCTCCATTTCAATTTGCTAGACCATCATACCTAGCATATCCACAAGTAGGCATGTTATCTCTCGAAAGTGCACCCTGTAGAGAGATGGTTCAGAAGCTTTCTACGGCTTGCACAATTGATCTCTCTCTTTCGTAGATACAATGGAAACACCTCAAGTCTGTGGGTATACCTATTTTGAGGCGAGTCTTTGCGATTAAAAGGTCGGTTCCTTATTGATGTATCCTAAATTGATTTTCTGGGATTAAGGGTAAAAGATGGCTGTGAAATAACTGGATTGGGGTGATACACCAAATTTATATGAGGGATTTGACTGAGTATATGCACAATTGCTATGAGAAGGATTCTTGATGCACGAGCCAACAGTTTTCTATAGAATATTTAAGGGAAAACACTTGGTCAGATGCGAGGGAAAATCACAACAGTATTGATAAGTTAACATGCACATTAAAATTTAGTAGAAAATACTAAATTTTGTAGTAGGGTAAGATGATTGGTCAAGGAATTTGCATTCACAAGACTAATAGAAACATACACAAGACTGTAAATAATTGGAAAGGTAGAAAATACTTCACACACAGAAGACAAAACGGCAAAAATTACTTCAGTACTCCTATATCCAAAATTCCTCCAAGAATCTCCTTCGTGCTTTACAAAGGCACACAATATATAGCAAAAATAAAATTTTCCCACCCTTCCTAAAAATAGCCTAAGGTTGTACTCACCCATGCATCCTAATTTTATCCTTTATTTAATAATAAATAAAGGGATAAAATAATACAAACTAGTACAAGAGGCATTAATAGCCATTGATTACATCTCAGTCAACTGAAGTTGATTGTTCTATTTTAAATAAAGCTGAGTGAATAATTTTTTAAAGATAGATTACTTGCTAGGCAAGTTCCTCTCCATGAACATGCAACTTTGTAGTCTTCTCTATTCTGTCATGTTGTGAAGGCATGTTACAAAACAACTCTCTGCTGTGAGTAAATAAATCAAAATATTTACAATATTTGCAAAACAAACACCCAATGTGGGGCCACCTGCCATGTGTACATATTCTGATGCTGACATCTCTTTTGGCTCCAAAAGGTCACAATAGTGACATACTACCAATTATCTCCTTGAAGTGGGGACCACCCTTTGATATTGAACTTATGTATAGTTTAAGTTTGGCCACCTTGTGGACTTGGCAGATTACTTATGGTTTATTAATATATCTGCCCCTTTTGGTTATCATGGTCATATATAGTTGTCGACACTTGATTTTCTTTGGATATATTGCATGGTTTATACTTTAGAATTTCACCTTTTCGGTGATCATTGGTGAACATGATTTGGTTGGCCCCTTCTGCATGGTGACTCACCCCTTGGAAATATTTTCGGTGGATTTTGTTTAATGCTAACCTAACTGCGGTTAGGGTTTCACTGACTCCTTTGGTTTGCATTGGAACTTCTCTTGGTGATGATTGACGATCTTTGTCCTTTTTCATTGTGGCTATTGATCTGTGATCTGTGGTTGATTGCTTTTGGCCCGCATTGAATATGGTCGGTGGATTTTAACTGTAGTTAGTTTCTTTGAGCCTAGAGCTCGATCCTTAGCCGTTGATCTTTGTACTTGGCTAAAGCTTGATCGTTGATCCCCGACCCTCGGTTAGGGTTTTGTTGACTCTCTCTCGAGTTTTCATAATAAATAGTGTATTCAACCCTCAAACACATTTCATTTGTTTTTCGGTTGTGTGGGAGAAGACTTGGAAAATTTTTCTTGGACGCCATCGATTTGATCTCAAGTTTTGGTTTAACCTTCTCTTGGAGGATTTGCAGATCGATATTATCTTGGAACTCGAGCATCTCTGCATTCGGGTTATTCTTTGTAGACAAGTATACATGTATTCCTTGGTTGATTCTTTGTCGAGTTGGGTTCTTTAACTTTTTGTAGAGTTTTTCTGACCAACATCTTGGTTGTTTCGAGCTCCGGGTTGGCTTTTCTTGCAAGATCTGATCATTTTTTATTGGTTGTCATGGTCTTCGAGCTCAGCTTTGCTTCGAGATAAATCTCTCGCATTCTCGTGGAACTCTGTGAGAACTTTGTAGGTCTCAATTTCTTTTAGTAAGTGAAATATTTAGAGTTTGAAGACCCATTTTATCTGGGTATTTCTCTTTGTTCGAGCTATGATTTTGTATTGTTCCTTTGTGGTGAGCCTCCAAGCTTTAGTTATGAATGTTGAGTCTTTGAGCTCGATTTTGTTATCTGAATCTTGTAAATCTCTATTTTCTGAGTATAGAGTTTTTTTACTTAGAAAAATAGCCACCATTGATGAATTGTGGATTTGTATGTTTTAAGATACGGGTATTTGCAATTTCTCTTGAAACCGAAATGTGAATTTAGAAATTTCTTTGTGCTTCTTTCTACTGGTTGGCCACCATTGGATCATGATTTCTTGGTCTGTATGGTAGGTTTTGTGCCTCTCTCAGAGTAGATCTAGGGTATCTATCTGAAGCTATAGCCACCTGTATTTTCCCTTCCATTGTATGCATTTTAGGACTTTGCATAAGTTTCACTTTGGCTTAATCTGGGTAGTTTACGGACTCCATGCGTATAAGCTTTTGCTATGTATTTTAATTCTGCTTTGCTCCAAAATCCTCGCCTGTAATAAGACGTAAATTCACCTGAATTGTGCCTGAGAAAGGCCACTACGACTACTTGCTCATTAGATTTCTGTATCTCTATCCATTTACTTTCGAGCTCGAATTTGATAGATTGCCCATATATGAGTTCTGATTTTCTCAAATTACCATTTTCTGTGATTACTGAGCTCTATCCTATGGCCATGATTTGAGTATTTTCTGGAGGATGAAGCTAAGTCAATACATTTCAAACCTTGTGTCTAGATGGTGTATTATCCTGAGTGACCATTATTGTACATTCAGAACTCTTTTATCTTTGTAGCTGCAAATTATCTTCCTGGAGGCTTAAAGAATGGAAGGGTGGCTTGGGCCACCATGATTTTGGTGTTGCTTCTCTTCTTATCTACCTCTACCTCCTCTCTGTATGAGTTTCTATTGATTGTTTGGACTGGTGGAACAATAAAACCTTGATTCACCGTTTATCCTTTTAGAGATCTTCATCCTTTACTCTGATCTTGAATTGATATACCTATTCTGAAAAGATAGTTATACCTTAAATCTGGGTTATTATCTCTTTCTGAAGCCCTTTATAACTGTAGATTTTACTTGAATTACTTCTCACTTCTAATGGCATCATGAGATAGCTCCTTTGTTTACCTGTAATGGCTTCTGATCATGTCATAGATGAGTACTACTTTTCTTGAATGAAAGTAATTCATTGACATTGTAGTATTTCTGTGCTCTCATATTTGCTTCATTTCTAAAATACTTGACTGTGAAAGTATAATAGTGGTTGCATTGTTTCTATTATGTGAACTTGTAATATGTAAGTGCTTTTCTAAAAAATAGAAGCAATATTTTAACTATTTCAGATATTATTTTCAGGGCATATACCTTGATTCAGATGCTTTATTTCCTTTCTGTAATTGTTTCTTACTTAGATGCTTACTGAAAAATTTGAAATTTTGATTTTTTATGTTGAATCCGTGGAATTTTTTTTGTATAATCATTTCTATAATGCCTTTTCCAGAAATAGTAGCTGTATTTTATGATCCAGAATACAAAAAGTAACACTTTTCTTGCTGAACTGATATAGAAATTTGAGAACTGAAAATATGTTAGCTATTTATCTTGATCATGTGATGCTTTTCTGCTTCTGTATCACTTATTTGATTTGCATAGTTCCTTTAAAGCACGTAGTAATTGAAAACAACATGATGAAAAGTTGTAAATGTCCATTTTACATGGCGAAGCCTCACAAAATTTTCCCAGAATCTTCTCTCTCATCCTGTTTCAGCTGTAATCCCTTCTTTCCATTTAGCTTCAGCTTCTTGAAATCTGATTCTCCCTCTTCTGCTGTAACTAAAACAAGTGTTTCTATCTTCCACTCTCTCTTTTGTACTGTAAACTCTTCCATTTTAGAATAGTTGTTGGAACTTTTAATTACATTCTTCCTTTCATTGCACACACTTATGACTTGTCTATTTTTATTTTTGGCTGCAACATGTACTGTACACTTAGGAAAACATTTAAAAATATTTAGGCTTTTTGGCCTCTCTTAGGTCCATGTTTTTCTTCTTTATGAGTGAATAAAGCATGCATGCAGTTCTCTTCTTTAAGTAGAATACATCTCCTGTTAGGGGAAGATTCATATTGATGAATTAGGATAGTGTAGGAATATGGTTTGATCCTTGAGCTCGAATCGACGGTTTTATTTTTTCTCATTTTCAAGTACAGTGGCCTCTTTAATGAAGAAAAGGCAAGAGTAGAGATGCTTCAATCGAAGAAAGAAATCCCCAAGGAAATGATGGGTTCACTCATTGCTTTCTCTTTTATGCATGTGTACCTTTCTTTTCAGTAGTTGTACTTTACTTTTTAGTTACATCCCACGGCTTGTGTGGGAAACATTTCAAAACTCCTTATGAATATAACATTGAATTTTGTAAATGAGTTGTATATTTCTTTCTACATTTCTGCTTTCTGTATGGATTGTATAATGAACTAAACAACTTAGTAACACAATTGAATGTCTTAATCATGAAGGAAAGAACATTGAATAGAACTTGTAACATTCAAAAGTAATGAACTCTAATTTTATGTGATCTGCACTTATGTCATTGTTCCAAAACTTTATGCTTCACCTAATCTACATTGGATGTCCTCATCAAGACAACACAACTTTCCTTTGGGGTTTGTGTTCTTTTTCTTTGAGGATAGTTATGAAATCACAGACTATGTGATTTGTCACGTTTTGTTAAAGCACACATAGCTATATATTTCATGCAATCTTTTAAAGAAATCAACAAGTAACGACATAATCTAGAAAAATATCCCTAGCTTAGGTATATTTCACCAATGCTATCAATCATAACAAAGTTTCGAGTTGCCCATTTTTGCACAAGTGTAAAAATATTCAACATTTCTGGCGATCCTACGGGGAAATTTTCCTACTAGCTTATATACTAGTGCCTTGCTCTTGTGCATTGGGCATGGAGTCCAAACATGTAACAACAATTTGCCTTTTCTGAAAGGTCCAACCCTTCCAAAATGAAACTAAAACTGGTAAAGGATCTGGTAAACCAGATCATGCACACGAATGAACTTATGTAAATAAAGAACAATGAAATGTATAGAGACTACACTTATTAAATGGAAATCCTACTCTAACAATCACTGTAAGATATTCAATAACAATGTTTGAGAAACACACCATTCACAGGAATGGGAAGTTCCTCTCCATTCAACTTTGAAAGTTGGAAAGCATTATACTCCTTGCTAGCTGAAATCATGTAAGGATCACTCCAGATTGTATCAAATTTTGTGTGTCTTCATGGCTTTGCATGATCGGTGTTCCATTTTAACACAATATCTCCTTCATTGAAGACTCTGAATTTTGCTTTCTTGTCAAAAGTCTTCTTGATTTGTTTTCGATTCTTTTCCATATTTAAATGAGCTTGATCTCTTAGCTCTTGTAATTCCATTAACTCTACATATTGAACCTGTAATGGTTCATTCTCAAGTAGCTCCATTTGATGCAAAAATCTAATGTGGGTAACTCAACTAAAATAGGCATTCTTGCTTCTTTTCCATACACAAGTTTGTATGGTGAATTACCAACTGATCTCTTAGGAGTCACTCTGTCAGCCCAAAGTGTTGAATTCAACATCAGATGCCAAGATCTTTAATTATCATTGAGTGTTCTTCTGATGATTCTTCACATATTCGTGTTAGTACTCTCAGCTAAACCATTACCTTGTGGGTAATAATTAGATGAATAACTTAGATATATTCCATGGTTGATAGCCCAATCTGTTATCTTTGCACCAAGGAATGCTAAAGCATTATCTGATATGATAGTTGCTGGAACACCAAATCTGCAAACTATTCCTTCATAAAAGGATAGTATCGAAGCTTCATTAGCATCTTTTAAGGCTATTGCTTCAGTCCATTGTGTAAAATAATCTGTAGTAGTTAAGATCCACTTATGTCCTTGTGATGATGGTGGATTTATCATGCCAATAAAGTCAAGACCCCACTGCATAAAAGGTTGATCAGCTGAAATAGGTTGTAAAGGCAACGAAGCTAAACATTCTTTTCCAACAAAGAAAGCACATTTCTTACACTTTCTAATCCATTCAAAACAGTCTTTGAATATGCTAGGCCAATAGTAACCTACTTTCATGATTTTTAAAGTCTGTAGTACGTGCTGAGAAGTGACCTCTTGCAGGTCCTTCATGGAATTCTGATAATATTTTCTAAATTTTATCATAGTCAACACATCGCAACAAGATTCCATTTATATCCCTTTTGAACAACACACCATCAATGAAAATATAAGGTACATCTTTTAATCTGAAATATCTTCTTTTATTCTTATCCATACCTTCCGATAGGTGCCATGTTGTAAGTAGTTAACCAAATCAGTCATCCACCTTGATTCTTGGATCTCTCGAGCAAGTTTAGGTTGCTGATTTTCTGGTTGGACTATGATATTTGATTGTTGATACACAATTTTAGCATCGTTGTTATGAATCTTTGGGTTCCATAGCTTGCTGTTTTTCCATATCAGTAATTAGATGTTCACATAAACCTTTTCCTCGAACTATTTTAGCAACCCAAATATCAACATCATACTCCATGACCTTTGTTATCTAGTTTGCTCTTTTCTCATTTAACTCCTTATTTAGTAAGAATGCTTTCACACTTGGATGAGAAACAAGAATGTGGATTTTATTGTTCGAAAGCATATACTTGAAATTATTTAGTCCTCTGACTACTGAAAGTACTTGTTTTTCAAGAAATGTGTACCTTGTTTCATAATCATGCAAACTCTGTCCGAAGAAAGCAATTGGCTGCTCAATATTCTCATCATTAACCTGAGTTAAAATAGTTGAGATTGTTTCAGCTCTGCAAGTGCATACATCATAAAATATTTATCAAAATTTGGATTTGCAAGAGTAGGAGCCTGAGAGAGCTATTTTGATTGCTTCAAAACCTTCTCTCCCTTCGTTGGTCCAAGAGAATGTTTTCTCTTTCTTTAACATAGTTGTTAATGGTTTGACCAATGCTGCAAAATCTGGAACAAATCTTCTAACAAAGTTGATTTTTCCCAGAAAACTCTGTAATGCCTTCTTATGATGAGGCAATGATAGCTGTGATATAGCTTTGATTCTGAAAGGGTCAATTTCTAAACCTTTCGTAGAAACAATATGGCCAAGTAGTTTACCTTGATGTATTGAAAAGATAGACTTCTTGGGGTTCAAGGATATTCCAAACTATCGACATAATGAAAAGTCTCGCTTAAATGCATTAGATGTTCTTCAGGATCTTTTGAAAATATGGTAACATCATCTAAATAAAAAAGTATGCATTTATTTAATAGGTGTGAAAATCCATGTCCATTGCACGTTGAAACATTGCACCGGCATTTGAAAGACCAAAAGGCATTCTTTTGTAAGCATAAGTACCCCACTTGGTGGTAAAAGTTGTTTTATACCTATCTTCTTCTCGGACTAAAATATGATTATATCTATTGTAACCATCTAGAAGAGATAGTCTATCTGAACTTGAGACTATTCTCAAAATTTGATCCATGTTTGGTAGTGGGTAATGATCTTTTAATGATGCTTTGTTAAGATCTTTGAAATCCACACATAATCTGATTTCTCCATTCTTCTTCCTTATAGGAACAAGATTTGCTACCCAACTTGAATGCTTAACTGGAAAGATAATACCTGATTCAATCAACTTGGATAACTCTTTCCTCATAAGAGGTTCTATTCTGGGATTTACAGGCCTTTGTTTCTGCCTGACTGGTTTAGAATTTGGCTACAATTCGATAGTATGTTGTGCTAAATTGGGATCAAACCCTTTCAGGTCTTGGTATCTCCAAGTGAAAACATCTTTAAATTCTCTACAAAGATTAATAAATGATTGTTTTTAGCTGAGGAACATACCTTTCCGAGAAGTAAATTTTTCCTTCATCAATTGAAATCTCTTCATAGTTATCAGCATGCGTTGACATCTTAGTTTTATCTTTTCTTAACTAATCATCAGTACTGAAGATGTCTTCCAAAGTGACAAGACCTCGAGGTAATTTATTTGTCTTTAGTTGAACAATCTGATCACTGTATAAATGTTGTAATTTATCCTGATTTACTGCAGAAAATTCAGCTTCCTGCTGTAAAAACCTGCAGATTTGATCATCATTTTCAAAAACCTACCAATTTAAATCATTATCAGGTATTGAGGGCCTAACAATTAGCTTAATATGAGGCTGAATTTTACTATTTTCCATCTGTTCCAGCACTTCGAAACTAGCACCAACTGCTGCAAGTCTATCTGCATGCTTGTTTTCAGTTCTAGGAATAGACTGAATATTAATGGCGTTGAAATATTCCATTAAGTTTGAAACTCTATGTCTGTAAGACTTCATTAGTGGATTCTTACAAACATTGAAGTTTTTTACTTGATTGATAACTAACTCAGAATCACCAAAGATTTGTAATGTGTTGATACCTTTCTTTCTGGCCCAAAGTAAGCCATGAATTAATGCTTCATATTCAGCTACATTACAAGTACATGGAAATTGGAGAATCAAAGCTGAGAAATACCTTTTTTTTTTCGGGAAGTGAGCATCAAACCTGCTCCCTGTCCTTTCTTGTTCTTAGCTCCATCAAAATGAAGCTTCCAAATCCCTTCTGCTAAATTTTCTGTTTTAGATAGCAAGGGAAGTGGTGTATTTTCTTCATGCATACAATACACACCAAAAATATGTTCTTAAACTTCCTTAAAAGGATCATGGGCATGTTATTCAACTGTATTTTCATCCATAAACATGTTAGAAACACCATCTAATGCTGAAACCTAAGCTACATCATCAAAATTAGATTGCTCTAAAGCTGAGTAATTAGCTACTGCATTTGGAGAATGAGGATCAATATGGAATCTGGCCAATGGTTCTGAATTGATAGTAACCTTAGTTCCATAACGTGTAGTAAAAAATAAGGACCAATCCGAAGAGAGATAAAATCCTATTTTTGTTGTGAAATCTCTAGATAAGCACAAGGAAAAGTATGGAGGTAGATATATAACAATAACATCTTCGAGAATAGAAACATAAATATTTGATTACCCCAATCGTATTAGTTGCAGTCCCATCGTGGTGTCAAACACTCCTTTCTATAGGTTCATACTTTTGCAGGCCCACTTTTTCGCAATTGCTTTTGGCATAAGCGTGCTACTTGCACCACCTTTGTCAACCATGCAATTACGAACTAGGTTCTTACCAATAATCAATGATAAATAAAATGGTGGTGGTTTCTTGATGTCATGTGCATTGTAACCTTATGAACCATCCACTTAACTTCTTTAATGCGGTCTTGCTCAAACGTTCCAAGGACCATGTCATCTTCTAAACTTCCTTTTATGTTGTATTTGAAGAAATCTTTACTTAGCTAGTTCATGATAAAGTAAATCTTGTTGTCTAGTAATACTTAGAGTGTCCCACATTGAGATGTTAACATTATGCTTTTTCATTACATCAACAATGTTAAAAGAAGAAAAAATTTTAGAGACATAATCAACTGTCTTAGAGTAGGCCTTACCGAAAACTGATTCTGCTTCAGCTACCTTGGATATCTGAGGTACAAACAGTCTTCTTGGATCAGGCTGTAGCTATTTTTCTACTCTTTACTAGTTGAAACACTTGATGTTCTTTATGGGACAACAGGGTTGTTGGCTGGTTTTGGGGCTGTAGATGTTGTAGTATTAGTGACGGTAGGCAAAACAGGCCTATTTTGCTATTTTTACTTTCAGAACTTTTTCTTGAGCTCTAGTGGTGACTGCAATGAAGTCATCCTCATTGAAACTGACTAGATTTTGTTCAAGTGCTTTCTGAACATGAGTTTCTTGCTGCCCACTCTCCATTTGAGGCATGAACAATGCTTCAGATTGAGGTTGTGTAACAAGATTTAGGTTCAGAAAAGCATTTGGGCAATTAGCAGCTGAATGAGGTTGATTGCAAGGCTGGCACCACTCTTCCGTAGCCATGTTGACTGGAACTAAGGCATTAGATGTACTAGGAACGTTTGGATCAAATCTGTCTTTGTTGATAAGGCTGCCTATAATTTTGATTCTATTAGTAAGGCTGCCTATTTTGCTGATTTTGCTAATAAGGAGCTTGATAAGGTCTGCTAGGCAATGCAAGTTTGTTTTCAATTGATGTCAGATTATTTCCCATAGTTTGCAAAGCTTTAAACACATCTGAAGATGGGGCTGCAATAATAGGCTCTACAATTGAAATAGGTTGTGGAATAGGGGCTAAATCTACCAAAAAGGCATTGAAGGCCTTGGTGCTAATTTTCCAGCTTGAATAAGGCTTGTTTTCGATTTTATAGCAATTTCATAGGCATCAAGAAGAGTTTCACCTCCCATAGATTGAATCATAGTTGAAATATCGCTATTTAATGCTCTGAGATAATAAAGGAAAGCGTGATCAACTTGAGGCTTAGCACTTGCTAGGATTCTTTCCCAAGTTCTAGAAAAATGGATATTGAAGCTAGACATGTACTCATGAGGGGCTCTTTTAATAGTAGACAGTTTTTCTATAAGAGATAAATGATCTAAATTTTCCTCGAAGCTGCTTCAATAATTTTTCACCTAAGTTATCCCAAGTTCGTATGCTTCCAATTTCTAGGTTTTTGTACCTTTGCAAATCTTGTCCCTTAAAAGATGCGAGTTAAAAGTCTTAAAGCTACGTCTTCATGAGTGATATTATGGGTGCACATATGGTTGGAACATCTTTAATATGTTCAAGGTGTAACTTGATTTTCACCGGTGAACGATGGCAAACTCTTCATTCGGCAGCATTGAGAATATCATGATAAACTTGAATTACTAATGGGCTGCCATTAGTAAAGGTCACAAAATTTCTAGGTGGTTGGATAGCCATTTGGAAAAATGGGATATTGATAGAAAATTTGATACGTGGTGAAGGAATATCAGGAGGGTTATCAAAACCAGGTCTATTATAAGGTAAAGTATTACCAACTCTTCTCCTTCTAGCAGAATTCAAAGGTAAAGAAACAAATTCAGGAGGAATTCCTCTTACCAATGATCTTGTAGTCACTTTAGGCATGGAACATGCTACAATACTAGTCTGATATTAGCTTAATGGAGTCACCAAAAGATTCTAGAATCTTTAGAATAAATTGCTGCATCTTGCTCCTGAAAGTGGCTTTTATAAATACTGTAAATCTGCTGTAGATCTACTGTAGATCTATTGTAGGTCTGAAACTTGCATGCAGATCTGATTTGTTGTCCCACTGGGCATGCCAAAAACTATTATCTCTCAAAAGTGCACCTTGTAGAGATATGGCTGCAGGTTTTCTAGTGCTTGCACAATTGATCTCTCTCTTTCGTAGATACAATGGAAACACCTCAGGTCTGTGGGTATACTTATTTTGAGATGAGTCTCTGGGATTAAAAGGTCGGTTCCTTATTGATGTATCCTAAATTGATTTTGTGGGATTAAGGGTAAAAGATGATTGTGAAATAACTAGATTGGGGTGATACACCAAATTTATATGAGGGCTTTGACTGAGTATATGCATGATTGCTATGAGAAGGATTCTTGATGCATGAGCCAACAGTTTTCTGCAGAATATTTAAGGGAAAACACTTGGTTGTACTAAGGAAAAATCACAACAGTATTGATAAGTTAACATGCACATTAAAATTTAGCAGAAAATATTGAATTTTGCAGCAGGGTAAGATGATTGGTCAGGGAATTTGCATTCACAAGACTAATAGAAACATACACAAGACTGCAAATAATTGGAAAGGCAGAAAATACTTCACACACAAAAGGAAAAACTGGCAAAAATTGCTTCAGTACTCCTATATCCAAAAGTCCTCCAAGAATCTCCTTTGTGCTTTGCAAAGGCACACAATATATAGCAAAAATAAAATTTTCCCACCCTTCCTAAAAATAGCCTAAGGTCAAATTTCTACTAAAATTTATCCTTTATTTAATAATAAATAAAGAGATAAAATAATACAAACTAGTACAAGAGGCATTAATAGCCATTGATTACATCTCAGTCAATTGAAGTTGACTATTCTATTTTAAATAACTTATTTGAGTGAATAATTTGTTAAAAATAGATTACTTACTAGGCAAGTTCCTCTCCATGAACATGCAACTTTGTCTTCTTCTCTATTTTGTCCTGTTGTGAAGGCATGCAAAAAAACAACTCTCTACCTATGAGTAAATAAATCAAAATATTTGCAATATTTGCAAAACAAACACCCAATGTGGGGCCACCTGCCATGTGTACATATTTTGATGCTTGACATCTCTTTTGGCTCTAAAAGGTCACAATAGTGACATACTGCCAATTATCTCCTTGAAGTGGGGACCACCCTTTGATATTGAACTTATGTATAGTTTGAGTTTGGCCACCTTGTGGACTTGGCACATTACTTATGGTTTATTAAGATATCCACCCCCTTTTGGTTATCATGGTCATATATAGTTGTCGGCACTTGATTTTCTTTGGATATATTGCATGGTTTATACTTTATAATTTCACCTTTTCGGTGATCATTGGTGAACATGATTTGGTCGGCCCCTTCTGCATGGTGACTAACCCCTTGGAAATATTGTCGGTGGCTTTTGTTTAATGCTGACCTAACTACGGTTAGGGTTTCACTGACTCCTTTGGTTTGCATTGGAACTTCTTTTTCTCTGATGATCATCGATCTCTATCCTTTTCATCATGGCCGTTGATCTGTGACCTGTGGTTGATTGCTTTCGGCCTGCATTGAATATGGTTGGTGGGTTTTAACTGTAGTTAGTTGCTTTGAGCCTAGAGCTCGATCCTTAGCCGTTGATCTTTGTACTTGGCTGAAGCTTGATCATCGATCCCCAACCCTCGGTTAGGGTTTTGTTGACTCTCTCTCAAGTTTGCATAGTAAATAGTGTATTCGACCCTCAAGCACATTTCATTTGTTTTTCGGTTGTGTGGGCGAAGCCCTGGAAAATTTTTCTTAGATGCCATCAATTTGATCTCAAGCTTTGGTTTAACCTTTTCTTGGAGGATTTGCGTCGATATTTGCTTGGAACTCGAGCATCTTTGTTCTGGTTCTCCTTTGCAGATAGGTATACCTGTATTCCTTGGTCATTTCTTTGTCGAGCTGGGTTCTTTAACTTTCTGTAGAGTTTTATGGCCAACATCTTGGTTGTTTCGAGCTCTGGGTTGGCTTTTCTTGCAAGATCTGATCATTTTTATCGGTTGTCATGGTCTTCGAGCTCGGCTTTGCTTCAAGATAAATCTCTGCATTCATGTGGAACTCTGCGAGGACTTTGCAGGTCTCGATTTCTTTCGGTAAGTGAAATATTTAGAGTTTGAAGACCCATTTTATCTGGGTATTTCTCTTTGTTCGAGCTATGATTTCGTATTGTTCCTTTGTGGTGAGCCTCCAAGCTTTAGTTATGAATGCTGAGTCTTTGAGCTCGATTTTGTTATCCGAATCTTGTAAATCTCTATTTTCTGAGTATAGAGTTTTTTTTACTTAGAACAATGGCCGCCATTGATGACTTGTAGATCTGTATATTTTAAGCTATGGGTATTTGCAATTTCTCTTGGAAACTGAAATGCCAATTTAGAAATTTCTTTGTGCTTCTTTCTACTGGTTGGCCACCATTGGATCATGATTTCTTGTGTACGTATGGTAGGTTTTGTGCCTCTCTCAAAGTAGATCTGGGGTATCTATCTGAAGCTATAGCCACCTGTATTTTCCCTTCCATTGTATGCATTTTCAGGACTTTGCATAAGTTTCACTTTGGCTTAATCTGGGTAGTTTACTGCACCCATGCGTATAAGCTTTTGCTCGTATTTTAATTCTGCTGCTCAAAATCCTCGCCTGTAATAAGACTGTAAATTCACCTGAATTGTACCGAGAAAGGCCACTACGACTACTTGCTCATTAGATTTCTATATCTCTATCCATTTACTTTCGAGCTCGAATTTGATAGATTGCCCATATATGAGTTTCGATTTTCTCAAATTACCATTTTATGTGATTACTGAGCTCTATCATATGGCCATGATTTGAGTATTTTATGGAGGATGAAGCTAAGTCAATACATTTCAAACCTTGTGTCTAGATGGTGTATTATCCTGAGTGACCATTATTGTACATTCAGAACTCTTTTATCTTTGTAGCTGCAAATTATCTTCCCTGGAGGCTTAAAGAATGGAAGGGTGGCTTGGGCCACCATGATTTTGGTGTTGCTTCTCTTCTTATCTACCTCTACCTCCTCTCTGTATGAGTTTTTATTGATTGTTTGACTGAGTGGAACAATAGAACCTAGATTCACTGTTTATCCTTTTAGAGATCTTCATCCTTTACTCTAATCTTGAATTGATATACCTTGTATTCAAAAGATAGTTATACCTTAAATCTAGGTTATTATCTCTTTCTGAAGCCCTTTATAACTGTAGATTTTACTTGAATTACTTCTCACTTCTAATGGCATCATGAGATAGCTCCTTTGTTTACCTGTAATGGCTTCTGATCATGTCATAGATGAGTACTACTTTGCTTGAATGAATGTACTTCATTGACATTGTAGTATTTCTGTGCTCTCATATTTGCTTCATTTCTAAAATACTTGACTGTGAAAGTATAATAGTGGTTGCATTGTTTCTATTATGTGAACTTGTAATCTGTAAGTGCTTTTCTGAAAAATAGAAGCAATATTTTAACTATTTCAGATATTATTTTCAGGGCATATACCTTGATTTAGATGCTTTATTTCCTTTCTACAATTGTTTCTTACTTAGATGCTTGCTGGAAAATTTGAAATGTTGATTTTTATGTTGAATCCGTGGAATTTTTTTGTATAATCATTTCTATAATGCCTTTTCCAGAAATAGTAGTTGTATTTTATGATCCAGAATACAGAAAGTAACACTTTTCTTGCTAAACTGATATAGCAATTTGAGAACTGAAAATATGTTAGCTATTTATCTTGATCATGTGATGCTTTTTGCTTCTGTATCACTTATTTGATTTGCATAGTTCCTTTAAAGCACGTAGTAATTGAAAACAACATGATGAAAAGTTGTAAATGTCCATTTTACATGGCGAAGCCCTGTCAAAATTTTCCCAGAATCTTCTCTCTCATCCTGTTTCAGTTGTAATCCCTTCTTTCCATTTAGCTTCAGCTTCTTGAAATCTGATTCTCCCTCTTCTGCTGCAACTAAAACAAGTGTTTCTATCTTCCACTCTCTCTTTGTATTGTAACCTCTTCCATTTCAGAATAGTTGTTGGAACTTTTAGTTACATTCTTCCTTTTATTGCATGCACTTATGACTTGTCTATTTTTATTTTTGGCTGCAACATGTACCTGCACACTTAGGAAAACATTTAAAAATATTTAGGCTTTTGGCCTCTCTTAGGTCCATGTTTTTTCTTCTTTCTGAGTGAATAAAGCATGCATGCAGTTATGTTCTTTAAGTAGAATACATCTCTGTTAGGGAAGATTCATATTGATGAATTAGGATAGTGTAGGAATATGGTTTGATCCTTGAGCTCAGAATCGACAGCAGTTTTATTTTTTCTCATTTTCAAGTACACGGTGGCCTCTTTAATGAAGAAAAGGCAAGAGTAGAGATGCTTCAATCGAAGAAAGAAATCCCCAAGGAAATGATGGGTTCACTCATTGCTTTCTCTTTTATGCATGTGTACCTTTCTTTTCAAGTATTTGTATTTTACTTTTTAGTTACATCCCACGGCTTGTGTGGGAAACATTTCAAAATTCCTTATGAATATAACATTGAATTCTGTAAATGAGTTGTATATTTCTTTCTACATTTATGCTTTCTGTATGGATTATATAATGAACTAAACAACTCAGTAACACAATTGAATGTCTTAATCATGAAGGAAAGAACATTGAATAGAACTTGTAACATTAAAGTAATGAGCTATAATTTTATGTGATCTACACTTATGTCTGTTGTTCCAAAACTTTATGCTTCACCTAATCTACAATTGGATGTCCTCATCAAGACAACACAACTTTCCTTTGGGGTTTGTGTTCTTTTCTTTGAGGATAGTCATGAAATCGTAGACTATGTGATTTGTCACGTTTGTAACAACAGACACATAGCTGTAGATTTCATGTAATCTTTTAAATCAATCAGCAGTAATGACATAATCTGGAAAAATCTCCCCTATCTTAGGTATACTTCACCAATGCTATCAATCATAACACAGTTTCGAGTTGCCCATTTTTGCACAAGTGCAAAAATTGTCAACAAGGCCTCCATATCAAGGCCCATCAACCATTAAAGTTGATCCTAATACTCCTTCTACATCTATGGCTCTTGTTCCATTTTAGACTAATCTAATTCAGAACCCTTTTGGTGTGCTCCATGTAATCATTCACATGATCCTTTTTCTTGTGCTAATGGAATGTTAAATCAAGATTTGATTGCACAAGGATGACTCCATATATTTAAAGCCAGTTAAGAATCCTCCTCAAGGGGATTCTACTAAAGCACAAAATCCACCAAAGAAAAATTTGGTGAATTGGAAATAAGAAGATCAACATGCAAATGATATAAGAATATACAAAAGAAGGGCAAAGTGGGAGAGACCATAGAGGTAAATAACTTGCATGGATCATCTTATTTATTTCCCTATAATAATATTAATAATTTGCATGGATCATCTTCGGAAGGGCGGCTTGGAAGCACAAAATAATAAGGAAAAAGAGGTTGGAAGTGTTCTAAAAATTAAAGCAAAAGGGCACAACTCTCCCTTAATATTATAGATCATATGAAGAAAGATCATGTGAGCTTATCCATGTGGGATACATTGACTATTCCAGGTCAAAAGAACTTGCTACAGGATGAGTTGGCCAAACTACCAGTTACAGTGGATCATTCAACTAGAGCTAGTGCAGTACTTGCAAATACAGATCAACCCTCTAAGGCTGAATTTCAAGCAAAAAAGATTGGTAAGCCTCCTCCTTTCTACCTTTCTTTGATTATTAGTGATAATTTGGTCCATAATTGCATGGTTGACAGTGGTGCTAGCAATACAGTCATGCCTAAGTAGGTAGAAAAGCTAGGACTCAAATATGAGCCACATGACAAAGGGGTTTTGCAGTTGGATGACACAACTACCAAAACAGTTGGTATAATCAAATATATGAAGTAAATTTTTCATGTATGTCCAAGAATTCCAATCCTACATGATGTTATGGTCATATATCTACCTCCATATTTCACTTTGTTTTAATCTAGAGATTTTACAACTAGAATTGGAGGATATCTATCATCAGATTAGTCTTATATAATTTTTAGAACAAGGTATGGCACAAACGTAACAATTAATCTGAGTCTCTTGTCAAATCTCATATTGAACCTTGTGTGCCTAATTTTTGTAGTGTGAATTATATTGTTTTTGACCAAGAAGATCATCCAGTTGTTCATGATACAGACACCCACTCTGAGAGCATACCAGATTTATTATTGGATGAGTGGGGAACTGACCATCATGGTTTTGATCCTTATAAATATTTTGAATAAAATATATTAAATAAGTTAGTTTATAAGGTTATTGCATGCATTAGAATAATGCTTTTTACCATTATTGGTTAAAACTGATGAGATTGATACAAGATTGTGGAGTTTATACTTTGATGGCTCTAGAAGCAAGAATGGATTAGGTGCATGTAATGTTCTGATATCACCAAATGGTCAAAGGTATTATTCTTCTATTTGATTTCAGTTTGGTTGTACATGCAATGCAAGCTGAATATGAGGCACTAATTCATGGTTTATAGTGGGCTAGAATGAAGGGAATTAAGTACCTACGAGTTTTTAGTGATAGTGAATTGGTCATACATCGGGTGAGAAATTTGAATACGGTAAAGAATACCTTGTTGAAATCATGTAAACATAGAGTTTGGGATCTTATAGAGGATTTTGATGCATTCAATGTTCAATCAATACCTAGAGCTGAAAATAAACAAGCAAATAGATTGGAAGTTGGAGATTATTTTTATATTTCTAGTGATGTGAAAGGAAAGAATGATTAGTCTCATATTAAGGTGGTTATAAGGCCATAAATTCCTAATAATAATACTAATTGGTAAGTGTTTGATAGTAATGAGAAAATTGTATGTTCATTTTATTCAAGAAAAAGATGAATTTTTCATCTAAAAGTTAGTCTGAATGCAAAGAAAGATATGGTGAGATAATCTTGCAATTAAAGAATAATAAGCTACCCCAAGGATTGATAACGCTTGAGAGTATTTTTAATAATGGTGATCAACTGAAAAGAGAAAAACTCAAGATGTCTACTAAGCAAGAGAACTATGAGGACATAACAATTTGCGATGGCAAGTTTTTGAAGCATGGAAAGGTATGTAATTTGGAAGAAAAGAAAAAGAAAAACAGTTTTGCAATGATTTCATTAATGTTTTTTCTTGGAAGTATGAGGATTTAAAAGGTTTTGATCCAAGATTAGTTAAAAATACCATTAATCTTTAGCCTAATTATAAATTGGTAAGGCAAAAAACAAACACATGTTAATCCAAATATTGAAATTTTGATGAGAAATGAACTAACAAAGTTTATTGAGTCTTGCATTATCTTTCCTATAAAGCATTCCTCATGGGTTGAAAATATTGTACCCATGAGGAAGAAGAATGGAGAGATAAGGTTATGTGTTGATTTCAGGGATCTAAACAGGGCTTCACTAAAGGATCATTATCCATTACCATCAATGGATCAGATTCTAAGGACTATATTAGGTGCAAAAAAATTTTCTCTTCAGATCATGGTTACAAGTTACGATCAGATTTTGGTAAAATAATAATATCAATATAAGACAACTTTCACTATTAAGTGGGGGATATTTTCCTACTGAGAAAGATGTCTTTAGGTTTATCCAATGCAAGAGCTACTTTTTAGAGAGCCATGGATATGGATTTCCAAGGTTTGATCAATTTCAATGTTTTAATTTATCTTGAAAACATTACTATATTTTCTAAAAGTGTTAATGATCATTCGAGTCATCTGAATTTTTTTTTTTTTGAAAGATGTAGACAATATGTGGTTTCTCCTAACCCAAAAAAGTGTATATTTTCAATGCATGAAGGTAAAATTTTGGGCCACATGGTCTCAAAAGAAGGTTTGGCCATAGATCCAGAAAGAGTAAGCTCAATTCTATCTTTATCTTTACCTCAAAGCACAAGAAAGCACTTCAATTTTTTTGGGTAAGATCAATTTCATGAGAACATTCATTATTTATTTTTCTAATTTATTAAAGCTTTTGACTACTATGTTGAAAAAGAGTATGAGTTTTAGTTGGAAAACAAAAGGAGAATAAGTTTTGAGGCTATTAAATAAGATATTGCTCAAGCTCCAACACTTGCAAATCCATATTTTTCAAAAGATTTTATATTGTATGCATTTGCAAGGGTTGAAACAATTTCAACTATCCTAACTCAGTTGAATCATGATAATTTAGAGCAACCCATTGCTTTCTTTAGTAAAAGGCTACATGACTATGAGGTGAAGTATACTTTTGTGGAAAAGCAAGTACTTTCTATTATTAGAGGCTTAAAAAATTTCATATATATGCTCTCTAATAATAGAATTCATGTTATGGTTACTCACCCAAGTGTAAAAGAGTTTTTGTTAAGCAAGGATTTGAATGAAAAGAGAGCTAGTTGGATCACAAAAGTCGTGGAATATGACGTGGACTTCAAGGTAAATTAGTTGATTTGAGGAAAAGGGTTATATGAGCATTTAATTTTAGAATTGAGTTAAAAGATACTATTTTTTACACTCACGAATCAACCACAAGAAGCTGAAATACCATCTTGTGTGACTTGGACACAAGATATGATTAATTACTTACATGTTGGTATTCTTCCCGAGGTTTGAATAAGAGAAAAAGAGGTATTTCCGAGTTCTACAAGTTACTCATTTTGTGTTCATTGATGGCATATTGTTTAAAAATTATATTAATGGTGTGCTTCTAAGATGTGTAGAATCTTCACAAGTTGAAAATTTATTGCAAGATTTCTATGAAGGTTTATCAAGTGGCCATTATGTTCCAAGGACTACTGCTCTCAAAATAATGAAAGTAGGTTATTATATACCATGTATCGTCAAAGATTGTTATGCATGGGTCAAAAGATGTCAAAAGTGTGCTTTCTTTGTGGGTAAGGAAAAACTTGCAACCCTTCCTCTTCATCCTATTTCAACAGATCAACCCTTTATGCAGTGGGGATTGGACTTTATTGGAATGATTAACCCACCATCCAGTTTGGGTCACAAGTGGATTCTTACTGCCACTGATTATTTTACCAGATGGACAAAAGCAGTTGTATTGAAAGAAGCAAATGAAACTAGTGTGCTTGACTTCTATGAAGGTATTATTACTAGATTTGGAGTTCCTGCTACTATTATTTCAAATAATGGTCTTGCTTTTGTTGGTACTAAAATTACAGAGTGGGTTGTCAGAATGGTATTTATTTGAGTACTTCATCAAATTATTACCCACAAGGTAATGGTCTTGTAGAGTCTACTAACAATTTTTTTGAAGATTATTAAAAGATTTTTGGATGAAAATCAAATATCTTGGCACACCAAACTCAAAACAGCTTTGTGGGCTAACAGAATCACTCCCAAAAGATCTATTGGTAATTCTCCTTACATGTTGGTTTATGGCAAGGAAGCAAGACTCCCAATTTCTCTTGAGTTGCCCGCTTTAGAGCTTATTCATCAGTTAGAGTTATTGGAAGCAGGTCCCATGGAGGTAAGGTATGTTGAACTTATGCAGTTGGAAGAATTAAGACATGAAGCCATGCTCACCATGGAAGCTCACCAAGCTCAGGTAAAGAAGAATTTTGATAAGAAAGTAGTTGCAAGAGTCTTTCAGGAAGGTGATCTTGTCCTTAAGTGGGATGCAAACAGAGAAAACCAGAAACCACACCAAATTTGATGTTATTTGGAGTGGGCCATATGTTATTTCAGCTTGCAAGCCTCACAATGCTTTTCAGTTATCTCGATTGAATGGCGAAGAACTACAAATCCCGGTTAATGGGATTTTCCTCAAAGCTTGCTATTGAGGATTCAACATCATTAGAGTAGTTTACTTTCAATAAGTGTTTGCATGCACATTGCTTTTCCAGTTTTCCTAGTTAGTTGTCTTTTCAATAAGTGTTTGCATGCACATCTTTTCCTTTTGTTGGAGAGGGTATTTCAGTTGTATTGATTCAGAGGATACAAGTTTTCTAAACTTGTGTGAAGCAGTTGTTGATAGAGGTATGTGACTCCATAGCCCAATGGATGCAGAAGGCTATTGATCTCTTTGTTTAGCAGGAAAAAATCCCGTGATGTCACCAAAATGTTATCATATTTCCACTATTGTTAGAGTAGGCACCAAAGAAATGTGCATGGAGTTGAAAATAAATAAAAGAAACACCTATAATCTGCGCCAAGAAGATTTAAGGAGCATGGTGCATGGAATTAATTAAAATAGAATTGTTGTTCTATCTTTGGCACCATGGATAGATATGAGTCATTTATTAAAAATAAATCATTGTTCTATTGTGGCTCAAGAATGGAAGAAATAAGAAAAGCATGCAACAGTTTTATTCTGTAATTTGGCACCAAGGATGGACAAGGGAGATTTTAATAATAGAAACTATTGTTCAAGCCAAATGTTGGCACCAAACATGAGGAAGGGACACATAAATAAACAAAAGAAAGGAGTTGTTCCTAGAAGGTGGTGCCAAACATGAATGGGAATAAATGAATAAAACAAAGGAACTTTTGTCCTATGTGCTAAGTATAGAAGGGAAAATATATAAAAGAAAAGAATAATTGTTGTCATGTTCCCATGCCTCAAGTAGACAAAAGAGATAAAATAAATTTATTAGTTGCTGCTCCAATTTAGTGTTGGCGCCATTGAGGGATAAAGATTGAATTTCATTAAAAACAAAAGTGAATTGTTGTTAGTGTTGGCACCAAGGAGGATAGATGATTTAAATAAATAAAATAGATAGTTGTTGCCCATGCGCGAGGTGGATGGAAGGGAATTAAATAAAGAAAAAGAACAATAGTCTATTTGGAAGAGAATAACAATCTATTCTTAGCTTGGAGTAGTCCATATAGGCTGATTTTTTATTGTAAAATAGACAAGTTGTTAGTGTAATATATTCATTTTCCTTCTATTTGTTTATTTACTTGGAGCTTTCCTACACCCATCGGATATTCTTGCTTAGGTGTACCAATTGTGTTGAGTTATCTTACCATATGTGTTAAGTTAGCTTACTAGTTGTGTGGAGTAAACTCTACTTCTAGTATCAAACCCTCCTTTGCTAAAACTACATTTTAGTGAAAAAAGTGCATTTAAATCTTCAGTGCAAATTTATTTAAAATAGGGCTTATTTTATGGAAAATAATTATTATAAAACTTTTTGTCTATATCTTAATATCGAGTGCCATTTTTGTAAAAGTTATATATTTTTCATTTTGCATAGCATTAGACCTATTTATTTTGTAAACGCACTACTTTATAAAGTGTCATTTTTTAGGGGGGTTCTTTCCAAAATTTATGGGGAGTTGTACTTTTCACACTAAGTTATAAACTACCATCTAGGATAATTTTAGGGGTTTATCTACATCATGGATTTTTATCATTCGTTGTTATGCATGACTTTGTGAACTTTTTGTCTTGGAAGGAAGGCATTATCAAACACCGCACTATGCATCATATATTGTCCCGCCTCCATGGTATCATTCATGATCTTGATGAGAATCTATAGAAGGATGGGTGGTTTAACCAAAATGATGAGGTTTATGGCCATCTTAAAATGGTCTTGTTGTTTATAGGGATATATTGTGTTTTTTCGAGCACACTGAGTGCCCTTTCACTACCTAGACCATTATCCGACAATTGCATGGTGACCTTGTTTCACCATCTGAGAGTGACGCTTCCCTAGACCACTCTAGTGCCACCATAGATTATCCCCCTTCTCACATCCCTTTCATTTTTAGTGTTCTTTTGCACCTGTTGCTACTCATGAGTCCCATGTTGACCATTCGCCATGGATCTTGCCATTGAGCACACTCTCCCTATTGTTTCCTCCACATAGCTCATTGTCATCCATGTTCATGCTTCCATTCACTCTCCGCAACAGTGTTCTATTGGAGAACCTTCCTCTGAGACAAATGTGACCATTTCCTCTTGTGCTCCATTGTATCTTGATTACTCAATTGAAAACACTCCACATACATTGGTTTCTACCTTTGAGTACAACGTTTATTCATCTTGGAATTTCAACAGATCTTTATAGCGAGTCTTCTCCTACTTCATGTTGTGATGATAATATAGTCTTGTTATACATTTCTCTCATTGCTCAACCCCATTAGGACAAGTATCTTTCGACTTGAGTTGTCTATTTGCAGATTACAAGAATATGATTTGATTGAGAGCCATCACACATTTTGGAGGACCCATTCATCTCTCTCATTGGGAGTTCCCACCTTGGGACATTTGTCACTTCCACTATTTCAAATATGTTTCATGATCCACCTCTTCTTGTGGATACCTTTGTGAGGGTTATTGGTCCCCCACCATCTCTCTCTCTGACACGTATACTACAGTGGCATTACCATAATATTTTTTGCACACATTTTCCAGACCTATGCCACCGTTTAGTTACAGACTAGATGCAGAGATCAAAGAACTATAGGATTATTCTTCCTTTGTTGAGTGAGCCGACTTCAATGCTCATTTTTGTCCTTCCCAAGGGTAGGAACATTATTCGGTGCAGGAGGGTTCTCTTTAGTCTTTACGCATAGGACCACATCATCGACACTCTTCTTAGGGGATCTTCTTGTCCTTACTTCATTTCTCTCTCTACTCTCGGGGATGATCATTGTACGTGGGTACCTCATCAGGCCGAGTTACCATGACCCACCACCACTACTTCTTCTCTAGTTTTCTTGAGTGATTTACTTGTCTCTCTTCGGGGAGAGTTTTTTCCCACTGGGTTTTCTCCTTTTACTCTATCTTTATGAGAGTTTTGCATTATACGTGGGTACCTCACGAGGCCTTTTTGTCAAGACTCGGTTTCCTTTTTCACTACCCACCTAAGTTGTGCTTATGGGGGTGTTAATATATGATATTCATTTTCCTTTATTTGTTTATTTTCATGGAGCTTTCCCTACACTCATGGGATATGATTTCTTAGGTGTTGTTATCACCAAATCACAGCACCCCTATGTTCATATAAGTGCATATACTTGAACTCACGGTGTGATTGGATAACATGGGTGCTATCTCCAAGTTGTGGGACTTGCTACTTGAGATGGACCTCCAGAGAAAGCTGGTTCTTGCTCCTAAACTACCTGCCACAATCTACTCTAATGCAGGGTAAACTAACTATTCTAATCTAACTTTCCAAGGGACCAGGGAGAGAGAATGCATAAAATGAAAGCCTACACTAAAGTGGTGATACACCAGAAAAGGAGGGTGTGAGAGTAGTCTTCCAATGCGTGAGATACAGAAGCAAAGTGCACACTAGAAGGGGTGATGACAGTTCTCCATAATCTAGCAAAATGCATTCACAACAACATTTCAAACATACACAATGATAATGGATCCCTGCAAGAACATAAAAATAGACACAATATTCTTGTAATCAAGGTTGAAGGGGAAAGAAGAGTGCAAAAAAACACAGGGGAAGATGCATCCACAAACTTATATTTTATGCTTCCTGATATGCACAGGTCAATCGGTTACAAGATAAGGGCCTGGATCACCATGCAAGGAGTCCACAACAAGGGCCTGCAGTACATTGGCTTCAAAAATAAATTTTGGTAGAGCTTTGCTACAAAACTACTCCCTTTACAATGAGCCCAACACTCCAATTTATAAGAAAATGAGAAGAGAGAGAGAAGGGGAAAATGGAAATCCCAAAATATGTCCTTCAACCACTTGTAAGAGGCATTAAATGGAGTGAAATGATTGTGTGTTACTTGAAAAGTCTCCCCATACTGTCCAGTGTGTGCAGCAAAGAAAGAATGATGACCATGCCTCTTAATTGCGCTCCCAACTACCAAATAAAACACTGTTATGAACCCGGCCACGTTTTATGAAAAATCCCCACTTATTTCTCATCAAATCTAGAATTTCTTGATTTTTGTGTGTCAAGCTCAGAGCCACGATTCCAATGGTACCAATTTTGTGTGATTTCGTTGAGAAATGAAAAAGTTATGGCCTTCTGAGTGCGAGCAACTATTTTGGGTCTAGCAGGCGTTTTCTGTCATTTGACGGGAATGAGCATTAATTGACTAGAGCCGAATATGTTTATTTTATTTAAATATATCTAACCTCATTAAAAATAATAAATATTCGTAGAGGACGTCGTGTTCGTTCCAGAAAGTCCAATTTTGTGAAAATCGGAGCTCAAAGTCAAAAGTTATGGCCGTTTGAAGTTTTGGGAGTCAAACGTTGACTTTTCCTTTGAGTTGTGGATATTGCAGCAAAATTGGGTCCGTGTGTCCTGGCTGTCCCAGACACATTCTTCCACATTGGCTTATTCGGGCTTCCTTGTCCCCCTTTGTAAACTTTTCGCCTTTGACGTCTCACGCCGCGCGTACTTTTATCCCGGCTGTCCCAGATGAAAATCTCCACACCGCCACAATTAACTGACTTTGGAAAATCAGCCGATTCGCGTCCCGCATGTACCGACGTCCCAACTGTCCCGCGGACCGCCTGGGACAAAAATGTCTAACTTAGCCAATTTTCTTTGTATTTCGGCCGCGAACTTGGTACGACAAAGCCTCGGCATTTAACCGCACCTGGTACGACCCATACCCTTGGACCCTTGCAATGCCTTAAAACAATCCTGTGACCTTATTTTTTGCATTTTTTCCATTTTTTCTAACTCGTTGGGATTTTTTCTTGGATGGGAGAGTTAGAGAGAAGCGAAGGGGCCCAAAAACATGATTTCGGGCCTTGAATCGATCTACTTGCTTGGGACTGAAGAATTTGATGTAGGTTATCAAAATTACCTTGAGGGGTGAATTTTGGATAATAGGTGTACTAGTAGTGTTGAGTTAATTTACCAAATGTGTTAAGTTAACTTACTAGTTGTGTGGAGTCAACTCTACATCTAGTATCAATTAGTGAAATTTAGTCACCACCAATCTCGAGGAGGTTACACATTCACCTCCTATATGTACATGACTTGCATCAGTCTATCTTATGGAGCATTGAGTTGATTTAGATCCATTCTTTCCTTGTGAGTTCTTAATCATATTGGATCTTATTGTTAGTTATTCTGATTTTTATAATTGCTTTTGCATTCAATTTTCATCAAAGATCTAGAAACTCTAATACAATCTTGGGTTGATTTTTCTCGGCATTTTTAGCCTTGTACTTGCACCTCTAAATAAAAAAAAGTTTCATTTTTGCCCTCTCATACTGTTGTTTTCAAATTTTTCATTGTGTTTGATAGGATATTGTGTTGCCTTAGTGTGGAATTCAATCCCTCTACCATTGTCATTCTTCTTAAACCCTTGAATTTATTATGCAAAATAGTCTAGAGTTGTGCAGGTGTGTGGATATTCAATTTCTCTATGTGCAGAGTTACATACAAGTGTTAAACTATTGGTGTATCACCCTTATTTCCCATTTTCCACATTCCTCTTCCCTTTTTGTTATGAAAATTTTCATTTTTAGGTGATTCAAATGGGAATTTGCCCTCTTTGTAGGTTCACCTCGGACATGGGTTACTCGTAACCTTGAGGTGTTCCAATTTTATCAAGCAGAAGAAAGATTACACACCATTCCCTATCAGGGTGTAAATTTTGGGTGACAATAGTATGTCAAATAGGGTACTCGATAAGGTATACTAGTAGTCATAATTGTGATTCTATGCACATAATTCAAGCATATATGTAATTTAGAGGGAACCACGTGCATCTCTCGGATCCATAGGTATCCACATAACATTTTGACAATCTCATTTGTATAAACTACAAGGAAGTAGGTGGTCATTCTCTTAGGTCTAAGTTTCATTAATAGTATTATGCCCCAGCCGTTTTGTCTTTGGTTAAAGTCATGAACTATCTTCATAATTCCCACAACGAAATAAGTAGTGTCATTGTGCAAAAATTATGGCTTGATCCATTTCCTATCATAACACTATGAATTATCTATGAATCAACATGTACATGTATAAATATGTATCTATTTGCTACTTCATCATCCTGGAGGGATCTATGAATTAGAAAAGGTAATAGGTGGTACTACCTATGGCGTACGAGTAACATTGATGTTCTTGTCAATTGGATGAACCTCTTCCACATATGTTAGTGGATGGGGTATTGTACGATAAGACATATGCACTTCATCTACTTTATTGGATTTTACATGATTCGATAATGGATCCATAAACAACCAGAAAGGATGGAATAAGATATGAAAACTTAAGATCCGTAAGAGAAACCACATGTTGCGTGTAACAATAGATAAGCAAGTTTGCTAAAATGTAAACCTAATTTAGATTTAATTCATCCCTCGTTAAAATTTACCATGTAAATTTAATGAAGAGAATCAAATTACATAATTACATTAACATACAAATTCTAAGCATGTGTTAATGATGTATGCAAATAAATACAACATTTGATGACTTGATAAGAAGTTCAAGTTAGGATTGGAGATGATAGCAGCAATTTACTAATTATGGAGATGGATTACATGGCTTAGGGATTTGGGATATGCTAAGTGTCATTTGGTTTTGTGCAAAATATGGAGATCTAAAAATGTGCAAAGAGCAAAAACTTCCATTTAGAAAAGTAATAGACATTTTTACCTCCTTTTCTAATTTTGACCTCTCACTACTTATTTTTGTATTTTGACTCTAGCACTTTAATCTTTTGTGTTCTTGAGTTTATGTTTTGTGTTTATATTATCACAATTACAACTCCCTAATGGAGCATGGGCTTATTCAAACCCTAGATTCTTTCAATTTGGAAATCTTAAAAGAGGTTAGTTTGATTGTGGTTGAACTTTCCTCAACCTCTTGACAAGTTGAGAGCTTCCTACATAGCAATTATCTAAAGAGGCCTTAGATCTATGCATTTATCCTACCGATGAATGTGTGCAAGATGTCCAATAACAATGATTTGGAAAAGTACTCAAATGAGGCCTCTTACAACTTGATAATGATATTTTGTGTGTGATAAGGCACACAATTGCTATATAGGGAAACAACACAAGATGTAATTAGATCTATAATTTGATGTGCTTCAAGCATGATTGTGTAATGCAAGTTCTCTTGAGTGCTTTCATATGAAAACTTCTATATAGCTAAAGATGTCTCTAGATTTTTAAATGAAATACATGTATGTGCTTTTATATGAGACTTATTCAAAATATTTCCCACTCAAAAGACTCTAAGTTGACTCAAGTAACTTGAGCATTTGAAAAACCGATGGTTGCATTTTTGGAGAATGAAACCATCGGCCTAGTTCAAAACTATCGGTCAATTTTGACCCCGATAAGCAATTATGACCTCGAAAGGTTAAAAATCAATTTTGTATACTTGAATAAGGTCATCATGAGTTTAAAGATGTGTGCATGGATTTTTGACAGTCAAAGTTGAGTAACAAGTATTGATCGGATGCATGTAGAAACAAATCGATTATGTATAAAAATAATAATTAATGAGATAAATGTCAAATTACCATAGCCAATTACCTTTGATCCAAATATGAGTACTACAAATAATCATATCCTTTCTTAATTCACCAATTTGAAGGAACATGTGACATAATATAATTTGATATCCTTATTATAATGAGAGGTGTTTCTATAGTGGCAATAAAGGAGTGTAATGGCATGGGTTGATTGAAAAAAATTATTTACCGATTAATATTTAATGGTCAAAATAATTTATTTTTAAAATTGAGTGAATGTTTAATAAATAAAATAAATATATGATTATGTATCTATATATGGAAATGTAAGTTATTTTAAAAGTGTGAAAGATAGTAAGTGTGAATTAGTAAATAATTGTGTTGGATATTATTGGGAAAGTAAATTCAAGATAATTAGTGAATCCAACGACCGTTGACCCAATGGTGAAATTTCTTGGCTCACAAAGAGCCCACAGGGTTTAATTCTTGTTAAGGCAAAGGCCCGGAGATACTTAAGGTATGAGGTCGGAATCGTACCCCAAGAAAATTTTGGCGGAATGGAACCCCTCGGTCCTTGGCCGCGGTAGTCCATTGACTTGATAGGTTTTCAAACCAAAAAAAAGATAATTAGTGAGGGGATATTAATCTTTTTTTGTAGATACACCAATGATGCATATTATAGAGTGACCTTGCTTGGGCTCATATGCATATTAGATTGTGACTACAACAAGTGACAACCAAGGTTGCTTAATAAGATCTAACTCTTTTTAGTGTAGGCAAATGGAATTTTAGAAATATTTCTCTCAATATATCATTGCACTTACAATGCTTAAAGATTATGGTTTTCTTAGTTATAGTTGTATATTTAAACAAAACAATTTTGTGAAAATTTCAAACAGATATACATAAAAAAATACCACTATATATATAGAAAATGCTTATAGCCTTATACCCACAAACCAAATTACCAGGAAGAGCAGGGTTTCCATCTTTTTCAAATCCACATTGGGTGGGAGTTTCATTGTTCCCAGAGAAACGAGTTCTTCAAATTGATCTGTTTTAACAATACCACCTTCCTTGGATGCAACACTCTAGAATCCATATTGATCTATGAAGATCATGATTTTCCTGCTTCTTGACACATAATTACTCAAACTGAAAAAGCCACCAAAACCTACTTTCAATTCAATTTTCCCAAGGAGACCTGTAGATTTCATAGGACTGTAAGGGGAATCAACAACTATAACAGAATGCACTAGAGCCCAACACATGTTCCTCCATTTCAAACTCAACACATAGGCCATTTGAAAAGTAGAGTATTGCAAGTTGGTGTTGGATTACAAGGGAATACGTTCGGTGGTACTGAGTAATCATTCCAACATTTCATCATAAATTAGATTGATTGTAAAATTTGATGCTGGAAAAAATTTTAAACCCAAGATATCTCTACAATCCTTTCAACGACCTAGCAATCTCATTACAAAATTCAACAAAGAGTTGATATTTAACGCCAAACGGTATAAGTTATTTGATTTAGAAGGATATATTTGTGGTTTTTAATTATTTGGGGAGAAATTGTATAATATTATATTATTTATTTATTTAATACTTATAAACAATAACAAATTTGATATTATTTTAATTCATGGGAATGATTTGAACACAATTTTATCTAGAAATCTGATCTAAAATTGTATACACACTGTAAAAACATAAAATTCTTAAAATGTAAATAGTTTGACAAAATACTCTTAAACAAATCATTTTTTAGTTGAAAACTCCCTAAATAAACAATTAAATGCATCAATATTTAATTTAAAACATTGATTTTACTTCTTACACTCATAATTAATTTAATAAAATTATCAATTTTTTAAATGAACCCATATTCTTTCCATATATTAAATGTATCATATTAAACACTATTTTACAAAAATTGCTACTTGGGTAGAAGTAATAACCCATTAAAAAACATATATGCTTTGTAAGGATAATAAACATCCTATCTGAAATCTTACAGTGCCTATGAATGTTGGGTAGCAAGGAGCACATATAGGGTTCTTCTTAATGCCAATGGAATATAAGGGATGTCAATTCCCACCTAAATTACCTACATTACCCCTAAATTGTGTTTTACCCAACTCAAAAATATGTTGTGATTCAGATTGAGATTCGATAAATGTGGGAGGGGACCCATGTTGCAGAATAGAGTACCTTCGTTGTGAAAAGTGCACAGAACAAATTTTGTACGTGTGGTTGTAAAGTGGAGAGTGATTAGTGACCAAACAAAGCAAGACTTCTGATGCCATATTCACTTCAAGCCAACAAGTTTGTATTATTGTACATGATACTTGAATAAAATAATTTGTGAAGCTTCTGAGCATTTTGTAAGGCAAGATGAGAATGTCCTTGTTGTATACAACAAATTTCTTATCAAGCCTTGATGTTCTTGCATATTCAGGGTCAATGTAGGTTTTGGCCGAGGAAATGCACTTGGCAATGCCAAATTCGACAAATGTGCCTCAAAATTATCATCCAAAAGAATGTTATAAGTCTTCACATCCTTGTGAACAATGCATGGGTTACAGTCATGATGAATATATGCTAATCCTTCTGCAACAACATTGACAATATTTAGCGAGTGTCCCAATCTAGCTTTATCTTCTTTTATGATTCTATACGAAAATAAAAATTAAAAAAAAACACTTTTAGATTCTCCAACAATCCATTTTAATTAGAAGGTTAGAGATTGATTGGATTCTTATGAATCTACAATGTAGAGATCCATTTTTCTTCATTATGATCAGTCAAACATTTCAGCTTTAAGCATTATTTTCAATGTACACTTCCACACAACTTGATACATTATGCCTCCTGTACAATGTTGCACACACTCGTACACTTCCGCGCAACTTGTGCATCACCACGACATCACTTGTCATCCCCAACATCAAACTCTTGTGTACTATGATTTGCAACAATTTTGGCACTTCCTCAGTGCCTTACAACATACCACACCTCTTTCTGGCTCTTTGAGGATAATCATACTCTGCAGCATTTGTAGAGATCACATGCAGCCTTGCATGCTTTTGTAGTGTGAAGATGTACCCTGCGGCACAATATCTCACAACTCCTCTAGAAATTGTAGGGACGAAATCCCAAACTGATAGAAGTTATGAAACATCTATAAAAATTGGTTTTATTGTTTATTCTGCTACAGATCTTGAACAATAAACAAGTAATATTTAGGGAAAAGGTTAATAATTCTGAATTCATAACAATTAGCACTTAAAAATGAGCATCTGCTACCACATATTTTTAGTCAGATGGCTTGGCAGAATTATCTACTAAGATACTATTACAATTTTCAAGCTTATGCATATAATAAAAAATACAAGGAATGTAGTTTCAGACACAACATTTCTACTGAAACTACTGGAACATGGGCTATTCAAGCCAGACAGTGGATTGATATTTACCATGCTCCATTAAGAAAACAAACTCTCAATACTAACACTACGTTTGCACAGGTCCAAATGTGACAAATTTTACCTCACACGTGCTTGTGTAATGTAGAAAAACTTGAGAAAACCAGAATCCCTAGCAAGAAGCCTTACAAATTTGACAAATAAATTTTGAAATAATGTATAAAATAATAAATTTAAGCTTCAAAATCATAAATAGCAACTTTTAAAACCCCAAACTATGGAACCTTGCCAAACTAACAGAACAATAACATGTCATGGGAGAATATCAAACTCTACCCATACTGATGCATTTTGATACATTTAAAAAATTGATAAATATACTTCAAATCTTGATCGTCAAGATGAAAAATAAGCTATAGAAAAGCAAAATACATTCTAAAAATCCATAGAGTATGGAATTTTTTACATAATATTATAAAAAATCATTATAGCATGTTTACCTAATATTTTGCAATTCTTCTCAAACAATTTTAGTTAGATGGTTTGGCAAAATTATCTACTAAGATACTATTACAATTTTCAAGCTTATGCATATAATCGAAAATACAAGGAATGTAGTTTTAGACACAACATTTCTAACTCGAAATTACTCTTTGGAACATGGGCTATTCAAGCAGATAGTGGATTGATGTTTACATTGCTCCATTAAGAAAACAAAATCTCAATACTAACACTACATTTTCATAGGTCCAAATGTGACATATTTTACCTCACATGTGTTTGTGTAATGCAAAAAAACTTGAGAAAACCATAATCCCTGCAAGAAGCCTTACAAAGTTAACAAAATAAATTTTGAAATAATGTATAAAATAATAAATTTAAGCTTCTAGCAACTTTTAACACCTCAAACTATGGAACCTTGCCAAACTAACAGAATAGTAACATTTCATGGGAGAATATCAAACTCTACCCATACTGATGCATTTTGATACATTTAAAAAATTGATAAATATACTTCAAATCTTGATCATCAAGATGAAAAATAAGCTAAAGAAGAGCAATAAAAATCAGTGAGCCAATCCAGAATGATCAAGTACCCCACCTAATGTGCAATAACTAAAATTTTGCTTCCTTTTCATCAAAATCAACAAGCATATAAAAAATTCCCTCCAGAATTTGCAAAGAAAAAACTGGAGGTAGATTTTAGTTTGGAGTGAACAGAATGTTTTAATAATATGTTGCCTGCCACATGGCCATGAAGAAATTCATTGCAGGCAATGCAGAGTCCCAAATCTCCATTACTCCACATCACTGGAAAGAGTCCTTTGATGCAGCTACAACTTTGCATTTTGAAGTGTTATTGTTTGCTATTATGAACCACCTCCATGGAGTGAATTTCATAGCTATTTGCAATGAAATGATTTCCATTAAATATGAAATTATTTACAATTTGTATTATTTTGAGACAAGAATCAACATATTGGCTACCATTTTGGCAACAAAACCCACCCAATAAATTTGACCTCTCAGCTTCTTATAGTGAAGATTTTGTTTATTCTTGTTTGCCTTTTCAGAAGTTGTGTTCAATTAGCGTATGCAAACAAACTACTTTGGCACTATATTGCTATGCTTGACCATTTTGATGTTGATGAATTTTGGTGGTGGACTAAAGCCTGAAAGGTCAAAACCCCACTCAAATCTAGGATCTACATGTTGGTACTCTAAACATGACGAAGCTATTCAGAGATCATGTGCTTTGAGAAAGAGTTGTTCTTGCGTGGAAATCTCCTAATTATTCATAAATTATGTACTTACGTGGCTTCTAAGCACACCCAATCTCCTCCTCTTGGGGGATTTTGATTCCTTTTCAGGATTTTTCCTTTAGGATGAAATCGCTCTGTGCACCCGTAATTTTGCCCAAAAAACCCTCTACCATATGATGTTGTACATCTTCCCATGCTTCCAAGGAGAAACTGAGGATGCTGGCCTTCAAACCTACCACCATCTTTTCCTCCCAAAAATTCTCCACCATGGTGAGGAGGATCAAGGTCATATTCATAATCAAAAGGCTCTAGGACGTGATGTGAAGGTGAATGTGAACCTGCACAAACAGAGTTCTTCCCTCCTTCCATATCATATCCTGCAAAAGGTATAAAATAAGTGAACAAACTGAATTAAGTTAAAGCCAAGGAAAATCATACCTAATATATATTCACACATTAGCAGCAAACCATGGTCAAGTACAAATAATAAACCAATCCCTGGCTATTTTATACAATTGAATTGGTTCAGAATTTAAAACCACAACTTCCTACCCAGGAGCATTACCTGGTTGAGAAAATCCTCTTCCATTTGGTGGTTTGCCTCCTTCCATCCTTTTGTGGGGAAAATGAAAATCATCTTCCCTTTGGTGGTTTGCCTCCTTCCATTCTTTCCGTATCATATCCTACAAAAGGCATCAAATATGTGAATAGACTAAATCGGGCTGGAATTTGATGGTCTGTAGACCTTTTTTTGGTATTTTAAGCTGTAAATTACAATTTAATAAAAAAACAAACCCATCAATTTAGCCAAGTAATTTTTAATAAAAGCGTATTTTCAGCAAGTTTTTATTATTTAAAAACCATAAAATTTCATAATAGTCAAATATAATATATAAGGTATATTACTATATATATGAAATCCGATTGGATTTTATTCATTTTACAAATATTCTATAAATCATATTGATAATGATTTTTAATAATTCCCAATTTAAATTTAGAAACTAAAATAAGTTTATGTGAATAATGAATTTATTAAACTCAGAGTTCACATGTTGTCTTTGCTTTTTCTAAAAACATATAAGTTTCTAATTTCAATGATATTGTGACTGTATTTATTTTCATTTTGTCATTACCAATTGCAATCTACAAGTTTCAATTTAACTTTTATGCAAGTTTCAATTCAAATTTTTATTGCTGTAGGAAAATTTAAGGAATCTTGTTACAGACATCCAAGAAGAAGCTTGAGATACAGACATCAATACAGGTACATGATTATTATTTTGAATAACATAGAATTATTACATATTACAATTTCATTTTTCTGGAAGCAAGGACTGTAAACTAGAGGAAAAATTGGGCCTTCAGTAGAGTAGATAAAGATATTTCAGTTGGGTTTTACAAAATATATAAAGATATTTATGTGACATATTCATCTCATCATCTACTCTTGAAGGCAACTTTTTATCTCTGAACAAGAACATGAACCAATATTTCTAAATACCTGAGATCTTTTCTAGTATCATTTTTGCCACCATGGAAGAATTGGTTGATTAAGCCTTGCAGACATACATGTTTATCGACAAATCACAGATTTAGATTGCATATGTCCTTTCTTTTCAACAGCTTCGAAGCTGGACTGAAATCAAGGGTATTTCCTTCGAAACTTGTCGTGGTAAAAAATGGCTTGGGTTTTTAGATATATTTTTGAAAAATGCCCTCCTTGAAATCAATATTTTTTGTTATTCAAAAATATAAAATTACAATTCATCAGTTGTTGTTAATGGCAACAATGATAAGAGGTTTATCATTGGCATTGAGTGCTTCATAGTTGGGAATCAGGATAGATTATAGGCCTTGCTACCACGATTGTTTCTGCTCTCATAATTTACTATTCTTCTTCTTTACTAGCCTATTGTTACAGGATTATTCATCCAGTCAGAGTCGCCACTCAATAATAAAATACCGAAAAATTAGAGAAGGAAAATCTTTAAGCTGGTAAACTTCCCTTCTCATTTTAACATCTGAATTTCTGTTTTACAATACCCACAAGAAAAATTGGATTTATCACATCTCATTTAATGAGTTTATAATTTAATTACTAAATTTAATTTATAAATATATTTATCATCCTAAAATTATTTAAAAATGATATATATCAATTAAGATTTTTTGACAATTTAAAATTTTACTAAAAACGTAAATTGAAAGGTAACTATATCACGAAACCGTCATGAAATTTCCTTTTGATAGGCAGGGGTGCCCATCAAATTCCAAGCCTGGATTAAATTAAGTTAAACCAAGGGGCAAATCATACCTAGTATATATTCATGCATAAAATGCGGGGTTGCTTTTTACTTATATTCAGCACCAAGAGTTACCATGCTGGCCTTTAACAAAATACCATCGAACCACACACTATTCTGAGACAAGTAGAAGACTACGGAAATTTTCCACGACGTTATTGAAGCCTAATTCGTTAGAAATTCTCAGAGGAAAGCCTCCTAGGTGAAATAGTTAAGGAAGCATTTGTAATGGAGGAAATTTGATCCAGAGTCATTCTTTTAGAATAAAATTGCTCCGGGCGCTAGTTGACTCCATGAACAGTTGACGTGGCTTAGGCTTCCCTTTGTCATGATCTCGGTTCGAAACTCGTCATAACACTGCAAGGTATCCATAGTTGCTTCACTATGACCGGGGTTCCATCCGAGATAAAAATTGCTAAAAGCGGGACAACTGCATTGAGTGCCCAACTAGTGCCGCAGATACCATAAGAGTTGTAGAAGTTCGAAGCTGCGCATAGATCCGTGAAGAAGTCCACAAAAAATATTTTTCAAAGGTCATGCTCGGCGTCGAAAAAAACTTTCCACGTAGCAACATAGTAAGCTGAGATGTTTTTCATGGAAAACCCTAAACCAATCGCAAATATAGCATGAAAGCGCAAAACACAAGAAAACACAAAACGTCCGGACACCGTCAAAGCTTGTCAAAGCGGCGTTAAGTTTAATCCCATTGAAAAAATGTGCAAGCAGACGTCAAATTTAACATAGTCCCTGAAACGTTCGGAAGGGCCTTTTCCATAGGGGAATGCCTTGATGTAATTATTTTTAGTTTTTAATTTTTTACTTTAGATATATTTTTAACTTTTACATGTAACTATATTTATTTATAGTGTGAAGATAATTAGTGCCCAATAAATAATAAGCATATTTTTACTTTTAGATTAATTTTAATATAGTTTTTATTTTTAGGTTTATTTTAATTTTAATTTTACTTTTGGATGTGTTTTATAAATAAAACATATAAACTACTAGAATAGATATCTTAAATACAAGTATTTAAAAGATACCAAGAGATATCAATCTTGAGGTGCCTATATTAATATCTTTCAATGTCTTTTAAATATATGTATTTAAGATATCCTAGTAAAAATAACTCAAGATTATTATTATTCAAAAAAATTAATTTTTAAATTTTTAAATGAAAAATCTTAATATAGAATCTAAAAACATTCATTATAAAAATAACAAACATAATTTTACCCAACTCAACGTTTTTCTTCAATAATTCTATGTCATGCGAACCACCAAATTAATAGTAATAATAATAAATTTCAACCCCTTTCAATAACTGAAGTCCCATGCATGAAACTCCATCCTACCGTTTACATCTTTATTTTTAGCTTTAGATTTAAGCTTACAATCTACTTGAAACTTCCTTTTAATTGAACTCCCAGACTCATGCCTCGACTAAAATTCGACAATGGAGAACCCTTCTCTTCCACCAGGCGAACACAGTCCCGCTGATATTAAATTACACATTATTTGCTCAGATGGTACTGAATATGGTGGCAATCCTGTCTACCTCCATTCTCACGTTTTAAAAAAATCTATGTTTTTTGAAGCGAAACTTTCTGATCGATGGTCTTCTGATATCTCTTCCGTTCGTGAAATCAGACAAACGGTCCCTCCCGATGGTTCTGCTCAGAATTACATTAAGTGTATTTGTCTCATGTATTCAGCTCACTCTGGAAAATCCCTTTCCTTCTCCGGTGTGGATGAAGCCCTAGAAGTTCTACCTGTTGCTTCCGAATTATTGTTTGAGGAGGGAATTCAGGCATGCATGCAATATATGGAAGCAGTCACTTGGACTCGGCAACAACAACTAAAAATCAAATCCCTGCTATCATCTTTGCAGGTAAGTATTTCGGCCAATTTATCTGCTAGGCTTGAATTTTCAGAATCATCCTTTAAGGAAGAGATAGAGCTCCTGAAAAAGAGACTAGAACAGACATTTTCTAAAAACTGGATAAGAGGACATGGTGTCGTCTCTGTAGATCATATGCGGAACATGGTCCAGAAATACATAGTTGAAATCTTTAGGGGCAATATTGCACCTACTGCTATGCAAGAGATATGCAGAGATGTACTTATATGCCAACTCAAGCTAAAAATAGAGGGTATTAAGTACGAAAAATCTATGTACAAGAGGAATTCTGAATGTGGGGATCTGTTGTGGTTGATAGATACGAGTAAGCTGTGTGATCCGAAAATATTTGAGACTGCATTTCAAATGTGGATGAAAGATGCTCAGCTTGCCAACATATTAGGAAACCTGCAGTGTGGATGGAACCTTTCGTCTTTACATTGTCTCATAGATGTTTTAGTGCTCAGGTTTCTGAAGGCATTGGCAGATGGGGACATAATTACTTCTAAATCTTTCCGAACTTCTTTTCTGACAAGATGGGTACCAGTCATGGCATATCTTATGTGTCAGATGGGCACTTTGTGTTCCAGTAGATCTATGGGTCAAAATACCAATCGTGATCTTCCTTTAGAATACAGCAATGGATTTGTAAATGCGGTTGCCAAAGTAATCCGAAGCGTTCCTTTGGCTGATCAGAGGCTAATATTTATGTTCTGTGGAATTGCTTCTCAGAAATTTCAATCTCCGGAGAGGAGGCATTCCAGCAGTGGATTGATGTGATAGGGCTGGCTGTATCTGCGCTGGCTTATTAAAATCAGTTTGATAATTGGCTTATAGGTCGATTTAGGCCCTCACAATTAGGTTTCATTGAAAATAAACTAGATATATGGTTATACCTTGTTTCTTCTGTTAAATTTGTTAGGAATATCTCGTTGAAACTGTTCGAAAGCATATGGTAGACATTTAGATATTCCTGATAGAATTGTGTATTGGTGTTGCTTGTATGACACTGGTTTTGGAGGAAACAATATTGATATAATGGTTCACTGGGAGTAAAAAGGTATATCCTGTATATTTTGAGACAACGATCTCCAAAAGAATACCATACTTCAAAAAAATTTGTTTCAAGTTTGAAGAAAATTTTACATGATCCTAGACTATAATGAGATGTGTTGTACTTCAGTCGTAGCAACACCTAAAATTTAAAAAAGAAGAAATTGCCTAGATATATTTAATTGATTCTTAGTATTTCTTTGAAATTATTTTCCATGACAGGTCTTTTTAAATATAATATAGGCTGACATACAACATGCCTGTCCTTAACTTCCTCACAGTCAAATTTTAGTTACAATATCATGCTACCTCAAAACATATGTTACTAATTGTACTGATTAGCTTTAACCTTATCACTCATGGTTTGCAATACACGTTCTTTTAATATGTGATATTAAACTTATTCCCTTCTACCAAAATTGGTTCATTGCTAGCTATCCAATTTCTCAAGGCTGTCTAATGGCTTTAGAATTAAGTAGCAAGTTAGCTTACCCTTTGAAAGTCCTTCATATTTCTTAGATTCACGTTCACTGAAATTACATTTGCTGGAAATAGAGTTTTAGAGGTGAACATTTTGATCTCTTACATTCTACCCAAAAATTAAAACAATTATTGTCTGGGATTTTGTATACCATAGAGAATTTCATTTCATGAAGCGGGAAATTGTTTCAGTCTGCATGCTGATGTTATAGGCTTTGCTATTACTTATACTATTGTAGAGAACAACGTTTTGATTTGACAAAAGTATTTTGTGTACATTTTCAGGTGCTGTGAGCTACCTTATATGGTTTTCAATTAAATAACACCTTAAATTTTGTTGCTTGGAACTTGGAAACTCGTTAGTTTTATTCCCCTACCTTTGCAGATTTTCACATAATCAAGATTCTTGCATATCCTCATGTAAATCTAGGTTTGTGTAACGCCCACAAATTTGATACACAAATACAACAATAAAATTGTCCGAATAATTTCTTTTCTTCTTTAATTAAATGCTCACTACACAACACCACATGGACTCCAATAGATAAACTTAACATCACATAAGACACTTACACAAAACCTCGACCCACATAGACAACATGATAACACCATATATACATCGAGGCCACATGTCCAAAAATGATAAAGTACAACTACCCACTACAATATACACTTACTCACAGGCATTTCCCACAACACATTGTTTTTTATGGTGAAATATTTATTACAATCCTATTTTTATTAGTTGACTATAATTGTCTGAAGAACACATAACATGGGACCCTTCATTCCTCTACAACTAGGCTACATGTTTTTTTTCTAACATTTCACCTATAGTGGTTCCTTTAGAATTTTCTTGTTTCTCTTATGGAAATAACTTTATATAGCATGATTGTGATTAGGAATGTATATACACACATGCGTCTTCTAATATTTGACTTAAAGATTTGTTTGAAAGAGCCGTGTTTACTTGGTTTGGAAAAATACTCTCATTACAAGGAGAAAAATTCACAAGAAGAAAAAAGAAGGTTACTAGATCAATAGAAAACCTATCTTGAGTTCATTTCATAGCATTGTTTAATACTAACAATACACTATTTTCATCTTCAAGTTATTACAACCAACTATGAAGGTTAACTAATTAAGTTGTATCATTCTTGATTCACAATCTCATTGCTCCAATTAGGAATTCATATTTTCACAATCATATTGTACATGGAAGGGTACATTACACTGTGTTCCCATTATAGAGATTTTTCCTTGAATTTAAGTGACGAATTTCACATTTCAAACTACTTATGTTTCATCATCTTAAGGATTCACTCTCAATAGCAACGGGTTAATTACATGTTTCGACCATAAATTCTACTTCCTAAGTGATCCTAGATTTAATATATTCCTATCTACGCCAAGGGTTCTACTAACTTTTACAAGTCCAACTAGAGTGCAATCTCCTTAACTCACAAGACCTTGGCTACAGTTTAAGGTATCCCATTCTTATGGCTACCTTTTATTATTTCATTAGCATCATTTTTTAATGCACATCTATGAAAACAAAACATGGGATCATGCATCATATTTGGTTTTTCAATTTATTAGGTTGTTGTATTAGTCGTGGAGCTCTACTTTATTACATTCATTTTATGATCACATTTGACATTTTAGTTGGTTTTGACATCGCTCAATGGCATACCATTTTCATAGCGGTCATTCCTTAGTTTAATCTTATTTACCCTTTTTACTAACTACATTTGTGTGGTTACTTTAGTCTTGTATTAACATAATTTTGGAAAAATGTAATTCCTATAACACTTAGGGATTTAAGACTACAAGGAGTATGACCTCGCACAAGACAACTCAACAACTATATGTTTTTTTCAAATTTCTTCCAAGGAACTCTTAAAATCATTTAGTAAAATCCATTAGCGTTTCTTTCACCAATACCCTTAAGAGAGGCTCCATGATCTATTAACTTCAAAATCAATCATGGATGGGGAAAACTACACCCTATGAGAAAGCACATGGTAATCTGCTACTAAGGGTCACAATTATCTAAGAGGGACAAAGGGAGTTCAAATGCAAAAGTTATAAAATTTATGCGTTTCAAAATCCTTCTAAGGTAATATTTACAATCATTGGTAACAATACATCATAGCTCCTTTGTTCATTATCATCATAAGAGGTCACTCGATATATTACATTCATTTCTACTCGAGGGTTTCTACACCCAACCAAAGACTAAATTAGAGTAATCAAATGTCCCCTGTCTTCCTAAATCCTTCATGTCACTTGAGGTATTCCGGCCTACAATTTCTCACTTTCATTTAGCACTTAGCTTATAAAGGGTTCTATTAGGTTCAATTTTTTTATTTGAATGCCGATTAAAATATATCACTCAATTGTTAATTTGAATTATCTTAACATGTACACATTTTAGGTTTGATTCTTAAATGGGAAACTATGTTTTCTTATTCACTTGTTCTCATGTGGATCAATTCACATCCACTTTCACATCATAATAAATATTTAATATGTTGCAAGCAATCTCCATGACCCTTGAAATGATTAGATCGACATCACAAGGGTACGTTCCTAAACGAGGGAAAGTTACAAATATTCCTTTACAATTAAAAACTTAATATTGAATTAATGCACAACCTAACTATCTTTGTGGTCCCACCTCTATTCATTACATTCCACTTCTAACATTATTTAGTCTCTAAAAACAACCATGAGATTTCAATCTCAACATGTCATCTTGTATGCCATTAAAATTATGTTATGCCTCGCACTACGGAATCTTACACACTTTCATACCTATGTGAATGCTCTCATCTAGGTTTCTAGGGAGGAATACAAAAACACATACAATACCTATAAGTCTCTAAGACTACGAAAGATGTTTGGAGATAGCCTAACTTGGGGCTTACTAGAGAGGGTCATTACATTCAACAAAGGTAAATATTTTGAGCTATATGTTTGTTTGGTCATTTTTAATCCAATTTTTCCCCTCAAGCAAAATTGAACAAACATGACCTCGCACAGAGAGAATAGGAGGATCTATTCGGCCATGGGAACTCAAATTTTGGGCTCGAGCTAAGAAAATCAGTGAAGCAGGCTGAGCACATTACCAAGGAGTTCGGGAAATGAAGAAGCTCCAAAGTTTGAAATTTGGACTTCGGAGGTGGGGTCGTTCGGAGGTAGGGTGAGGTGAAATTAGGGGACTCGGTAGAAAGAAGCACGAAAAAAAGGTGCAGGAAGTTTGAAACTTGAACTTCAAAATTTGGAATTCGGGTTTCAGATTTTTAGAGGTTTCATGAGCTCACCGGATGAATTGTACCACGCGTGGGGAGGGAAAATCCCAAAAACTGAAGTCTGAAATTCAGACTTTGGACTTTTGGGATTTCAAAGATATGCGATGACCGAATGGATGAACAACCTTGAAACCCGAACCCCTGAAATCCCAAACTTGAAATCCCAAAATCCTAAAACCCAAAACCCCAAAAACACAAAGGTCTTAAACCCGAAGTCTAAATTTCAAGCTTCGGGGTTTCAACATTTCAAAGGTTTCATGAGCACGCTAGATGAACAGTAATTGTGACCTCTGAAGTCAAAATACCCGAAGCTCTAAATCCAAAAAGTCTAAAAGTTTAGATTTTGGAGGGTGTGATGCATGGTTGGAGTCCGAAAAGGCATATCAAACACTCACATTTATTGCGGTATGGCAACCTCATCTTCAGATGGCCATAATGTTTGACTGGGATCTCGGATTTGCACAAAATAGGACTCTTTGTAAAGCTCTCAGTGTCCTCTACAAAACAACATCTTGAAGTATTTCAAAATGAGGAAATACAGTCTACCATTTTAGAGGGATGTTTCCAAATTTACCACCTACCAAAATGATGAAGGTATGGGCTTCCTTTCTTCCCCAACAAGGAAAAGTACATGGAGGTATGGGTTTTGCAGTGGCACCCATCATTGTTGCTAGGTGATTTTAATGAATTTTTGGGTAGTTGAAGAAAGATTTCAAATTACTTCTCTCTCCCTTTCTCTCATTCTTCTTATATATTGTAAGGAGGGGCTCATTTAAAAAGGTTATACACCTTTTATATCCCCTCCATTCTTCTTATATGTAAGAGATTTGTGGAGATTCCAAACCTCCTATTTGAATATTGTAATGCAAAATCTGTACTTTTGGCCCTAAATGTGATTCATTGTATCAACTTTGAGATCAATAAAATCATATATATGGATGTTTCAAACCCTCTTCTATGTTATATTGCATCTTTCTGATATTTCATTACATGCAAGGTTATTGTGTATTGTTGTTGTTTTCATTACAAGGTTCTAGTAGTGTTGTGTTTATTGTGTAGGTTGTTCAACATCCTTCTTGGTGCATCACTTTGTCCATTAGAGTAGGTTTTAATTTTTATGCATTTTCTCTAACTCTTTCTCCTTTTGAAAACTTTAGATTAGTGCTAGATCTGTAACTCTCCACGGTTTGGTGTAGTTGGCACTAGGTTAGGATAGAATTCGGCCTTCTCCAGAAGGTTATCCCGAATGAAAATTCCCACACTTTGGGATAACTCCATGTTTGATGAATCACACTGACTACCCCAACCATTCACATGCGAGCAATCAAGGATGATGTGATTTTTCCATAATGATCGTTTTCCGCTTTCAAATTATGAAAAACACACACAAATGTAAGTTGATAATTTTATTTGAAGATAAAATGATTTCCTAGGTCATTGCAACACTAGCAGATAGGTAAAAACACATCATTTTAAATTACTTGCTAATAATTTTACTAGCACAATCATATCCAAAATTTTCAGCTACAATAAACATTTTAAATGACAAGGTTCCAATTTCATCCTCCTATATTTATTTTGACACTAAAATAAGGAATATTTAACATTTTTTAAAGTAACATAATACAATCAACTCCATTTACTTAATAGAATATACAATTACAACTAAGAGTAACATTCATTAAATAGGAAAAAGTACAACTACATACGAAATAGTACATTTTCCCAATACACAACACTATCATTTTCATCATGGAAATAATGAAAATAATACATTCTATTCATAAAAATATCATTGAAATATTCTAAACAATTACATTGCCTTCAAATAACATGCTAATAAAAGACACAAGTGTCATTTTTTTACTACTTTTGTTCGGGTACCTACAACTGAACGTTGCGTCGATCCTAGGATTGAGTATGGAAATCCTCTACACTCAAGCATAAATCCACACATTCATCATTTCTAAAAATTTGTTTAAATAGAAGAGAGAGAAGAGAGGTAAGGGGAGGAAGAAAATAGAGTTCATTTTTCATGCATTCACACTTTGACTTTCATTTGTACTTAACGTTTTAATATTAGAAAGAGACAGAGAGATAAAGAGTAAAGATGAGAGAGAAAGTAAAGAGGCATTTTATCTTTCATTCTAAATATCATGACCATTTTCCTTTCATTTCCATTTTACAATAATTTCAAACCAATTTATATTTCCCAATTCATTTATGTTTTCAAATCAACCAAAGTTTCATAATCGTTTCTAGAGAGAGAAGAGGGCAGAGAGAGAAAAACACCATACATTTCAAAAATCACTCATACCAGATAAAAGACTGAATAATATTCTACATGACATTATGATGGTATTACGAGGTCACACACATCGCTAGAAGTCAATGAGACTCATAGAAGGTGATCCGAGCTAAAGTAGCAAGTTGAGGAAACTAACCCAAACAACAAAAGTGCTTATAAACTGGGTCTTAAATATTATCATTCTAAGTTTGATCATGAAGTTTTATGATTCCTACTTACTCCCCCATATATAGAGAATTCCTCATGACTGACGGAATTCGGTTACGTTGAGTAGAGATCAAGTTACTGAGGAAACTCGGGGCCGATTATCGTAATTTTATCAAAGCAACTCTTAACACACAGTGACTAGTGGGTCCCAAAACCAACTTGCAAAATTAGTTTCCAAAGGAATTTTCGAAGGAATGAAAGTAGTTTACGATTCTCTTGTTGGCATCCTAGAGGTATGAGGTAGTTTAGTTTCTCTCAAGCCAAGTGGGAACCGTAAACTGAAATCGATCATGTTTTATTAAATGACCATGTCACTATAAGTGACTGATAAGCTAAGAGGGTTAAGGACTATGAATTGTAAGAGCGTTAAATAATTTCAAACAACTCGGTTAAGGTTCCATAAGTTGTTCCCCATTACCAGGGGTCATGCAAAGAGTTTTGGTTTTACTGATACGTTTGGGTGTGGCACTCCGTGCACGTAACTTTCAATATCAGAGTTTTCTTCCTTTTTTGTTGTTTATGTTTTGAAATTTCATGTCAAGGAAATGTTTTGTAATTTGTTGGAATTATGCTCCCTATCATTCAACATTTAATTTTGAAAAATATGGAAATGATGAAGTGAAATTTCATATAAGTGAAAAGGGTAAAACCATACCTTTTTCATGAAACTCGTGATTCCCACATTAAACAAGACCGCATCAGCTTGCCACATTCACCAAGCACAAAAAAAGAGACCAAGAATGATGAGATCCATAAAATTGACAACTCGCCATGGTGTCACCAAAGTAACAGTATGAGAGTGACGAAATTAAGTAATCCGATCACATGGACACATGCACCGATGAACCAACAAAACAAAAACTCATTTTGATACAGGCTTGGAGGAAGCTAGCAATATTTGTGGACTTTTAGCTTAAAAATTGTCTGATGAATTTGCTTAAATTTTTATTTGGCATTTATAACAACCTCATTTTGTGTTATATATTATGAACTTCCAACTATTCCAAAACCGATCCCTAGTTTTTACGTAAAAAAAAGATGCAAAAATCAATAAATCTCAACATTGAGCTAATCCTAAACATATCCACCACTTGGATCACCCAATATTAGATTCATCGCACACACCATTTATTCTCTTACAACATGGGAAAATATTTAAGAAAGTCACATGTCTCTTTGAGATTGAACTTACAGAGCGCAGATCAACTAGATAACTTTGTCAATTGTTTGAAAATGCATTCTTCAAGCCATACTTCTTACTCTTAACGGGAAAAACAAGATCTGGTGCTAGATTATTAGATATTCCATGGTCCATGCCTAGTTTTAAGATCCCATATTTGTACAATAATAGTGACAGAGACAAGTCTTGCATAGACATACGTGGGACAACAAGTAGGACAATTGTTAAAGCCTTAACAATATAACTATTGCTCATAATAAATGATAAAGAGTAGTAAAAGCATAGTGGTAGTTGACGTCTACCTAAGAATGTAGCTGCTAAGGTTAATTACATGTAGCACAAGTGGTCAAATGCAGAAGAAACAAGATCATAACATCTAAACACTACCCCGAATGTAACGCCTCCTTATCCTTAATCTTTGTCTTCTCCTACATACAACAACAAACTAGTGACATAAGTATCATTTCCCTTCAAAGGTAATTAAAACCACTTCATGATAAAATACAAGTCCATAAACAATCAATTCATGTGAAGTAAAATGAGGAGATGTTAGGATTATAAATTAATTTCTATGTGCAAGACTGATTTTACCAGAATAAGACTAATTTTAGGCAAACTTTTGGAAAAGCTCCAATTAGGATAGTTCCCATAGATTATGTTTATTAAAAAAAAAATTCAAGTTGAACTTGTTAGCACCATCTAATTACTACTACATTTACAATGTTTAATTGGGTCCAAAGTGTGGTTAATGCCTCGGATCTCAAATAGTGTTCTTGTTTTATTATCTAGGGAATGTGATGGGTCGTAGGCCCTCCACCTGTTACCCCCGAAAAGTGGTTCATTTTCTGAATTTGAGGGGGCACTACATCTCCCTCCCCTTATAATAGCATCATCCTCGATTTGACACAACACCAAAGGTCGAAGCATACATAGGAAAGAAATTAAAAATGACACATGTTATTTAACTAAACAACTTTTTCAATACAATGCGATCACAAGGAAGTAAATTAATTTTGGCAATATCTTAAATTTTAATGTTCTGTGAGGATTGGTAGTTATTTATCTTTTTTTTTTAATTAATTAGTCTTTTCTTTTACATTATTTCTTAATCTCAAACTCTTAGTATTCATTTTTTAGAATTTCAATTGTCTTATGTTCATGGGTGCCCAATGAAGAATCGGCATTAAGATGACACATAAAACCCAAACACAACACTAGTTATCCACAAGACATATTACTACATACTTTCACATCACAAGACCTTTAATTCCACCATGAAAATACAAGTAGTCCACATAACAAAGAATTTCCAATAATTATGTCATAGGCATAAATCCAATACACACATGTGACTGACAAACACAATCATCACACTAATACATATACAATTGGTATCACATGACCCAATTACCATGACTATACCGACACAGTGAGAAGTCAATATCCAATAGTACATACTAACCAAGAGGAGCATCAAACCTCAATCATAACAATGTCTAACAAGACTCACAAGAGTACACATAACTCATAATACCAACTCCACACATCATAAAAAACAACTCCATATATCTCCCAAAGCATCACAAATCAACTCCATATACCTCCCAAAGCATCACCAAATAACTCCATATACCTCCCAAAGAGGAAGAATCGAGCACCAAAACCAAGTTGGGTTGCTCAACCATAGAGCCCCATCTCCTTATTTCTCAATATTGAGTCACTCAACAATAGAGCCCCTTAAAGAATACTAGGTCACTCAACCATAGAGCCCCATCTCCTTTCTCCATTTAATGAGGTTGGGTCACCCTATGGCCCTGGGCACATAGAGCCCCGTCACCCCCACCCAAGTGGTGTAGTAACCTGTAGTTCAAAAACTACATGGTGTTATGACCCCCTGGGGCATACCCCCATACAACGAAGCAGTCCATAGGTCCAACCACTCCATGGTTAATCCCATGACCCTATTCCAACACATTATGACATTAGAACCAAGCATAACAATCCATTTCAAATGCCAAGTGGAAAAAACAATCCCAAGCCTTGGGCTAGGCTATAAAACTTTTAAACATGAAAAGAAAATTTAAAACTAAGAAAAAAAATGGATAATTATCCATAGTTAGTGCAAAAATCTGCATGTTAGTGCAATAACCAAATAAAATGCCCAAAATATAAGAATACATCAATCAAGAAAACTATTGGTTTTGATAAGAAAAGAGATAATGATCAATTTACGAATAAAATACGTATAGAGAAATAACACATTACAATCACTATGTGGCCTTATACGGCCACCAAAGGGGTACTCATCGAGTTGCTGGCACTCAAATATCGAGCCTCAACTTGCAAAATAACATGTCAAATAATATAATTGTCATCATCTCTTCCTGAATCATCCCTCCATACTCCCACAAGGCTCAACATAGTCTCAACATAGTCTGAGAGGGGGTGTATAGGTTTCCATTCACTGAGCCTAAGGTGTTTGTGAAACACAATATACATGGTGGTCATGCATACCAAATGAATGAAGTGGGTTTTCAATCTATGTAAGACTCCACTCCCTATCTTGTACTCGGCTCAAGGGACTGGTCAATGATACACCAATGTTAGGGTACACATAGGTCATCTATAAGACAACCATATAAGGAGAGAGAAAAAGGTATAGGTCACCATCTACTGAGCCTAAGGTGTTCACAAAACACAATATACATGGTGGTCGTGCATACCAAGCAAACAAAGGCAGATTTTCAATCTATATAAGACTCTACTCCTATCTCATACTCAGCTCAAGTGACTTGTGAATGATACTCATTTCCTCTCTCCAACATACACTTTTTACCAATTTCTTCCCTTAGGGTTGGTTAGTGTAAGGTTCACAACATAACACATAACTACATTACTAACATGATGGTGATTCATGCACATTAACCATAGCATCTTACGCATGGTATATATATATATATATAAGGTAAAGCACAATCATTACTTTCATGGGTTACAATACATCACATTTCCACATAATGCACCCAAAGTGCAAGTATTGTACAATAGGGGTCATACGTTCACCATATGCCCCTAAATCACAACATGAATTATACGTATGATGAACACAATGACTAACATTATAACATATAGTCAATTGCAATACAACATGGTGATACACATTATTCATCACAACATGGTGGTGACATCATGATACAATCCAATTCACTATACATCAATTTTGTTATACAATTCATCAACACACCTACATATCACATAATAACCAAAACACTCCAACACTCCGCAATCCACAATAACATTCTTTTCACACACAACAAGGTGACACATCACACATGAACTCCTCATTGAATCCACAAAAAGGAGAGCAAATACTCTCATCACAAGAACATCAACATGATAACAAATACACACTAAGTGATATGCACAACATGTGCATTCATAATATCACAATTACAACATTGTTCACATCACAACATATATCACATTACTCTTCCCATCTCCACCACCACCATGAAAGATAATCACAACTCCAATATATCCCGGAGGTTCGAGAGCATGAACCTCCACTATGATACCATATGTAACGCTCACAAATTTGAAACACAAATACAACAGTAAAATTGTCTCAATAATTTTTTTCTTTCTTTAATTAAATGCCCACTACAGAACACCACATGGACTCTAATATATAAACTTAACATCACATGAGACACTTACAAAAACCTCAACCCACATAGACAACATGATAACACCATATATACATCAAGGCCACATGTCCAAAAATGATAAAGTACAACAACTACCCTCTACAATATACACTTACTCATAGGAATTTCCCACTAGACATTGTTTTTCATGGTGAAATATTTATTACATTCTTATTTTTACTAGTTGAATATAATTTTCAGAAGAACACATAACATTAGACCCTTCATTCCTCTACAACTAGGCTGCATATTTTTTTGTCTAACATTTCACCTATAGTGGTTCCTTTAGAATTTTTTTGTTTCTCTTATGGAAATAACTTTATATAACATGATTTTGATTAGGAATGTATATGCACACATGCGTTTTCTAATATTTGACTTAAGGATTTGTTTAAAAGAGTCGTGTTTACTTGGTTTGGAAAAATATTCTCGTTACAAGGAGGAGAATTCAATGAAAGAAAAAGTAAGCTTACTAGATCAATAGAAAACCTATCCCGAGTTCATTTCATAGCATTGTTTGATAATAACAATAAACTCTTTTCATCTTCAAGTTATTACAACCAACTATGAAGGTTAACTAATTAAGTTGTATCATTCTTGATTCAAAATCTATTGCTCCAATTAGGAATTCATATTTTCATAATCATAATGCACATGGAAGGGTACATTACACCTATATTCCCATTATAGAGATTTTTCCTTGAATTTAAGTGACGAATTTCACATTTCAAACTACTTCTATTTCATCATCTTAAGGATTCACTCTCAATAGCAACGGGTTAATTACATGTTTCAACCATAACTTCTACTTCATGAGTGAACCTAGATTTAATATATTCCTCTCTACACCAAGGGTTCTACTAACTTTACAAGTCCAACTAGAGCACAATCTCCTTAACTCACAAGACCTTGGCTATAGTTGAAGGTATCCCATTCTCAAGGCTACATTTTATTATTTCATTAGCATCGTTGTTTAATCCACATTTATGCAAACAAAGCATGTGATCATGCATCATATTTGGTTTTTCGATTTATTAGGTTGTTGTATTAGTCATGGAGCTCTACTTTATTACATTCATTTTATGATCACATTTGACATTTTAGTTGGTTTTGACATCACTCAATGGTGTACCATTTTCGTAGTGGTCATTCCTTAGTTTAATCTTATTTACCATTTTTACCAACTACATTTACATGGTTACTTTGGTCATGTATTAACATCATTTTGGAACAAATGTAATTCCTATAATACTTAGGGATTTAAGACTACAAGGAGTATGACCTCACACAAGAGAACTCAAAAACTATATGTTTTTTTCAAATTTCTTCCAAGGAAATCTTAAAATTGTTTAGCAAAATGCATTGACATTTCTTTCACCAATACCCTTAAGAGAGGCTCCATGATCTATTAACTTCAAAATCAATCATGGATGGGAGAAACTACACCCTACAAGAAAGCACATGGTAATTTGCTACTAAGGGTCATAATTATCTAAGGGGGACAAAGGTAGCTCATATGCAAAAGTTAAAAATATTATGCATTTCAAAATTCTTCTAAGGTAATATTTGTAAACATTGGTATCAATACATCATAGCTCCTTTGTTCACTAGCATCATAACATGTCACTTGTTATATTACATTCATTTCTACACGAGGGTTTATACACCCAACCACAAGACTAAATTAGAGTAATAAAATGTCCCTATCCTGTAAAGCCTTCGTATCACTTGAGGTATTCAAGCCAATAATTTCTCACTTTCATTTAGTACTTAGCTTATAAAGGGTTCTATTAGGTTTAGTTTGTTTATTTGAATGCCAATAAAAATATATCACTCAATTGTTAAGTTGAATTATCTTAACATGTACTTATTTTAGGTTTGATTCTTAAAAGGGAAACTATGGTCTCTTATTCATTTGTTCTCATGTATATCCATTCAATTCCACTTTCACATCATAACAAATTTTTAATCATTGCAAACAATCTCCATGACCCTTGAAATGATTAGATCGACATCACAAGGGTACGTTCCCAAATGAGGGCAAGTTACAAATTTTCCTTTACAATTAAAAACTTAATAGTGAATTAATGCACAACCTAACTATCTTTGTGGTCCCACCCACTATTCATTACATTCCACTTCTAACATTATTTAGTCTCTAAAAACAACCATGAGATTTCAAGCTCAACATGTCATCTTGTATGCCATTAAAACGATGTTATGCCTCGCACTAAGGAATCTTACACACTTTCATACCTATGTGAATGCTCTCAACTAGGTTTCTAGGGAGGAATACACAAACACATACAATACCTCTAAGTCTCTAAGACTACGAAAGATGTTTGGAGCTAGCCTAACTTGGAGCTTACTAGAGAGGGTCATTACATTCAACAAAGGTAAATATTTTGAGCTATATGTTTGTTTGGTTGCTTTCCACTCAATATGAAAAACACACACAAATGTAAGTTGATATTTTTATTTGAATATTAAGTGATTTCCTAGGTCATTGCAACACTAGAGATAGGTAAAAACACGTCATTTTAAATTACTTGCTAACAATTTTATTGGCACAATCATATCCAAAAATTTTGGCTATAATAAACATTTTAAATGACAAGGTTCCAGTTTCATCCTCCTATATTTATTTTGACACTAAAAGAAGGAATATTTAACATCTTATTTGAAAGTAACATAATACAATCAACTCCATTTACTTAATAGAATATATAATTACAACTAAGAGTAACATTCGTTAAATAGGAAAAATTACAACTACGTACGAAATAGTACATTTTCCTAATATGCAACACTATCATTTTCATCATGGAAATAATGAAAATAATACATTCTATTCATAAAAACATCATTGAAATATTCTAAAAATTACATTGCCTTCAAATAACATGTTAATAAAAGACACAAGTGTCATTTTTACTACTCCTTTTGTTCAAGTACCTACAACCAACATTGCGTCAGTCCTAGGACTGAGTATGGAAATCCCCTACACTCAAGCATAAATCCACACATTCATCATTTCTAACAATTTTGTTTAAATAAGAGAGAGAGGGAGATAGGGGGAGGAAGAAGATAGAGTTTGTTTCTCATGCATTCACACTTTCACTTTCATTTGTACTTAACGTTTTAATACTAGAGAGAGAGAGAGAGAGAGAGAGAGAGTAAAGATGAGAGAGAAAGTAAAGAGACATTTTATCTTTCATTCAAAATATCGTGACCATTTTCCTTTCATTTCCATTTTCATTTCATTTCAAACCAATTTACATTTCCCAATTCATTTACGTTTTCAAATCAACCAAAGTTTCATAATCGTTTCTAGAGAGAGAAGAGGGTAGAGAGAGAAAAACACCATACATTTCAAAAATCACTCATACAAGATAAAAGACCGAATAATATTCTACATGACATTGTGATGGTATTACGAGGTCACACACGTCGCTAGAAGTCAACGAGACTCACAGAAGGTGATCCGAGCTAAAGTAGCAAGTTGAAGAAACTAACCCAAACAACAAAAGTGCTTACAAACTGGGTCTTAAATACTCTCATTCTAAGTTTGATCATGAAATTTTATGATTCCTACTTACTCCCCCATATATATAGAATTCCTCGTGACTGATAGAAGTCAGTTATGTCGAGCAGAGATCAAGTTACAAGGGAAACTCCGGGGCCAATTATCATAATTTTGTCAGCAACTCTTAACACACAGTGACTAGTGGGTCCCAAAATCCACTTGCAAAATTAGTTTCCAAAGGCATTTTCGAAGGAAAGAAAGTATTTTACGATTCTCTTTTTGAATCCTAGAGGTATGAGGTAGTGGATTTCAGTTTGCTCAAGCCAAGCGGGAATTGTAAACTGAAACCAATCATGTTTTATTAAACAACCACATCATTATAAGTGAGTGATAAGATAAGAGGGTTAAGGACTATGACTTGCAAGAGCGTTAAATAATTTCAAACAACTTGGTTAAGGTTCCCTAAGGTGTTCCATGTTACCTGGGGTCATGCAAAGAGTTTCGGTTTTGCGGTACGTTTGGGTGTGGCGCTCCATGCGCGTAACTTTCAATATTAGAGTTTTCTTCCTTTTTTTTGTTTATGTTTTGAGAGTTCACGTCAAGGAAAGATTTTGTCATTTTTTGGAATTATGCTCCTATTATTCAACATTTAATTTTGAAAAATATGGAAATGATGAAGTGAAATTTAATGCAAGCGAAAAGGGGAAAACCATACCTTTTTCGTGAAACTCGTGATTCTGCATTCAACAAGACCGCATCAACTTGCCACATTCACCAAGCACAAACCAAGAGACCAAGCATGATGAGCTCCACAAAATTGACAACTAGCCATGGTGTCACCAAAGTCACAGTATGAGAGTGGCAAAAAAAGTGAACTGATCACATGGACACATGCACCCGGTGAACCAACAAAACACAAACTCATTTTGATACAGGCTTGGAGGAAGTTAGCAATATTTATGGAATTTTAGCTTAAAAACAATCCAAGAAATTTGCTTAAATGTCTATGTGGCCTTTATAACAACCTCCTTTTGTGTTATATATTATGAACTTCCAACTATTCCAGAAACCGATCCCCTGGTTTAAAGAAAACAGAGATGCAGAAATCAATGGCTCTCAACGTTGAGCTAATCCTAAACGTATCCACCACGTGGAGCACCCAATAAGAGATTCATACTCACACCATTATTCTCTTACAATGTGGGAAAAGACTTAAGAAAGTCACATGTCTCTTTGAGATTAACCTTACAGAGCAGATCAACCGGATGACTCCTGCAACTGTTTGAAAATGCATTCTTCAAGCCATACTTCTTACTCTTAACGGGAAAAACAAGATGTGGTGCTAGCTTATTAGATACTCCATGGTCCATGCCCAGTTTTAAGCTCCCATTTTGGTGCAGGAATAGTGAAAGAGACAAGTCTTGCATAGACATACATGGGACAACAGGTAGGGAAACTTTCAAAGCCTTAACAATTTAACTACTGCTCACAATAAAAGATAAAGAGCAGTAAAAACATAGTGGTAGTCGATGTCTACATGAGAATGTGGCTGCTAAGGTTAAGTGTGTGTAGCACAGGTGGTCAGAAGCAGAAGAAACAAGATCATAACATCTAAACATTACCCCCGAATGTAACGCCTCCTTATCTTTAATCTTTGTCTTCTCCTGCATACAACAACGTCAAACCAGCGACAGAAGTCTCGTTTCCTTCAAAGATAATTGAAACCGCTTCATGAGCAAATACATGTCCATAAAAATCAATTCGTGTGAATTAAAATGAGGAGATGTTAGGATTACAGATTAATTTCTATGTGCAGGACTGATTTTACCCAGAATGGGACTGATTTTAGGCGGCTATTGGCAGAGCTCTAGTTAGCACAGTTCCCTGTAGATTATGTTGATTAAATTTTTATTTCAACTTGAACTCACTGGCACCATCCAATTACTGCTAAATTTACAACATTAACTTGGGTCCATTGTGGTTAATTCCTCAGATCTCAAATAGTGTGCCTGTTTTATTATGTAGGGAATGTGATAGGTTGCAGGCCCCTCCACGTGTTACCCCTGACAAAGGCAACTCATTGTCTGAAGTCGAGGGGGCACTTCAGTTTGAAATCTTGCATAGCAATTCCATTTAGTGACAGGTTAATTGAAGTATTTCATGCAACATACCTTAAATTTCAGGACTTTGGGATATTTTATGGTTCCCCAAAACTTATCCCTTAATCTGATCGTAAGAATTTCCTCACCGTTCAGATTAAAATATGCTCTATTTGTAATTTATTGCTGCAGAGAAAATATTAAGACAAAATTGTTTGTATCAGTATGGCTATTATTTGTTCTTCTGATATCACCTTCTCAGTATATAGTTCGTTTGGTATTCAGGCTACATGGTGAAGTTCAGTTTAATTCGCTATGTTTATTGTTTATGCTCAGTGCACCAATTTTTCTCAAGATTTTGTTTTTAAACTAGAGGTTTCTAGTATTCTTCCCACTTCCTTTGCAGGGAATTGTTTCTAATTGTTTTGGTAGATGAGGCTGAAACCATTAAGACTCCAATAGTACAATATCATCTTTATTTAAGGGACTATGGAATATGCAAGCTTATAAATGTGTTGTGTAAGGATTTATAGGTAATTAAATTTCATGCCCTTTGATAACATGATGTCATTTTAGGAAATCTACTGAAAAATGAAATTATGTGAGTGGTTGGAGGATACACATTATGTCCTGTGATCATTATCTAATGAAAGCTTTTCCCTGCTGCAACACCATGCGGACTTAAGTTATTTTGAGGATCTTATGAGAGATAGATAAAATCCTAGTCTATGAGGTGTATTTTTACAAATATGTACTTGAAATTTGGGTCTTACTAAGAAATATTTTATGGTGTTTGATCATCAAAGACCCACAAACTGTATTTCACATAGAGAGGTAGGCTGGACTCTTGAGTTCACTTGAGCTCGAGGAATTTTTAGTAAAATATTGGAACTCAATTAGTTCATTATAAATGTTCAAAATTTCTTCTGCATTTCTAAATCTATGGAACATTTTCAAGGAACCTTTGTGTCATAGAACTTGCAGAATGTAGAATAGCTAATGGTGGATTCTGCAGGTCAAATGTGTATAGTGTTAAAAACCAGAGCACAAGTGTAGTGCCCACATTTTCTAGCTTCATTTATCTATTGAATATATGCTTGAATATTTGAAACTGTGGAAACATATTTTTCAAAGTAATTTTTGTTGTCTTTATAGGAGTCCAGTATTACTAGCCCAATGCCTCAACATTAAGTGCAGTCTCAAGCCATAAGAAGCCATACAAATGTTTGGAACCTTATGCTTTAATTCATATCTTCCAGAGAAAATGAACTTAAATATAAGGTTTTAAGTTCTAAAAGTGTGATAGAAAAGAAGGGAATTGTATTACCTATACCAATAGTCACATGTCTCAAGGTTTTACTCCAGGACTTCTTCATAGAAGATTGTGAAATTGTGTTGTAATTATGCAAAAACACGATGAGTGTTGGAAATAATTTTAAGGTCTCTCCATCGTGAGAAACTCAAGAATTTGTGGCAAGATTTCTATGCATAAGGTTCTAGAGGTTTGGCCATTTTGTGTCTGTTGCACTTAAAGTAAAGAACAAAGTTGGAGGACCTAATTGATCTATCATGTCATAAACCTCACATCTACTTCTGACTAAAAAGAGTGTGTCTCTCAAAGGTTGGTCTGAATCGCATCAAACTATTTGGGAGCCCGTCATTTAGGGAGTTTTGAATTCTTTGGTGAAGGTATTGTATTGTTGTGGGGAATCCGTGCTTGATATTTCGCTTCATAAATATTGTTACCATTATCCAGCTCATGTGGTACATCATAAGGTTAAGAAAAAGCATATGAATGATGGTAACAACTAAAATCCCCATCAAAGGAGCATATCAAATGTATAATTTACTCACGAAATTGGACTCCCTTTATGTGTAATTGTTTAAACATGGCTTTTCATGTAAGAACAAAGATGGAAATCAAGGTAAATTTTAAGAGCCCTTTGAAAAATCAAGCTGGTTTTTTTGGCAAATCTAATTGTGTGTTTTGAAATTATGGTGACTAGGAGGGAAATTGTATAGTTATGGAGTTGAATCTAAATTTTGAATAATGAGAGCTCAAGGAAATGTGTCAAACCATAAAGAAGGTAAAAGGTAGTGACAACATAAGTAACTAGTCAAACTATGCAATCAACCAAATGCATTTTTTATGGCAAGTTGGTGTATGTAACATGGAAACTACAATTCATGCAACCATGGGGTTGCAATTCATGTAATTGGAAAAGTTTAATGCATGAAAATGGGTGACCAACATATTTTAGGCACAAAATCATGCACTTTGGGTTATTATCTAGTCTTGATTACATACTACTATTCATATGATTCCTAACTAAGAAAAGCACTAATCAACCCATGTCTTTGGCCACCTTTCTTTGCTTTATGTTACCACTTATGGTCTTTCACCCTTACTTGCACGGTTTTCCTTTTTACATCTCGACATTTATCATCCTAGACACCAGCAGCCAGCTAGGATGTTAGCGTCAGGCGCCCTCATCTCCTCTGGGCGCCCTTGAACTTAGTATAATTTGTTCACATCTTTTGAATATTTTCTAGCCATTTGAGCATCTTATATTTTTGGCAGTTGGTGTTATCAGGGATAATTATGAAATTCAAGCAAGGGAATCATATAAATATAAATTTATGTGATCATAATAAAGGACCAAGCACTAAGCATTAGCTATCACCACCTAAGGTTGCATCCATCAAGCATCTAAGAGATCCATTGCATCCATCTAGCACCATCCAAGGGACATAAAGGGATGGTTATTATGCATACACTTCATAGGAGGGAAGTTCATTCTATTCCATGTAAACATCTATTACATTTATGTACGTATAGCTTACTTGTTTGTTATCAAGTTTAACACGCACAAAAGCCACCTAGGGCACAAATCCACACACATGCACCTAGAACTAAATAGTTTTGAAATGCAGTGTAGCACACAGTCATAAGTTCACTTGTTTGTGATTGAGGACAGTCGACCCATCATTTTGCATCTTTATTTTTTTAGCATTTCATGTCTCTTTGAAGGTTTTGCAAGTCATTATTTCATTGCAGGTTTAGAGCAACCTCGGTGATCATCGCGAGACCTCATAGTGATCAAAGGTGAACAACAATGAATACCTTATGACCACTCAATGGAGGATTTTTATCATTTCCTTAGACACATCACCTAGAAAATAATCTAAGGCACCGCAGTGCCCCTACCCCTCTCTGGGTGCCCCTATCTAACTTATTCCTCCATATCTATATTTTTTTGAGTTGTGGTGTGACAATTTGTGTTTCGTATTTTCCATTTTTCCACTCTGTACACCTTGGGATCTCTACGAACTAGCTAAGTCACCTTAATTTCTCTTTGCACTTACAATTTTATTATTTAATTACTTAGTTTACTTGGATAAATATTACATTTAAATTGTTCAATCATTTATTACCACAATAACATCAAACTAGGCATATATTTCCATATTTATCTTAATCATTTTGGTGAACCCAAACTCAATCTAAACGATCTTAGGGTCCTCATACTTCTATTGCTTCTATCTTCCTAGGATCCTTTCATCATGAGTATCTCTATTAATGATTTTCTTCTCATTAATCCTGAATTAAGAGATAAAATCAAAACTCTCCTAGCTACTACTCACATTCTCGTTAATATTCATCCATATACGTATATAATATATTCATGATGCATTTTATCAACATATTTCTTTTCCATCTAATTCTAATTTTGACCTTGATGTTTTCGATAATGAATGACCTCTAAACATCATAATTCACATATATAATGTGGGTATTAAGCGTACTTTAATCGATAATGGATGAAATCACTATTTTCCTATGTCATTCCTTGAAAAGCTAGGTTTTTCTGTTGCTAATGTTGGTTTGTCCTCTCTTTCTCTTCATGCTTATGATGGATTATTTCGTCCATGCATAGGTCACACTTTTTTCCTATCACAATTTGGGCCAAAAACTATTAAAACAATTTTCTTTTTCATCGACTTCCCGATTTCATATAAATATTTACTTGGTAGACCATGGCTTCATGCAATGCAAGTAGTTCCTTCTATAGTAAATCAATGTTTGAAATTCTTACATGAGGGTGTAGAGTATACAGTTCATAATGATCGTCACCTATTCAAATATTATGACCATGATCCCAACACTACACTTCCTATTCCAACATCTGCTACCACAAATGAGCCACAACCTATGGATACTTCAAATCATTTGCCACCATGTGAGGGTGTTATTTGCATGCTATATTTGGTCCCAATTGCATTTACGCCCCCCCGCTTCTACTACTACTATGATTTTTATCAGTTGGCATGTCTCAACATTGGGCATCATACCACCTTCAACGTCCTCTCATGCTCAATTGACATCTACACTACCTCCTTTCACATGTATACTTTTCATGAATGACTCTTATTGGGAACACATTCCATTTGATCCCACTTTGGATGAAATTCTTTGCACACATGATGGTCTAGCTCGGCTCGGGTATACACTTGATGATCTTATGCCACCACCTCACTCTTCTCATCTCTATCATGGGTTCATTCACATTACTACAGCTTATGGTCTTCACATCTTTTACCTCACTGTATTTCTTACATGCAATCCTCACTCTTCTCCACCTACGCTTGGCCAATCTTGTATTGATTACATTGGGGGAACACTAGACCCTGATCACACTGATATTTCATTCCCCATGCCATTTGGCTACATATTCATTTGCAATGATTCATTCCTTGATTATTCACAAAAACTTACTCGTTGGTATGCACATGGATGTCTATTACAACCCTTCAACTGAAAAAAATTATGTTATGGGCATGTATACTTTATGTTGCAACCTTTTGGATGACGTTACTTGATCACTCTTCTCATTACACACTCGGGTAGGGGGGAATCACCTTATTTCTCCCCCCATTTTATAACATTAACAAGCCCTCTTATTTCACACACATCATACACATCATGATTCATTTATGTCATTTACTGATGACACATTCATGTTCTTGTGGTTCTTACACGACTGTTGAGGGATATTTTACAATAAGAACTTATTTCATCTTCACATGCCATGCTTCATTGACATACCTATCTATTACATAATCAAGCATACATACATGCATACATACATATACGAACATCTATTGTTATTCACACATACAATATAATCTCTCATTAATTATCATATCAATCAATCAATCATACATTATCTATCATACTTCATCATCTCCATACATCATTTATCTGTCTTTTCCAAACATCACTCATCGATAACACACTCATCAACATACACTTGGGGAAATCACATTATTTCCTCCCTTCTAGTATCGACACACGTCTTATTCCCTCCTCACTTCACCTTTTGATCTCTCATACCATCTACACAACTTGATACATTTATATCATCATTTATGGATGACGATGTATCCATGTATTAGTTAGATAAGTAAAGAGAATTGAAACTAACACCTAATAGCTCCAAAAAAAATCTAAATTATACCTAGATCATCATGATAAGAGCTTAAAGAGAGTAAATATCAACACTATGCATTAGAACTTTGAAGGAAACTCAAACTAACATGCTAAACATTTATCCTCTACTCTTTTAAATCTAAACAAGAGATGGACCTATGTAGATTCTTAGCCATCGAAATGTTATAGTTTGTTTGATCAAAAGGGTTTGAGAATGGATCCAATCAAGACTTGGCTACAATACCTTCTTAATCTTCTCCATATGACTTAAAATCTTGGATGAATGAATACAAGATGAAGATACCTAGCTCAACACTAATGAAATATACTCAAAGATGAAAATGCCTATAGTTTATGTTATAAGCATGCAAAGGTGTCAATAGAAAAGGTAGGAGGAGAGTTCCTTTATAATCCAATGGTTTTAAGAAGATTTACATCCTATTACATGTGGGATAATAGAAAAGCTAGGTTAGTTAGGATAAGCACACTTTAAGTTTTCTTTAGAAGATATTATTATTTCATTAGTGATCCATCGGAATTGAGGGGGTTATATTATTTAGTCAAAAGTGATCAACTAATAGGGAGATGTAGCTTTTAGAAGCATTTGAGAAGAAAGTTAGTATGATCCATAGTATGAGAGGATTTTAATCAAATAAATAACAACTAATTGATTAAATAGAAGAGAGAATTAATTAATTAAGAATAATTAATTAATCTAGATAGAAAGGGGTATTAATTAACGGAAGGTCGTTAATTAGTGTTTTGAGCGATATAAGGGCTAATTAATTGTTGTAATGTAATTAATTAGTGGTGATAGAGGAGAAATGGTGCATTATTGACGATATGTTGTCAATTTGTAGGAAAGGATATAATTAGTGTAATTTAAGTATTTAAATTACTCGATCCAAATTACAGGTGTCTACATTTTCCCCTCTTTGGGGTGGCGTAAGTGATGCCACTTCAAAGATAGTAGACAAGTATAAACACATAAATTTTGAAGAGATAGAAGAAAAATTAGTGGAGTGAAGGAATGCCCCCTCGAGTGTCGATGGGGTGATGAAAGAGGTTGATCGACGATCAAAAATACAAAGGAAATGGAAAGAAGGAAAGGGGAGGGGTAAGATGCCCGAGGTGAATTAAAAGAATAATATTAATAGGAGAATGATATAGAAGAGGAATGAAGACGGAAAGATTAGAGCAAGATTTCATCCAAAGTGTATTAAAACAAATTTTAGTGTCATCATATTTCCAAAGATATACATCATTGGTCCTTATTAAATAATGTAAGCATACGAAAAAAGCGTAGAATGATATGAAAAGCCATAACACGAATCAATTGTCCATTGCTGAAAACACCAACCCAATGCAACATATAGAATGCAATGAAATACGAGAAGTAAACAAGCTCATGTAATAGGGAAACAAGTACACACACATACTCAAACCAGAAAGGTGAAGATCATGTTGCACAAATGTTTTGTTATCAAGTGAAGATCTCAAATGTTCGTGAATAATGAAAAGGGTTAAAAATGATGCCCCAAGCAAGGATACATGTGAGGGGAGTTGATGAGGCATGAAGGGTCCCATGATAAAGCTTTATGTGTAATGAACAGCATTACCACACATCTCGATGTGCCTCGTAGTCGACAAAGTAAACAAGCTAGCTTTGTAAATGGTAGTATATCCAAGTGATCCTCAAGTTGTTTGGTTTGAAAACATGTGTAAACATTAGCAAGATATGGGATAAATACCATGCGTGCGATGTGAATTTCAGCTATGTATCAGCTTTTACCAATTTTTGTAATTTTTAATTTTTTTACAATTTTTAGAATTTTTGATTAATTTTATGTATGTTTTTTCGGATTTTTGTGAATTTTGCAATTTTTTAGATTTTTGTTATTTTTTACGTTGTTAGAAGAAATGAGATGGTGGAGGCTTGCCTAAAAGCAAGAAAAATGCCCAAAGGAGAAGAAATGGGTTCCGGTGGTAAAAATATGCCCCGACGCAACGAAAAAGAGTCAAAAATAATTATTTAATAAAAATAATTATCATCATGATTAGTAGAAGAAGTGAGAATGAAAAATATTTCCTAGAAGCAATAAAAATGTCCTGGGGAGAATAAATGAGTGCTAGGCAAAAAATAATGCCCTTAGCATAGTGAAAAATTAATTAAAAATAATTATCACGGTGGGTAGAAGAAATGTTAGAGTGATCACGGCGGTCAAAACATGCCCCAAGGGGATCATGGTGGGTTAAAACAACATAATATACCCCTAGGGGAGGGTAAACCATCGTGAATAGTTCATTTGTTATTGGAGTGTTGTTGAGCTTTACCGCGAGTTACTGATGAGTGGTGAGCAAGATAACACGAGTCTAGAGGGATGGAGGTGAGCTCACACGGTTCAGAGTGTGGTTAGGAGGAGGGCGACACACCATTTGTGAGTACCAAAACCTTATTTTTAAATTTCACATTTAATAGCATTAATTATCATTTATTAGGTTTGATTAGGATGGTGAAAAAGTGTACGCACACACCCGGGGCACGCACGCACTCAAGGGTGCATACACAACACATGCATGTGTACACACATGTGCACATATCCAAATATGTGTATGTGCATGCATACACATGAAATCCCACGTGTATGCACCCTAGGTCAAAAGATGAACATGCACTTGCGTACACACACAAACCCACACGTATGCGGCATAAAGGGCGGGCATAAATGAACTAGTTAGGTGAGTAGGGGGGATGCACACACATAATTATATGGGTGTGCATGCATCGAAAATAGTGTGTATGTGTCCTAAGTGTGTACACACTAGGAAGGGCGCATATATGCCCAAAAGAATGTGTAGGCAATTGAAGAGAGAAAATTTCGAGATTTTAAAAGAAAAACTTAGGAGTTTCTCAAAATAATATGAATAGATGACAAGGATAGTGTAGATGAAATTAGTTGATTTAGGACTTAGAAGAAAAATATAAGAAGATAGAAGAAATGTTAACTCTAACATGTGTCATATTATTTTGTAGAGACGATTTTCAAGATTACTCGGTGAGGGAGCATCATGGCCATCTCACGGCCATACAGAAACCTTCTAAAGATGACACATGTGGATGATGGAATCCTCCTAGAGGTGCCACTGGTTTTAGAAGATTCGACAGCTTATTGCGTAGAGTGCACAAATTATGAGCCTATTACTGGCAGAGTCCCGTGAACATGTGCAAGCCATTACTACAAAGAGGGACCAATTGGCGGTCGAGAGGACAATAGGGTAGGTCAAGGTTTCCCATTTATAGGTAGAGTTTACTTCATTCTAAGGGTGATGGAGATATCTTATGACACCGAGGATATATATGGACTTGGCTACGGCCAATGGCGGGGCCTCCTACTACAAGGCCATGTATTATGATGTGGTTCCAGAGGGTCAAAGAGTACCCAGCTTTAGTGAGAAGTCGATGGGTAATTCACATAGATCACAGAGACCAAATGCATCGGTGAGATGCGTGGAGAAGCCATGAGATCCCCAGTAGTAGGGTAATCGAGTACATAGGTGATGCATCCTCCCCGGATCATAGGCCTTCGATTCCCGTGAGGGATCAAGTCGAAATGACTCATTTTTTATTAGAAATGCATGTAAGTATTTATGATGTATGCCTCTTATAAAGGCTCAGTTTTGATCAATGATGTATTGATGTATCGTTTTGGATTGTTCCTCTCGATGAAGGCTTGTTTTGATTCATGCCCTTAATGGCGATTTTGTCCGATGATGTATATCTTTTTGAGACATGCATTATATACATGTATATGGACATTTTATGTTATACTTGCCATGTATTGATATGATTGTTGTATATATCTCCCCCCTAGGTAAATATAGACAAACAGAAGAATATGGAAATCAAATAAACTCAAAACCTGACATTTATTGCGTCACCTACCACCTCGGGCTTAAGTTGAAAAATGTCGACATGTAAAAATTTTGCGCCAGTTGGAAGGCGCAGGTTGAAAAATGTCGACATTAAAAAGGTTGCACCCAGTGCGGGTTAGAAAGGCACAAGTTAAAAAATGTCAAGATGAAAAAGGTTGCACCAGCACAAAGTTAGAAGGCATGAGTTAAAAATGTCGACATGAAAAAGGTTACACCCTAGCACAGGTTGGAAGGCGTCAACACCACATTTTTAGTGCCTATGGTGCACTTAAGAGTATGTTGACATGAGGATGGATGCACCGAGGCGCATCTTCAGGAGGCACAACATTTTGAGCGTTGACACCCCGAACCCGATAGAAAGCAAACCCTAACCCAGATATTCAAATGGCCATAACTTTTCACAGGGAGCTCAGATTCACGCAAGGTTGGACTTTTCGGAAAGCTTACAAGGTCCTCTTTGGGTGAGAACAAGTTCTTCAAAAATGCAAAATACAGTTTGCCATTTTTTGGGTTTGCTAGGGTTCTCACCTACCACCATAATGAGATGAATTAAATACAATCTAGAGGTGGTTGGGGTAGATTTGGAATTCCTCTCTCTTCCCTCTCTCATTCTTCCTATAAATTGTAAGGAGGGGCTTCTTTCTAAATGTTGGAAATTCTTGTTTTTCCCCTCCCTTCTTCTCTTTGGCGGGTGAATTTGTGGAGTTCAAACCTCCCATCTAAAAGCTGTAATGAAACTTTGCCTCTTGGCATTTTGTAGTGTATTGTATCAATATTTGGAGCAAATAATGCATGTCTGTGGACAATTCTAAACCATCTCTATGTTCATTTGCATCCTCCTGATCTTTCACTAAAAATTTGGTTATTTGTGCATGATCTTGCATTGCATTTTAATGGTTTGTGTTTATTGGCAAGACAGGTGTTCTTCATTCCTCGGTGCATCACCTTTGTTAGTATAGGTTTATTTTTATGCATCTTCTTACCCTGTCTCATTGGAAAGTTAGATTAGGTTTTTGAGTAAACCCTCTGCATTTTTATGTGTGCATCTGAACAGAGGAATAGGAACCGACCTTCATCCGGAGAGCTTTCCCGATTCGCAAGGTCCCACACTTGGGAAAAGCTCCATGTTATGCAATCACACTGAGAGTCTCAACCCATTGAGTTACGGACATTCGGGGGTGTTGTGATACGCCATCAACTATGATTCATGATGATGATTATGGTTATGGATGATGATTATATCATGATGTTGTTTTATTTACTTCTTATGCATGAATCGTGATGGATGTTGATGATGCATCACACGTTTTTGATTTTATGATAGATCCACAAATGATATCATTTTTTTTTACATGCTATGTTTTAGCTTAGTGTATGGGATGATATGATGATATTGGTGTGGGGGGATAGATTTTGATATTTGTGACCCCTCTTGCCCCCATTGATGATATGATATGTGATGATTAGCTTAGCATACATGTATGATGTAGACTTAGCATTTTATTGATATATGATGTATAGATGATGTTAGATGTGATGATATGGATGATAGATGTGATAACAAACAATGTACAAGTAACAAACAAACAAGCACAAAAGTTAACAAAACTAAACAAATAGACACCTATAAAACAATACAAATGATATGTAACTAATAACAAACTCAAGCATGCTTAACAATAGATTAAATTGGTACTTAATCAAAGCAAGTGAATGAATCCTAATAAATGCATATAACCAATGATGAAAACACACCAATTTGTACAAGTAAGAATGAATCTAATCTAAGAAATAAAACCCCAATCTAAAATACATGTTTAAGCAAAACATTATACAAATGTTAAAGAAAGCAAAACTATACAAACAACGAAGCAAGAAATGAACAAGGAAACAAAGCAAGAAAATTACTACCGTTGTTTTTTGTAAGATTGTTTGCAATGCATTTTTGTGTTTAATTTTGGGAGTTTTGTGAAATAATGTTCTATTGTTTTTGTGTTTTGTTAGTTTTCTAATGTTTTGGGGTTTTTCAATCCTATTTAAATGTTTTTGGGTTTTTCTAATGTATTCAAATGTTTTAGGTTTTTCAAACATATTTGAATGTTTTTGTGTTTTCTGGAATATTTGAATATTTTTGTGTTTTTGAAGGTTTTTCAAGCTACGTACATGAAACCAAAGCTGTGGATGCCCCTAGTGTGATATGGGAATATACAAGGCAGGAGCCACATGATATAAACAAGAAGGTGAAGCCCCAAAGATTCCCCAGTGTGATATGGGAATATACAAAGGCAATCCCTTCACAAACAAACAAGGGGAGAACTAGTCAGATCAAGGCTTTGACAGGATAGGCTCAAAAAGAATCTTAGATATAGGTGTAGAACTAACTCAAATCTAAGTAAAGGTACCCCCTAGATGTAATATGCTTGTGAACAAAAAATCCTCCCAAGGTTTGAAACCGGTTTTCACAAGGACCTATCCAAAGTGCCACAATTACGTGGTTTTCAAATTTGGATGACCTATTTTTCTTTTTCTTTTTCTCCTTTTCTCTTTTTTGTATTTTACTTTTTTGGTTGTTTTTCATATTTTTGCGCCATGTTCAAGCATAGAACCACTTAAGGTGCATGGCATTCATGGGCTCTCATAGCTCATCTCCATTAGGATGGGCAAGTTTATATGCTTCTGACCCAAATTTGGCCACAATGACATAGGGTCCTAACCAATGAGGTTCAAACTTGCCTTTCTTTTCTCTTTCCGCCCTTGTGTTGAATTGATTTTCCTTCATCACCAAATCTCCAACCTTAAATTGACGAGGTATAATTCTCTTGTTGTAGCTACGTGACACTCTTTGTTGATACACTTGAAGATGGTTGAGTGTGCGGATGCGCCTTTCATCTAGGAGTTCCAATTCTGCCATTCTAGCCACTTTATAATCCTCATCTTTATCTAGATAGTCCCTAAGATATATTATCAGGGAGGGAAGCTCTATTTCCAAGGGGATGATGGAATCAGTTCCAAATACTAGGGAATAAGGTGTCACACCAATATGGGTGCAAATGGAGGTCCTATAAGCCCAGAGGGTAGGGTGAATTTGTAAATGCCAATTGTGACTGTTTTACTCACCATTTTCTCCATGATTCGAACAAGTGTTTTATTAGTAGCCTCTGCTTTCCTATTACCTTGAGGGTAATATGGCATGGACCACTTTAACCTTATTTGAAAATGGTAACATAGAGCTTTTATTGTCTTGTTCTTGAAATATTTACCATTGTCAGTAACAATGGCGGCTGGAATACCATAGTGGCAGATGAGGTGATTCATGATGAACTTTGATATTTGGGCACTTGTAACATATGTTAATGGAACATCCTCCACCCACTTGGTGAAGTATTATGTTGTTGTTATGATGTGTGTATGACCATCGGATGAGGTAGGGGTAAGCTTCCCTATTAGGTCTAATCCCCATTTGGAGAATGGCCATGGTGATGTGATTGGTTGTAATGGTTGTGACGATGCATGTATGAAGTTTCCATATTTCTGGCACAACACACATTTTATTACATAGTTGCAACAATCTATTTCCATGGTAGGCCAATAATAATCTACCCGTAGCAACTTTTTTCCGAACCATCCCATTTGTATGGGCTCCACATACTCCTTCGTGTACCTCTTTGATCATTGTTACTGACTCTTCTACATCTAAACAATGCAACAAGTTCCCATCATAGCCACAACAATAGAGGGTGCCTCCTAGGAGGGTGTAATGAGCTATTTTACGGATAAGGATTTGTTTTTCAGAATGGGTGATGTTGGGAGGAAAGGTACCATTGTTGAGATAGTTAAAGATGGGCTCATACCATGGGGAGAAAGGACCAACAACTTCACATGCTAAGCATGATTTCGGCATGTCATATGTAGGTTGACGTAGATTTTCAACAAAAAATGGCATATCATTGTTCTCTAGTGGAATCCAGAGCATAGAACCCATTGTTGCCATTGCATCTGCAGATTAGTTTTGTGCCCTTGGAATTTTTTCAAAGGTGATGCGCACAAAATATTCTTTTAGAGTTTCCACCAACTTTTTATATGGGATGATCTTGTCATCCTTGACCTTATACTCATCATTGACTTTTTTGATAATCAGTTGTGAGTCACCAATGACTTTAAGATAGTGTATATTCCATTTTATATCCAGCTTCATCCCAGCGATGAGTGCTTCATACTCTGTTATGTTATTTGTGCATGGAAACCCAAGACAGAAAGCTTGAGGTATGGGGTCTCTTGTAGGAGTGATTAGCACTACACCTACCCCTAAACCATGGAAAGTAAATGATCTATCAAAATGAACTCGCAACATAACCGATTCTTTGATGTACATCAATGATGCGTCTAACAGGTCCAAAAACTTCGGCTCTATTCCGTGTATGGGTGCCTTTGCTAGTTTGTCTACGAGCACCTATCCTTTCGCTGACTTTTGGTGCACATACTCAATGTCAAATTAACTTGTAGGATGATCCAATTAGCCATTCTACTAGTAAGGGCATTTTTGAAAATAGATACTTGAGGGGTCATCCTTGGATATAAGCTTGGTTTTAGTATTCAACAAATAATGGTGAATTTTTTGGAAGGTAAAAACAATAGCCAAACAATATTTTTCAATTTGGGGATAGTTGATTTCATAAGCAATTAGATTATTGTTGAGATAGTAGACTACTTTTTCTTTTACGGCTTAGGTCATACTAAACAAGTAAGGTACCAATAGCGAATTGGGTTGTAGATATATATAACAACAATGACTCATCCGGGGTTGGTGGCATGAGGATCAGTGGGTTTTCCTAGTATTTCTTGAGCAAGGAAAGGCACATTATTGCTCTAGTTCCCAAACGAAGTCAACATCCTTTTTGAGAAAATGGTTGAAGGAGTGACATTTGTCAACAAGCTATGAGATGAAGTGGTGTATGGCACTGTATTTTCCTTATAAGCTATCAATTGTTTGATGTTATTAGGTGGAGGAATTTTGGTAATGGTCGTTACTTTGGAATGGTCTACCTCGATCCCCCATCTTGATACAATGAATCCCAGTAGCTTCCCTGATAATACCCCAAAAACAAATTTCTTTGTATTTAACCTTACCTTATATTCCCAGAGACACTCAAAAATGTGCCTCAAGACCTCAGGATGGTCTTCTCTTATCTTTTATTTTCCTAGGATATCATCCACATAGTCCTCCATGATGTTGTTAAGCATATCATGGAATATTATGGTCATTTCCCTTTGATAAGTTGCACCGGTGTTTTGAAGGTGAAGGCATTACACGATAATGAATTTTCCCCAAGGGGTTTTGAAGGCGTATTGTGTTGATCCTCCTCTAATATTTTTATTTGGTTATGGCCCGAAAATCCATCCATAAGAGATAACATTTCATAACCTGCAGTCGAATCAACAATCATGCCAATGTTGGGCAAAGGAAAATCATATTTAGGACATGCCTTAATGATGTCATGAAATTCAACGTAGATTCTAATTCCAATGGGTTTCTTTTGAATTGGGACTATACTTGATATCCACTCTGAGTAGTTAATGGGTCTAATAAACCTTGTTGTAACAGTCTCTCTAACTCTTCTTTGACCTGAAGGGCCACTCGTGGAGGCATTTTCTGAAGCTTCTATTTAATGGGATTTGCATCTGGATGCATAACCAAGTTGTGTACTACCAATGATGAATCTAAGCCCTGACATATCCTGCATAAGACCATGCCAAATCATGTCAAAAATTATCTAAGAAGCATAGTGAATGTTTTCGATCTTATGCCAAAAGAAAAACTCCTAGCTTGACTATCTTTGGTTCTTCTCTACGTTCCAATGTTAACATCAATTGTTTCTTCCACAAGCATTTTTGATATATCCTCCATATGCATAGGATCAGGAGGGAGGTTGAGATCTTCTTCTAAAGGTGTCTTAATGAGATTTTCACCTTTAGCATGGTCACTTCTTTTGTCCATTTATTTTTATATTTATTTATCGGCGGCCTCAAAAAGGTTTTCACTATGTGACTTGGACTTATATTTTCGTCGAGGAGTAAGTGCGAAGGAAGTTGATGGACAAATACGGGGTCATTTGTGGACGTCATATTGCAAAAAATAGCGAAATCTCAATTTTTAGGGATTATTAGCTATACACGCACTCTAAATTAGAAAAAATATATGAATATGAATCGTAGAATTCGAATCTAGTTTCTAAAATACTAATTTTTTAAAAAAATGGACAAGTTTAGCTATATTAAACACTTAAAATTATATGACTTAGTTTTTTTTTTTTTAAACTTATAAGATTGTAGTCCATTTGCCCACATTTTGGATGACCAAATCTTGTTATTTTTTTTTTTCCTTTGGTGAAACATTAGATGTAGTTGTCTATCTTGGGATGGATTTTATTTTATATTTTTTTAGCAATATTTTTTTATGATTTTTTCCGTGAAAGTGGTCTGAAAATATTTAGAAAATGGAGTGCTTTCCGTTTGCCCGCCATAACTATATCAAAAAATATCGAAATCAAAATTTTTTTAACGTGTATAGAATTTGTCCACGCTTGGGATGGTATAAGTTTTATCATATTTTGATAAGCGAAACAAAAGTTACTGATCTTAAACGTAGACATGAACATTCATGGGAAAAAATGTCTTAAAGACCTATTGTTAGTAAAAAATTATAAAATGATATTTATCTTATTATATTCACTTTAAAAACAATATTTCTATGAAGCTAAGAGTCTCCCCTACGCGATGGCACCATTTTTGTGAAATGTTTTTAGTTTTTTAGTATGGTTCAAGTCTTTGGAAGAGCAGATTTGAGGTTTTTTGACCTTTTACACTTCATAATGACCTTCCATAGCTTTGGTTGGGGAAAAACAGATATTTTCCGAGGCTTAGGTTCGGCAGATAGATCTGCGATCATAGTTTATAAAGCGCGATCGTGGTTTTTAACATAAACCGCGAGTGTGCTTTATAAACCGCGATCGCGGTTTATAAAGCGCGCTCGCGGTTCATAAATCATATTTACACACATCCCAATGTCTGAATTACCATGTGATTTTTACTCTCTGACCTTACCGTATGAATTACTATGAAATTCTATCTTTTTTTGCATGTTTTTCTTATCACCGGAAGCAAAACATCATGGGAGACAAAAACGAATTCAAAAAGGAATTCATTAAGTAAAAAAACACCAAACAAATTAGAGGCCAACAAAATTCAAAATGTTGAGCGAATGCGGAAACTTCATGAATCTAGAAGAGGTTCATCTTCAATCCCAACTATTGTAAGCAATGAAGAACTAGGTAATGTTTCTACTGTCAATGTTGAAGTTGAATTAAATACTCGTGATGAAGAAGTTTTTACTATCAATGTTGAAGAAGAATTAAATACTCATGATGTAGCAAATGTTGAAATTGAAGGAGATAATGAAAATGTGAATAAGGAAATTCATGTTGAAACTGTAGACAAGCAAAATTTGACAAAAACACCTCCTAGGATTTTATGTAAGAAACCTAATTTTTATTGAAATTGATGAAAACATTTTGAAACCAATGTCTGACAAACTTTCTGAATGACAAATCAGAAGAAAAGCCACTGAAATTTGGGATAATCATTTTGAAATTTTAAATGATTCCCAAAGATGTATGTTGTTGGTTAGTTTGATGAAATTGATTAAAATGAGACCTACATTAAACACCTTAGGATTGACAACATCTAATATACGTGGTCAAACCTCTACAATTGTTGAAAACCTTCATGATGCATATCACACTGTTGGTGTCAAGAGATGCACTAGGGATAGTAATATTGTGCGTCGTGTACTTGCTACTAGTGTTGTAAGTGAATCAATAAAAAACAACGTTTGATTACGTAAACAAGTCAAATGTTGCAAGTTAATCGAAAAACTCTAATGAAAGCAATTGAAAGATGTAATATCCTTCAATCACTCAATAATGTCGATTTTTGGGCATTTTTTGCTAGAGCACCACGTAAGGACAAAAATAATTATGATGCTATAAGAGAAGTTGTTATTAAATTTTGGCATGATAACACTAGAGTTTCACCTAATACAAGAGATGTTATAAAACGGAGAGTTGGTTCTACTAATCGTGAACCACATCCAAAGAATTTCTTAGATATGACTCAAACTCAATTTTTTTGTAAGTTTGAACAAGAGAATCTGGAAATTAAAATTAGTCAACATTTTTTTGAAATGTTGAAACCATTCTATGTGAAAATCAACCATGCTCGCACCACTTGTTGTAGGCAACATGTTGAATTTGCGATGCATTATGCTAAATTTTTACGTATTCGTTCTAATTTTCATTCTGAAACTATGTTATCAGAATGTGGTGTTCAAGTTCCACCAATATCTTCCAGGGATTTCATTCCTACTATATTTTGTGAAAAAGAAGTTGGACAATTTTTTTATAGTCAGGATTGTTTAGATGGAAGTTGTAGTACATGCGGCGGATTACCTAAATTGGAAAGTTACATCCATGAGAAAATTGAAGGTACAATAGGACATAATTTAGTTGAGTTTGATAAATATAAATCAGTTGCATACCAGTTGAAAGATGGAAAAGAGTCGAAACGGTGTGAGCTAGTTACAGAACAAATGCCCATTTTTCAATTTATGAGAAAATTTAAGGATGAAATTATTTATGAGTATGTGAGGCATACACATAGAGCTCGATGGTTGGATGAACAATTCAAGCTATGCAAAGACACATTTCCTATTGGTACTATTGTTTCAGTGGTGATTTTGCAGAGAATTACACATTGCAACCACAAATGGAGGTTCAATCACAATATTACAACTCAGTACAAGTTGCCATTTTTGTGCATATAGTATTTCTACATTCTCCGACAAAGAGAGAATGATCAAAATTTTTTTAAGAGAGTACCACTTTATATCGTTGATGATCGTACTCATTCTACTGAATTTGTGCAAGGGTGTTTCAGTTATTTTATGGAAACTTGTCTGATAGGGACATCCACTTCAAACAACATTATATATGGTCAGATAATTACATGTCTCAGTTTAAGAATGCACGAATGTTTTATTAGATGAGCAGAATGCACATCAAGATGGGTGTGCAACATATTTGGAGTTTCACTGAGGTGGACATGGAAAAGGAGAGCATGACGGTGTAGGGAATGTGTGAAAAGAGCTCTGCAAGAGAAGAGTCAAGTACAAAGATGGTGCTAAATTAAAAGATGCAAAGAGCATAGTGGAATGGTGTATTGACAACATGGCCCGAGGTTCTCAAGAAAATTCCACAGTTCGCAGATATTTTTGGTCGATAGAGGAACAACATATTGCTAACTACGAGGATTGTATGACACTCACTGGGTCCAGTGATATGCACTCATTTTGTAGCTCAGACGCTACTTCGTGGGCCATATGGACAAGAAAGTTGACATGTTTTTATGCATCTTGTATCAAATTTGTCACTGCTGAGTGTGATTCACAAGAATGGGTGGAAGGATGGATTTGTAGGCCTCTAACTCCGCTTCCTAGTTATCAACCTCCACAAGCATTACGACTTGTTTCTCCAGATGAAGTTACAACATCCAAGGACTTTGACGAAATTTTGATTTTGGTGCGACAAGGTAAATTTATGGTTATTTATTTAATTTTTGTATTGAGTTATGTCCATTAAAATTTTAATATGTAATTTAAATTTGAGTTGTTCAACCTTGGTTATTTTTTTTCAGAGGACATGTGTTTGTAGTAATTGCATGCATGTAAGACAATGAAGAAGGAACAGACTATTTCTTATGTCATTGCATCGAGGAAAGAAAGAATTTGACTTCTCCTATTATAGATGGCGAAGATATTGAGTATCCTACAGGGTCAGTGGTAGTTACTGGAACTTGGCTTCGACGGTATCCATTAAAAAACTCCTTTGTTTGGGTGTTTGAAGACTTTGAGACACACAGGAAAATACTCTTATATTCACATCTAGTTCTAGCGACAAATATTCAGCTGTATAGATATCGAGGAAGGCCTAATAACAAGGTTCTTTGGAAGGTTCGAGAGTCAGATCATGAAGCAATCTTGTCTGCTATTCAGAGTAGATCCGATCCTGATGGTTCATTGGAATGAATTTACAATGCTTGAATGTCTGGTATATATAATTTCTTTTCATATATATATATAAATTTTTTAGTTTAAAGATCTAGATTTAAGTTTGAATATATTTTATTTTAAATTTGTGTATTTTGTACATATATAGATCTAGTATATGGTTTTGATTTGAAACTTAAATTTCTTTGACTAACACTTTTATGTTTAGGTTAGTGGTGCCAGTAAAAGCTTCCACCTTCACGTGGTTGGCATTGTTAGTAGAGAATTTTAAATTCTCGAAGCTAAGAGAAGCTTTCATTGTTTGAAAAAGTTGTAAATTTTGAAAATGTTGTAAATTTTGAAAATGTTGTAAATTTTGAAAATGTTGTAAATTTTGAAAATGTTGTAAATTTTGAAAAGTTGTAAATTTTGTTGTAAATTTTGTTGTAAATTTTGAAAAAGTTGTAAATTTTGAAAAAGTTGTAAATTTTGAAAAAGTTGTAAATTTTGAAAATGTTGTAAATTTTGAAAATGTTGTAAATTTTGAAAATGTTGTAAATTTTGAAAACGACTCCTCCCCAAGTGTTTACAAGACCATACCTACACGTGTGCACCAAAATGAGAAGAAAAAAATGAGAAATACTATTGTAGAGGGTCTCTACGCCGAGGTGTCGGATCAAACGAGGCCTCTCTAGGTGCCACGGAGTTCGAGTAGTCACCCGTCGAAGTTGAAGGATATTTTGGTCTCAGGGCTCTTAAGGGACTACGCCCGAATGAAGTATCCGGAAGCAACGACCCTTTGCACACCGAAATACTACCTCCTCTAGCATTCACCGGCCACCCGGATATGCCTGCCGTAGTTGGTTCAATGCCACTGACCCACCGTTTACAAAAATATAGTTTTGACAACCTTACACCGGCTCAACTACACTATTTCACGCATTTACAAACAATAGGACAGTGAGAGCACCGAAATGATAAGGAAAAAAATAGAGAGAGGCTATTGTAGAGGGTCCCTACACCGAGGTTTTGGATCAGACGAGGCCTCTCTAGGTGCCACAGAGTCCGAGTAGTCACCCGTCAAAGTTGAACGATATTTTGGTCTCAGGGCTCTTAAGGGACTACCGAACGAAGTAGCCTGGAAGCAACGACCCTTTCACGCACCAAAAACCACCTCCTCTAGCATTCACCTAGCCACTTGGACGTGCTGGCATAGTCGGTTTGGTGCCATGACCCATCGTTTGCAAAATATAGCGTTTGACAACCTTACACTGGCTCCAACTGCACTATTTCGCGTGTTTACAAACAAAGTAGGACAGCGAGAGCACCGAAATGAGAAGGAAAAAACCGAGAGAGGATATTGTAGAGGGTCTCTATGCTAAGGTTTCAGATTAGATGAGGCCTCTCTAGGTGCCACGGAGTCCAAGTAGTCACCCGTCGAAGTTGAATGATATTTTGGTCTCATGGCTCTTAAGGGACTACGCCCGAATGAAGTAGCCCGGAAGCAACGACCCTTTCACGCACCAAAAAACTACCTCCTCTAGCATTCACCTAGCCACCTAAACATGCCAGCAGTATTCGATTCGGTGCCACGACCCACCGTTTACAAAATATAGTGTTTGACAACCTTACACTGGCTCCAACTGCACTATTTCACGTGTTTGCAAATAGTAGGACAGTGAGAGCACCGAAATGAGAAGGAAAAAAAAGAGAGGCTATTGTAGAGGGTTCCTACATTGAGGTGTTAGATTAGACGAGGCCTCTCTAGGTGCCACGAAGTCTGAGTAGTCACCCGTCGAAGTTGAACGATATTTTGGTCTCAGGGCTCTTAAGGGACTACGCCCGAACGAAGTAGCCGGAAGCAACGACCCTTTCGCGCACCAAAACACCACCTCATCTAGTGTTCACTTGGCCACCTAGACATCTTTGGTGTAGTTGGTTCGATGCCATGACCCACTGTTTACAAAATATAGCGTTTTGACAACCTTACACTGGCTCCAACTGCACTATTTCATGCGTTTGTAAAATGAGAGGACAAAGCGAGAGCACCAAAATGAGAAGAAAAAAACTGAGAGAGGCTATTGTAGAGGGTCCCTATGCCGAGGTTTAGGATCAGATGAGGCCTCTCTAGGTGCCATGGAGTTCGAGTAGTCACCCATCGAAGTTGAACGATATTTTGGTCTTAGGGCTCTTAAGGGACTACGCCCGAATGAAGTAGCCCGAAGCAACGACATTTTCACACCAAAACACCACCTCCTCTAGCATTCACCTGGCCACCTGGACATGTCGGCATAGTCGGTTCAGTGCCATGACCCACCGTTTGCAAAATATAGCGTTTGACAACCTTACACTGGCTCCAACTGCACTATTTCACGCGTTTAAAACAATATGACAACGAGAGCACCAAAATGAGAAGGAAAAAACCGAGAGAGGCTATTATAGAGGGTCCCTATGCCGAGGTTTTGGATCAGATGAGGCCTCTCTAGGTGCCACGGAGTCCGAGTAGTCACCCGTCGAAGTTGAACGATATTTTGGTCTCAGGGCTCTTAAGGGACTACGCCCGAACGAAGTAGCCCGGAAGCAATGACCCTTTCACGCACCAAAACACCACCTCCTCTAGTGTTCACCTGGCCACCCGGATGTGCTAGCATAGTTGGTTGGTGCCACGACCCACCATTTGTAAAATATAGCGTTTGACAACCTTACACTAGCTCCAACTGCACTATTTCACGCATTTGCAAATAGTAGGACAGTGAGAGCAATGAAATGAGAAGGAAAAAACCGAGAGAGGCTATTGTAGAGGGTCCCTACACCGAGGTGTCAGATTAGACGAGGCCTCTCTAGTTGCCACGGAGTCCGAGTGATGCCAAAAATCACAAAAATGATGTCTAAATGAGATGAACCCAACTTAAAGGTAAATCCTTTTAATTCAACATACCCATTCAGTTGAAAATATTTAGAAACCCTCTTCTCACAAGTCAAAGACATGAGAACCTTTGGTTGGTCATAGTGGAGAAGAATATAATTCATACAAAGACCAAAACAAATTAGATCTATCTTTCTTTCATGAGCTCCTTTACTACAATAGAGACGAAGTACTTGCAAGAGTCCTTGAGTTAGGAGGTAGACTATTACAAGAGTATGAAGTGGCGATTAAGACCATGAATCACAAAGCAGAAGATCCAAAATGACCATCCCTCATAGAAATGGACATCCATTTTAATACAGGTTATTCTTCCACTTCAATAAAACGTAAAAAAAATGTTGAGGATCACCCACCAAAACCAACAAGTGATTCATGAAAACCTTACTTTAAGGCTTCACGTAGATTCAAGATTGAACATAGTCACAAAGACTCACCTCCTCCTAGATTTTATGATGAAGATGAGCCCTTATTTGAAGAGGATATCATTCAAAGACAAATACTAAAACTCGCTCAAAATTTAGTGACCTTCTAGGTTACTTGAATAGGAATACATGCAAGGATAGACTCAAGATAAAGTTAGGTGAATTTCACATTTATCCATCTAATGAAGAAAATTTCAAAGTTGCTAAAGTGAATAGACCAATATATCACCCACAAAGGAAAAAATGATTCAACAAGAGTTGCATTCAATGAAGTTCATACGCTAACCACTTTACAAGAAAGAAATGTAGGACACAATAGAAAATATCTATACAAAAAGCTATTTCCTTACCCATTTGATAAAGATATGTTGCTACAACAATTTGCAAAGAATTTAGACATGGTCCTAACGAGAAGATGGGTATATTCAAATAACCATATATCCTAACCATGGAGATAAAAAGAACAAAAATTCAGATCATGGACAAGCTTGTAATGACTATCGGAATACTACCTACATCTATCCAAAAAATGATAAACAATTTTAATCCCTTATAGGATGCGTCCATTCATCTAATGAACAAGTAAATACCATTAGGATCTTAGAGAAAAGTTGTGATGTGGATACAAGACATTCTAGTTTGGTAATACCATTTATCCCCTACCTATTCCGCAACAAGTCCAATACAACTTAATAGAATAATTGGAAAAGACACATAGCTAGAAAATTTTGATCCTATATCTCCTCAAAATCACCATTGCTCATATAAGAAATTTCAAAATAGTGCTTGTGGTTTGCGGGTCCTATCTCAGATCCTATCTAAATAGTGCTTGTAGGATCTGGGTCCTATCTAAACAGATCTACATATCGAAACTGGTAATAAGAAATTTCCATCATTGGTCAATCCCTTAACATTGTTGGAGGCAACATATCAAAAGAATGGTCTAGATGATAAATTAAGTCCTCAACATGCCTTATTAATATAAGATCTCTTAGTGTCTCTTTGATAATGATGAGACATTTGCAGAATTCATGGGAATCAGGGATTCTATTTTGAAGGGGGGTCATAAGAAATATTTTCCCATCAACCTAGATGATTGTGCATACTTTGGATAAAAATTACAGATGTGTGAACACTTGAATAAAAAGAGTATAAGAAAAATCAAGACTACTTCTGAAAATCCTTGCAAGAAAAACAAACATAAGTCTCATAGTGAAATCCTCTTTGAGTCATTAGTAAACAAACAAGACAAAGAACATATAGAAAAATAATAGATAAATCTTAGAGCTTCACTTTCAACAAAAAGAAAAAAATGTTTTCATAGCATTATTTTGAGAATATGAATATTAATGTTTTCCATTAGATGTTAAACCCATAAAGCGAGTAAGTTAATAAATATGCATCCCAACGTTATTACATCGCTTGTTAAAGAAGAACTAAAAAAATTCATAAATATGAAAACCAACACACATGGATATATATATAAGAATCAAACAAAGTGTGCTCCAGACGCACGTCTCTGAAAATATATATGTATAAGTTCATAATGTATGTGTACATCTCGAACTAAGCACGTGTCATAATGTACATATGGGACCACATGCGGTCGCAAAAGGCTATATATATATATATATATATATATATATCTATATATATATATACAATGGACTATGAATCTACTCATGACCACATATGTACATCCAGGTGGACTATAAATCTACTCATGAAACATCTTCCCTCTCTTCGCCCTGCTAGAAGTAGCACGTCCACGACCTAGGGATGTAGTGGAGGGAGATGCCACTACGGATTTCATCCATGTGGTCCTAGGTGTCTCTAAGCATGCCTGCAACCTAACCTGCACATTCATAAACAACAAGTTTTTAACACCCAAAATTTTAAAATACATTCAAAATTTAGAAACTTGTACAATTTAGTTAAAATGCATGTGAAATCTTACCGCAATGTCATGATCCCTATCAATTTGTTGTTGATGCATTGCAGGGACAACAATAGACTCACGAGGGGTAAGCTACATATAAATAATTAATTTTCAAATTAAATATTTCACATATACCTACAAAATTTGATATTGTAGATTTAAGTTTAATAAGAAATAATGAACCTCCAAAATTTAACAAATTTAAAAAATTGTACTCAATTAGTGGATCTGCAGATGCTATGGCAAAGATCTACAAAGACCTCCACTGGCCGCATATATGGAGGAGTCTCTCTAGCAGTCATAAGCTATACAAAAAACATGTACAAATCAATATTAAAATCTACATGACAGAGGTCCAAAGCATGTAATCCATGTGAACTTCCAAAGTAATTAGAAACAAAGTGTAAAGAGATTTACTAACTCGCGTAAAACTCATGTGAGGCGTGCCAAGAGAGCCTCGGTTCCCGAGCGAGATGATGACCCGCATTTAGTGCTCACGTGTATAAAAGAAAAATATTAATACATGTACAACATACACGTGAAACATTATAATAATAATCTAGTGTGCAATCAAATGAAATTAAAAATTTGTAAGTTTGTATAACTTGAAACTTACGTTTGAAAACATGCCCACCGGCAAGAGAGCAAAGATGTCGACGCCGGATGTTTCCTTCACCGGCTCTTGCTATTTAAAATAAAAAAAAAAATAGTTTTTTACATGTATGTACATGACGTACAATCAAATATATATGTATGTATATATATATATATATATATATATATATATATCTATAAACATGTGAATTAAACTATATATATATATATATATATATATATATATAATTTAAATTTATTTGAAATTTACCGTGAAAGACCAATATCAAGTGGCACCAGATTCCAAAAACATTCCCCAGCATCTCATCTATAGAAAATAAATCTTGTGAACCAGCAAATGATGTCTCACCTGCGCAATGCATACGGCACCACATGATCCATAGTGGTGTGGTGCACTAGAACTGGCACCTCCACCAACATCACCAGATGCAATCTAGTCACTATGCTAGGTGAGAGTGTCAGTGAGCTCCCTCAATGCATGCAATGTATCAATCTCCACAACATCCTTCACTTGAGGAGGGATAACTGAAGGAAGTGGGGATTTTGGGGCATGGGGGATCCTAGGTTGACCTACGCGTGCACCAGGTATGCTCTGTGCAGAGCCACCTCCTCGACCAAAAAAGTTAGAAAAGTCAAAATAATTCGGGACCTCATTGAGCACGAACTCGCAATATAATTTCTTCAAAAAATAAAGAGGAACCTCATTGTTGTTGCATGGTGGATAATCAAAAACCATCCACCATCGGTCCCAAAAAAAAATTGATTCTGGTCATCATGGCACCAATGGATTGGGAACCATTTGCAAGTAACTGTAGAGGGGGCATTGGTTCTAGGGTCGGTAAATAATGCACAAATGAGGTCTTTTCCAAAAAAATTCTTTAAGGCCGCATGGGATAGTTTATCCACATACCACCGACCTACAGTCACTTCTAAAGGTGTTCCATCTATGTATTTGGTTGGTTATAGACTCGACTTCGCCAATCAATGTTTGCAATGTATTGGCTAAAGTCATGCGGGATGGATTTGTAGCATGATTTTGTCTTATAGTTTGAATTAGGTTCTCAATGAAAATTTTATTTTCTTGGATTCTTCCAATGATATTATCTTGTGTTCTTGTTGGCTCAGTGGGGATAGAAGGAGCCACAGGAGGCGGATCTATGTTTGGAGGAGGGTTTTGAGGAATGTTCGGAGGGTTTTGAGGAATTTTGGTGGGTTTTGAGGAATGTTTTGACAATTTGCACAATTTCGAGCTTGCACAACCAACCGATAAAACAAGAAAATTGTATACATAAACAAACATTTCAAAAAAACCAAAAAATGCAAAAAAATGATTACAATCGGGGACTTACCTCCTCGTCTAAAATGGTTGAATCTATCGCTAAAGTCCGATGAGCAATTTTGAGGTGGTACTTAGTGAAAAACATTTAGGAAAAATCACGGTTTGAAATGAAAAATGAGGAAAATAAGGAGTCACGGTCTAAGTTTTGTCTCGTATCGCAATCACGGTTTATAACCGCACTTGCGGTTCTAAACTGCGATTGTGGTTTTAGGTTTGGTAATTACCAAACCTAGAATTCAGGAACCGTGATTACGGTTTTAAAACCACGATCGTAGTTCCTTTATTTCGGTTTTTTATGTCCACGGAATTGTCCACCAACTTCGTGCACTTACCCCGAGGTTTTGTAGAAGAAAGTTTTCCCTCACTTTTTCTTAATTTTTTTTTACCACAAAGCTCAGCCTCCTCTTCAAAGTATGCACAGTATCCAGGTTAATGAAGAATCCCTTCTTGTGATCTCCAATAGGAATAGTATCCCATATGCCCATAAATTCTGCAATAGCCTCATCGTTCTCAAAGAGATCCAGGGCACGTGACGTTGTTGGTCCCAATCAACAAGGGTAGGGTATACAAGGTCAATATTTGGGTTGGTGGGGGTTATGGTAAGGAAAACAAGTATCCATGAAAAGGTTTGTAGAGGTAATATCCTTGTATTGGCTATGATGGGAATATGTGTCGCTATCCGAATAAACAACGTTATCCTCATGTTCAGAGTAGGTAGCATCTTGATCCATGGGGTGAGATCCATAGGGTCGAATGCTGACACCATATCTCTCTATTTTGAAATGTGGAAGTGGGACTAGTTCCCTCATCCCTTGTTTAAATTTTCCACATCCAAGGCCTTTATAACCCATGGAGTACATCATTCTACTAGACTTTGTATATTCTAGTGTTTCATAACAGATAGGCCTAGTGTCTTCGGGGAGCCAAGTTGTAGGTGGGTCCAACAATTTTTCTTCCGCAAGTAGACCACCAGGTAAGAACATCCCAATTGTTTCTTCATGTCAAGGTTGTTTGAAGTGATAGTTGGAGTGCCTCTTATTTTAGGTGACAAGGAAAAATCTGATACTGTGAGATCCTGTTGGATATTGTATTCTCCACAACCATACTCAAGAACTTTCATCTCCAATGAATCAAAGGGAGAGGCAGAAGTAGTAGCACCATGAATACAAGAACTCAAAGAATACACCCCTATAGAGACTCAAAATTAAGGGGGACAACTATATCTTAAGAGGGACATTCTTATGCACCCCTACGTGCAAAGCTATTGAGAGCTCTACGGTGGGCTTAAGTTTTAGATCTCCTTCAATAGTAATAGTATGTCCCTTATTCTTCAAATTGATACATTAGTGAAACGTTGAAGGTATGGCTCGCATGGCATGAATCCATGGGAGTCCAAGAAGTATGTTGTATCTTGAAGTTCCAAGTCTAAGACATGAAACTTCATTTTGTGAAGAGTGGACCCTACCTCCATCGGTAGTGTTATTGTACCATTGATTCCCTTTCTGTGTGATCGTATGCGGTTATGGTAATGATGTGGGACTCTAGATCTTCTTTTGTGTGTCCTAACTGTTTAATTAACTTCAATGTGCATATGTTTAAACCTGACCCATTGTCCACAAACACCCTCTTTATTTTTCAACAAGTAACAAATACTTCTATGTAAAGAGGAAGGTTATGCGTATAATCTTCATTAGGGATATATTTGCGGTTAAAGGAAATGTGTTCACTTGGTGCAATATTTTCCACTACAGCGTGTAGATGGGAAGGATCTTTTTTTTTTGACACTCCTGACCCCTGGAGATTTTTGTAAAGGATGTCCTTATGTGTGTTTGATATATTAAGAAGGTCTAAGATTGAAATCTTAGCAGATGTCTTCTCAAGTTGGTCTATGATATTGTACTAACTATCTTGAGGGGTAGATAAAGGAGGTTACGAGATTGCAATATGATTTTTCCTTGGTACCATAGTGCAATCTATACCCTTGATCCTAATGGTATTAACACGCTCGTCGGAAAGAGTGAACACATCCAATTAATGAGTCATATTGATTGTTATCTTTTTTAGTATAAACATAATTTGTGTCTTTATAACCTTGGGAAGACTCCCCCTAATCCAACTTTTTCTTGCATGTTTTACCATGTTTAGGGAAAGGCTCCTTAAATATTCCCATCTTTTGATTGGGCATTTGATTTGATTCTCGGTAAATCAACTTCCATCTCCCCATATCAATAAGATCTTGGATGAAGTGGCACAATATTAAACATTTTTCAGTTTTCTTTCCTTTTACATGATGAAAATCACAATATTCATGCTCCTTATACCATGAAGGTTTAGGTGCATTGTCATCAAATAGTGTCATCATAAAATATGTGACTAGGTTAATTGTATCTAGCTGCTTTAAGATTGTGGACAATGAATCTATCAAGGAGTGAACACCCTTCATTTTACCGATGGTTAGATGGGCCCTTTGTTCAGTTTAAAAGGTGGACCAACTTGGACCTCTTGTATACATTTGGAATCCGTGATTCCATCACCTACGACATTCTTGTTTTTTTTAAAGATCTTGGGCTTGTTTTTAGGTTTGGAAGATTGATTGTCTTTTGAATATGGTTTGAGTTTCCCTTTTGCAATTAGGGATTTTTCTATTTGTGTTCCCTTCTCGATGACCTCTTCGAAGTTCCAAACATAATGCATTTGTAAATGAAAATCAATGTCCGTATTTAGGTTCGGTATGAAGATGATAACAAATTTCTTTTAGGGGATCGAGCAAGGAAATAGTTGGCTAGGCCCGCCATCTCTATAGGAAACTTGCAAAGGTTTTGTTTTGTTCTATTTGGCATTACATAAGTCAGCCATGGTTATGTTGCTTTCCACATTAAAGGAGAAATGTTGCACAAATATTTCCGTTAGTTCGAGCCATGTGAAGATAGATCGTCTAGGTAAATGAATGAACCACTCTAGCTCTTGTCCTCCTAGAATTTTCGGGAATAGTCATAAGAGGTAGTTTTCATTGTACACCACTTATTGGCATGCCATGTAAAAATATTTCACATGATCTTGTGGATCTCCCTTTCCTTTATATTTTTAAAACTTTGGGATGTCAAATTTATTGGGAAAGGGTTAGAGCAACATAGCCTTATCAAAAGGGATAAGGACATAGCTCTTGGTATTGATACTTTTGCAATGTCCCACATTGCTTTCTTGAAAAAGGCTTGTAAGTGTTGCTTACATAGATTCTATCTCTTGTGTAAGCAGTTACTCCTTAGTGGGGGAAGCTGGTATATACAAGTGACTATTTTTCAACGTTTCTCCTTCTTGCTCTTTTGTGTGAAACTCATTATTCCTAACCTTATATTTTTCTTGATGTGCATTTTTGTTTATCTCGTTTGCATATAGGATGCTTTAGGAAAGCTAACTATGACTAAGGTGTTGAATTTGTTGTTGTAGAGTTATGTCTTCATCATGAGTTTCCTCTTCATTTTCATGGAGAGGGGTTTGTTATTCATTATCATGCTCCACTCTTGGCCTAATTAGCACTCTAATGAGTGACATTTTAAAACTACTTGTGTTATTGTTTCTAGTATGTGAGGTGGAAGCATGTCCATGACCTAAAATGTCATCCATGTTAATGAGGGGGCATTCTTCCTAATTAGCATTATTTGTAATTAATGAATAGTTTCATGTTTTGTTGGTAGTATAACAATTAATTTTGAAATAGTTGATGAATGGTATCGAAAACTACGGACCATGATGAATTTGCACTCTAGTTGAATCATAATGGCTCCAACGTAATCACAAGGAAGAATCGATCAACAACTAAATAACTTACATAACAGAACAAAGCTTGCACATGTAGAGAAAGACAATGGAGTGTCTTGGCATACTCATAAATCAGAAATGAAAGGGTACATATAGGGTGTTGAGTAACCCTAGTGCATGACTCAAGAAAACCTAAACCTAACCCATGTGAGATGACCCTCCAAATGTGAGTGGAGGACACATAGGATAACTCACACCAACACCCCCTTCATCGAAGTTGGGGTAGTGGTTATAATAATACTGAGAAAAAGAGAAGACACTCCTAAACAGATAAGTAATATGTGTCAATGGGGCCCGACAACTAAAGGCCTGATAAGGTGCCCATATACAAACAAAATCTTCCTAGAAGAAGAAGAAGAAAAGGACTACATATCCCGAAGAAGATGAGTAGTTGCAGAAGACCTCACCCCAAGAAGAGACCGTAAGTGAAGAAACTTCATCTCAGTGAAGGGCTTGGTAAATAAATCTGCAATCTGATCAGCTATCTAAATGTATTGAATGTCGATGATACCATCATGAATAATCTCTCGTATGAAGTGCATATGGATCTCAATGTGCTTCATCCGCTGATGTTGAACTAGATTTCTATAAATAGAGATAGTGCTCATGTTATCACAGTAGATAATGGTAGGATGCTAAAGGTGGATGAAAAACTCTATCAGAATACCCTGTAGCCAAATAGCTTATGTGGCAGCGTTAACTATTCCTCTGTATTCTACCTCTGTAGATGATATCGCAATTGCATTCTACTTCTTATTGGACCAACTAATAGGACCTGAACCAAGAGAGAAATTGTAGCCAGAAGTAGATTTCTGATGATCTAAGTCATCGGCCCAATCAAAATCTGTGAACCCAATGAAGTCAATATCTACCCCTCCATGTTAGTGAATGCCATTAGTATAGGTGCATGAACATAATGAAGGATCCATTTAGCTACTTTCAATGCAACTCATGTGGCTCTTGCATGAATCTAAACACGATCCCAACAAGCATACGATAAATCTAGTCAAGTGTAAGTCAAGTAAACCAAGCTCCCTAACAATTTGTTGATAAAGGGTACCATCAACCAAAGGAGTAGAGCAATCGAAACCAACTTAACCCCGAGAAATAAAAGGAGTAGGAGAAGACTTGCAATCGGACATTTGAAAAAAAAGCTAGCAGTTCAAGAGCATACTTAGGTTGTGAAATCAAAATTCCTGAGTCATATTGTCAAATCTGGATCCCAAGAAAGTAATGAAGCAGACCTAATTCATTCATGGAAAACTTGTTGGCCAAGGTGATCTTCATAGAATCAATAATAGAGGAAGAAGCTGCTGTAATCAACAATTCATCAACATAGAAAACAAGAATGAGTATGGATTCATCTTGCCATAGAATATAAACATTTAGATCATAGTGACACATAGTAAACCCTAATGTAAGTAAAAAGGAGTCCATCTTGGCATACCAAGCCCGAGGGGCTTGTTTAAGGCCATAAAGAGACTTCTTTAACTTACAAATGAGGGAGGGATCATGGAAATAACCCGGAGGTTGTTCTATATAGATCTCTTCCTCTAGGTCTCCATGAAGGAAGGCACTCTTAATGTCCATTTGATGGACTTTCCATTTGTTTGTTGTGGCAATGGCAAGGGTCAGTCGAATAGAAGTCATCTTCGCAATCGGAGAAAAGGTTTTAGTATAATAAACCCCGATATATGGGAGAAACCCTTAGCTACTAATCATGCTTTAAAATTTTTGACGTCTCCATCTACTCCATACTTTGTTTAGAACACCCACTTACACCGAACAATTTTTCTTCCTTTCGGAAGAGGGGTGAGATCCCAAGTATAATTCTTCATGAGAGAGGAATACTCCTCATCCATGGTAGAATCCCACAGGAATACGAGAATCCTCCCGGAAAGAATGTGGATCAAAAGAAGAGGCAAAGAAAGAGTGGGGTCCAATGAAATCTAAGCGAGTATGTCTCATATCCAAAGTATCTCCAACTAAATCTCCAAGCACTTTGCAAAGTTTTCCTAGCCCAAAGAGGACTAGGAGGATCAGGCTCAGAGTCGGAAGATTCTTCACTTGAGTGAGAAGGGACATAGTCCTCATCATCACTACTGTCAGAATCAGAAGACTCGGAGGTTTGATGGTTAGGAGGATCAGGAAGAGGAGCACGCTCAATAGCATCATCATCTGATGAGTCAGAATCTGAATCATCGAAGTAAAGAACCTCAATAGGTGAAGAAGTAGAAGGAGAAGACTCATTGAACTTAACACTTCTCTCAATATACAGCTCATGAGAAGTAGGATTCATCAATCGATATCCCTTCAAGCCATCAGGATACCCTACAAAGATACAATGTTTAGATTGTGGTTCCAAAGCCTAGCGTTTCTTCTTAGGAATTTGAGCCATAGCCTTGGATCCGAAGACTCGAAAGTGCTCAACATCACGTTTGCATCGAAACCGGACTTCAAAGGGTGTCATCCCTCTTAATGCCTTGTGTGGAACACGGTTCGAATGTAATTTGCACAATTCACTGCTTCGGCCCAATACTGTGGAGGAAGAGACTTTGAGTGAATCATACAAGTGGCCATCTCCTTAAGAGTATGGTTCTTTCTTTCTGCAACTCCATTCTGCAAAGGATTATAAGCAATTGTATCTTTGAAAGGAGATTTTAATGTCCCCAATGGACATTATTTTACCCCTAAATGGATTTTAGGTAATCCCAACTTTAAATATGTAAAAATACGGACAAATTACAGCTAAACAAAAATCTGATTTTTTTGAGAAAATTAAATCTAGGCAGCGAACAAAAAAATAATGGATAACTCCAAAATACTTGCTCAAATCTCTTGAATTTTAAATGGAGTTTGTTAATACAATAAAAAATATCATAGAACTATTTTTGGAATTTTTGAATAATGAGAATGCTTGCCAGAAATTTACAACGTGCCCTAAACAATGAAAACTTCTAAAATTAATATATTTTGCTAGAGAAGTCCAAATGAGTGAAACTTTGGATCTTGGGCCAAAAAATATGAAGAATAATATTCTAAAAATATTTTTCACACAAAGAAACATGAAACCCTAATTTTACCCTAAAAATTAGGTCACCCAACACAATTAGGGCATCAATTCAGCTCCAAACTTGACAAGCTAGGGTAGATCTCTCACTACCGAAGAATGCCTGCTAACTAGGGATGGATCTCTCACCACCAAAGCTAGGGTTCCTGTGGGATCTTACTCCATAGTTGGATATTTGCAAACAACAGTTTCACATGAAAGAATGTGCATAAGCTACAAGCTTAAGACACAAATTAGAAAATATCAAATGGTATGGAATACGTTTCCCTTCAAGTCGACTTCTCCTTATAAAGGAAGAAGAGACCCAAAACAACCTCTACAATATCCAATTAGTTCCCAAGGATTTTCCCTATGCAAGCATTTAATATTTTCCCATATTAAATGCTTTTTCCAACAACTTTTTCCCTCCTAATGCAAGTCGCATTTTTCTAGGGGAAATACATAGTAAAATGGGCATTTATCCTTTCTATGTTCCCATTCCCCCTTCTAAGGCAAGTCACCTTTTCACCTAGGATGGATAACAATTTATATTTGGGCCTTTTCCATCCTTGATTTAATAATTATTAAGTCATATAAATTATTATAAGTGCTCTATATATATTTTTTCTTTTATTAATGGCACTTTATAATAATTAAATATAACTTAAGCCACCCTTATATTTTTCCTTTGGCCGTCGGGTTGACAAAATAGGCCAAAGGTCTTCGAATGGGAAGGGGATATTACAATCCTCCCTTCCCAAAATTGCTTTCCTCAAGCAATTTTGATCTTGTTTTGTCCAAGTGTCATGCACAAGAGACAAAACATGTTGTAGTGATCCGCAAGCCTGGCACCTGTTCCTGTCAAGTGAAACAAATCTTGCCACAAAATATAGATCTCTTGATGCTCATAAATATGAGTATGGACCAATGGTTCAAGCATACTCCATAACGTAAACTTCGTCCTCTAATTTTCCATGCTTCTCATGAGAGAAAGAAATCTGAATGTGCAACAACAAATTAGACATATTATCATTCACTGCATACCTTGGAGTATCATCATTCTTTATCTCCATGATGACTTGGCTTCGCTGCATCAAATTCTTGGCATCCTTGTCAACAATGGGCTGAGTATCTTCACCAAACAACTTATCATGAGCTGCTGGTTTGGAAATTGCAGCAGCCTGCAATTCCACACAAGTGTCCATGAGAGGCTCCTCCTCATGTGCTAGTTGTTCCATAGAGTCTTCTTTCGTATGGGTGTAGACTTCCTTGCATCAATTGCCCACATCTTTTCCTTGAACTCTTGTAGGTGTTGTCTCGCTTGAGCGGCTATCAATTTAGCAGCTTTAGCTCTATTATTCCATTCCTCACACCTTTTCAATGTTTCCATTACATCTTCCTTGTTTGCATATACAAATTTCTTCTCCTGAGATGGAATAATTTCTCTAGCAAGCAAAGTTCCACTAACACAATTATTTTGTTCAATGGAAATCATACCTTTTGAAGCTTCTTCTTCTTCATATGAGTTCTTTTGTAATTCAGGTACCGGCATATGATGACCTCGCTTGGGCTTGCTACCAATCTTCATCATGCAATAATCTGGAAATGGCATATTATCTCTGAAACCCTTACTCAAAGATTGGTATTTCCTCCAACAAGAATCCTCATCAATCACCTCTATTGGATGCCCTTTATTATTGTTCTCACCTTTTTCCTGATTGTCCCAAGACCTGCTTTGATTTAAATTCTGAGTGAGCTGGCTCAAATAAAGGTTAGTGGTTTCCTGTTGTTTCACCATGTTGGTGAACATTTCCTTCATAAAACCCATATTGAAATCTTTCCAATTTGCCATATTTAACCCACACAGGCTGGAGGAACAACAGCTCTGATACCATTTGTAATGTCCCCAATGGACATTATTTTACCCCTAAACGGATTTTAGGCAATCCCAACTTTAAATATGCAAAATACAGACAAATTGCAGCCAAACAGAAATCTGATTTTTGCAGAAAATTAAATCTAGGGCAGCCAACTAGAAAATAATGGATAACTCCAAAAATACTTGCTCAAATCTCTTGAAATTTTAAATGGAGCTTGCTAATACAAAAAAATATCATAGAACTATTTTTGGAATTTTTGAATAAGAGAATGCTGCCAAAGATTTACAACGTGCCCTAAACAAGCTCAAAACTTCTAAAATTAATATCTTTTGCTAGAGAAGTCCAAATGAGCTGAAAATTTGGATCTTGGGCCACAAAAATATGAAGAATAATATTCTAAAAATATTTTTCACAACAAACACGAAACCCTAATTTTTCCATAAAAATTAGGTCATAGAACACATTTAGGGCATTAATTGGCTCCAAACTTGACAAGCTAGGGTAGATCTCTCACTACCGAAGAATGCCCTACTAACTAGGGATGGATCTCTCACCACCGAAGCTAGGGTTCCTGTGGGATCTTACTCCACAAGCTGGATATTTGCAAACAACAGTTGCACATGAAAGAATATGCATAAGCTACAAGCTTAAGACACAAATTAGAAAATATCAAATGGTATGGAATATGTTTCCCTTCAAGTCGACTTCTCCTTATAAAGGAAGAAGAGACCCAAAACAACCTCTACAATATCCAATTAGTTCCCAAGGATTTTCCCTATGCAAGCATTTAATATTTTCCCATATTAAATATTTTTTCCAACAACTTTTTCCCTCCTAATGCAAGTCGCATTTTTCTAGGAGAAATACATAGTAGAATGGGCATTTATGCTTTCTATGTTCCCATTCCCCCTTCTAAGGCAAGTCACCTTTTCACCCATGATGGATAACAATTTATATTTGGGCCTTTTATCCTTGATTTAATAATTATTAAGTCATAACTTATTATAAGTGCTCCATATATTTTTTTCTTTTATTAATGGCACTTTATAATAATTAAATATAACTTAAGCCACCCTTATATTTTTCCTTTGGCTGTCGGGTTGACAAAATAGGCCAAAGGTCTTCGAATGGGAAGGGGATATTACAGAGATCTCTTCAAAAGTACAAAAATCCATGAACCTATTATTTACATATTCACCTCCATTTTTGGTTCGAAGAACCTTAATAGACCCTGTTCCATCTGCTTTCCAAGAGCCTTAAAGTCCTGAAAATGTTCAAAGACTTCAGACTTAAGCTTAAGAAAATCTACCCAAGTATATCGTGAATAGTCATTAATGAAGGTTAGTACATAAAGAGCTCTAGTAAACGAAGGAGAAGGAAATGGACCAAAAATATCAGTTGTGAAAAAGATCCAAGAGACGAGTAGCTCTCCAGGATTTTCCTTTGTCAAATTTATTTTCAGGATGCTTTCCAAGGGTACAACCCTCACAAAGACCCTTAGAAAACTTGACATGGGGTAACCCGTTGACCATTTCATTTTAGCTCAATTGTTCAAGGTAGCGATAATTTAGATGTCAAACGCTCATGCCATAGCTTACTAACCTCATTTGCATGAGTGAGCAAGGCAGTGGGTGTAGAATCAGAAGTAAAGTGGGAAAAGGTATATAACCATGAATGGTGATCCACCTTTCCCTCAACCATTGTAATGTCATCGTTAAGCTCACGAATAATCACCGAGTTAGGACCAAATTCCACTCGCATTCCTTCACCAAGGTGAGTAATTTGGTAAATCGATAGGAGATTGGTAGAGAGATCAGGAAATCTCAACACTTGGTTGAATGTTCCCCATCCATCTCTCTTGATCCACTACATGGTTGAAACCGACATATGTCGTGTCATTACCCATCGTGATTTGGGACATTCCACAAGGCTCGATATTGGAGAAATCAACATGTGAAGAACCCATGTGGTGCGAGGCACCAGTTAAATTCAATCTATAATCCACGTCAATAAAGGAGTAACTCTAGCTACAAGGGCCTTTCCTTTCTTCTTCTCAGATTTAGAACCTTTTTACGGTGGAAGACTCGGCCTTCGGAGCATTTTGTTTGATAGACTCAGAACACCTATTTTATTTTTCTCAAGTAATTGAGTAAGGTGATGAATTTGTTTTCTCATATATAGATGCTCTTTGTGACCAAGCTTCTTTGCAATAGGAACACAAATACTTATCTTTTTGTGCTCTAGGCTCAAAGGAAATCGAAGCATTCATGTTATTTTTAGTATCAGTCTTGGTTTCCTTCTTAGATTGATCTTTTTTTTTTTTTTCTTCTTTTCAATCTTCTTTTCCTTACTAGTACTTGCTACAAGGGCATGTGACTTGGACTTGAGAGACCCCATTTGAATGAGTTTGTCTTGTTCTCTAATGAGTTGGGATGAAAAACGGTCAAAGGAGGGCATATTCCAAGTATCACCCAAAGCAGACATTTTGTTGTAGCGTAATTCATTTATATAGGAGAACTAAATGGGAAGTTGACACGAAGACAGAATATTCGGGACCTAACTTAGAGAGAATCGACAAGATCAGTTGAGAATATTTCTTCTCTACTTGACATTCCTTTAACAATGATCTAGTGTGGACAAAATTGAGAAGAATGCTTTTAGGTTTTCAAAATCACTAGGATTTAACCCTAGTAGTTCATTTTCTAACTCATGCACTCTCATGTCACCGTGTTGTCCAAACATTTCATCAAACGTTGTCCATTGAGACTTAGGTGTTTTGGACGACTCAATGTGGAAGAGCAAGTCGGGAGAAAGCAGACATGACAAAGAATACCTAAAGTTTCATCACTATGGTTTAACAACTTATATTTTTCAGTGGTCGCCATGGATCATTTTTGTCTACGTCCCAGGTGATGCGATATAACCCTTTACCCCTTAGTTTCATAATCATTTTCAATCTCCATTTGAAGAAGTTGAGCGATGTAAGCAAAGGAATTGAAAGTGCATCCATAGTGGAGAAAGAGAGAGAAGAAACGTAGAAAAGAAACACAACCACCCAGGACAATATAATAACCCCCTGCTTTCGGCACTTTATAGTTTAGTGCATTGAATACAATCGGGTCCGAGTGTGCGTCGTAAAACACTTGGTAATTCACCTTGCAATTAGTGTAATAATGCGCAAGAGAGAGGAGAATGTCGTGTTTGTGGAGCGCAAAAGTGACATTGTATACAAGCACAATTGAAAAAAACTAGGAAGGAGGCGAAATCAGATCCTGGTTGTGAGAAAAAGCATCTCACATCACAAATGATACCCCTTTCTATCCTTCGCAAAATGCGGCGGATACACGCACTAGCAAGTCGCAAGCAATAATAAGTGTAATATACAATGTTTAGATGAACTCAGAATGAGTTCTGATGATCTTTAGAATGCCGGAAAGGCACGCGGAAGACAAGAAGTGCTCAGAGTGTCACTGCACACTTGAGCACATGATTAGTAAAAAAATCGGCAATAACGCGTTTAAAAATTTACCTTTTGGAAACGTCCGAGTTAGCTAATTTTAGAGCTATTTGGACTTTTTTAAAATGATAATTACGTTAATAAATGATTTTTTTAAATACTAACCGTAAATGAGAAATCGTAATTTAAAGAAGCTAGATTTAATTAAATCTAATTAAATACGATTAATTAATTAATTTTATAAAAAAACTTAATTAAATATAATTAATTAATTAAGATTTAAAAAATCCTAATTAAATATTAAAAAATACTTTCCCTTTTTAATGAAAATTTAAATTATTCCAACTATTTAAAAAAATCGGTTGAAATTTTTTTAAAAACACAAAGTAGAAAGTATTCTAATTAGAAAGTATTTTAAAAAAATGGAAAGCTTTTTTTAAAAAAACTAACCAAAAATAGATTAATCTTTTGTGTTTTAAATTAGAAAGTATTTAAAAAATACTTACCAAAAAGCATTAAAAAAACTTAACCAAAAAATAAAGGAACTTACGGTGGTTTTGTTTTGAGAGAAAAAAAATGCAGGTGGAGATACATTCGCGGCAAGAGAGGACTACAATAGTTGTAGGTTACGGTCCATACGTTGGAGAGGGAGGAGGGAGGAGGGAGGTGCAAGCCGACCACAAGCAGGGAGGAGCCATGTCGGGGGCAGCAAGTGGGGAGGAGCACGCAACCACGAGTAGACCACATTTTGCACAGTCCAACAAAGCCAACGAGTAAACCAAAAAATGAGCCACGAGCGGTTGAGAGGCAGGCCAAAGACTAAAAACACGGCTAGCACCAAAAAATGAGCCACGAGTGTTGAGGAGAAAACACAACAAAGATACATACGCAGGCCGTAGAGGAGAGAAGGCTCGGATAGAGCCAAAACCCCACAAATTTTGCAGTCCAAAACGCCGAGAACATGATTTTTTTACTGAGATCAGATTTAGCTACATGAGCTAGCTAAATGTAGCTACAAAACCCCTAAAAACTCGAGGAGATCTTCACATGCACAAAGAACATAGCAAAACCGAACACTTTCCAAGAGTAAGCTGTTAAATACGTTAGCAAGGAAAAACTAGAATATAATGATCGAAAACTTGCACGAGGAGTTAAAAAAATGAAAAACAAGAGTAATCACAACTCAAAAAAATGAGTGCACATTTAGCGGTCTCAAACTCTGATACCAAGAAAGAGTTGATGAATCGTATCGAAAATTGTGCACCATGATGAAGTTGCACTCTAGTTGAATCGTAATGGCTCCAACGTAATCACAAGGAAGAATCGATCAACAACTAAATAACTTGCATAATAGAACAAAGCTTGCACATGTAGAGAAAGATAGCGGAGTGTCTTGGCATACTCATAAATTGGAAATGAAAGGGTACATATATGGTCTTTGAGTAACCCTAGTACATGACTCATAAGAAAACCCTAAACCTAACCCATGTGAGATGACCCTCCAAATGTGAGTGGAGGACACATAGGATAACTCACACCAACAAATTCCACCACTCTTGCAAGTAACCTATCTTTGTTTAAAAATAGGAACTCATCTAATTGGGTGGGGTCAAATTAAAACTCTACGTGTGGTGATCCCAATTCATCACCACTATGGTCTACCATTTCCTCTTCTTCTTTCTCCATGGAGAATAGAGGTCCTAAATCATTACCAATAAAGGGATTTGACCCTTGTTTGGTTTATGTTTCCCATGCTTGTCTTTTGGATCCCATTCTTGTCATGGGAGCCATGGCAATGAGAGTTTCACTAAGGTGTTTTGTTTGAATTTTTCTGAAAGTACAATCAAACCTAAGTGAAGACCTAGAATGATATTTTTGCTAAGGTCGCACAAAGAATGTCAATTGTCTAAAGAATAATGAATGTCGATAAATCAAAGAATCAAAGTGATTATCCTAAATAGATAATTCAAAGTGACGAATAATCGTAAGACACAATCACACAAGGTTCATTCTAAACCAATCAATCAATGAAGTACTTCCTAAGTGATTCCAAATGGTAGTTTGGTGTTTAAGATGATCAATGAAATGTCACCACTTATGTTGAGTTCAAAAATGAACAAGGCATAAGTAATAACAAGAAGTTGAAGTGATTCCCAAACAAAGTATACTCAAAGTGATTTTAAGTCCAAACAAGACCTATATCTCAAAAAGTGGGGGTTACGAATATGAACAACGTAACAATACCACTAAGATACGTTAACCAAAATTTGCGGAAAAGTAAGGTGTTAGTATCAAAATAATATTGGTACAACACGCAAAAATTAACAACGCCTTTCAAAATCAAGGTAACATTTAAAATAAAACCAAGGGTAAAACATACCAAGGATTTGTTAAGATACGCATAGCATAACATTGAAATCTAAACACTTAGGTAAAGTGTGCAAGAAACAAGATGTAAGTATTGAAATTGTTGTGATATGATACAAGAAACATAACACTTCAAAGGAGAATCAAGTGAAGAAACAAGCCTAACTAAAATGACGATCTTGACTTGGGTATCAAGATCAAATGGCTATCAATGATGTAAAAATGCACCCACACACTTTAGATGTTTAACAACTCAGCCGCAAACATGGATGAGCGTAAATGGACATAAAAGTGGTGAACACAATCGATTGATAACACACGTATAGTTGTTCTTCTTTTGATCAAAAAAGTGTCAAAAGAAAACAAAGGAAGTAGATCAAATGGGGTTGAAAAGTGTTTGGCCTCACTTGGCGAGTTTCACCTCGTCTTACGATGAGTGAAAAACTAAGCAAAAATAATGTCACACAAATTTCATGATGAATAACGCATAGTTTGAACTTTAATGGACTCTCCCTTTGTTCGATAAACAAAGTTTTGACTCGAGAAAGTTCTCCCTTTGTGAAGGCTATCACAATGATTGATACAAATAAGTTGGCTCCAAGTCAAGATAGCTTTCTAGGTGGTTCGCTCAACTAGGTGTCACATGTTATCTAAATGCGAGCGTGATTTTCCAAGGAGTTACCCTTGGAGTATCTTAGCTTTACTTTACCCCCTTCAAACATAGTGAGAAATAAATGTGTTCATCGTGTGTTCTCACTGGGGTCGCGATACATATAACTTTGACTCTAACTCACAAAGGTAAAACTAGTTAAGTGTGAAAGCAGAGTGCTTCTTATTTTTTCCATAAGTTTCCCTCTTGCGTGGGCTACTTTAGGGTTCTTGGGACCACCCCCATTATTGTAGCTTAAGGCTTATGCCAAAGGGGTTATGTCCTAGTTAAAGCGGATGGGGCATACCCTTATGCGAACCTGCAAATATAGTGTGATGATTGTGGTGTATTTTTATATTTTAAACTTAATGTGGTTTAGTTTTTCACCATTTGGCAACCTAAATTCACATGTGTATTAGTATTTTTGTGTTTTGTACCTCCTTTCTTTGACAAGCAAATTAGGTCCTACAGACGAAAGATTAGTAATTTTCCACAAGATCGAAATATCATGAAAGAGGTTTTAAGTGTTGTTTGTGATTCCCAATATCACCTAAAATGTGTGAGGGAAGAGCATGCACAACATAATAACCCAACTATAATAAGAAATGGAAACCACTTTGTGAAATTAAAGTGTAAGATAGTTCATTTTAACCAACTTTTACATTCATTCCCTTAGCAGATAAGTATAATGAGATGTTTTCTAAAGCCTAAAAAATATATAGAAATCATTTTCAATTCCCAAGATCACCTAAAAGGTTCCAGGGAAGAGCATACGCGAGTCTAATATCATAATCAAACAAACAACACCCATTAACTTTAAACAAACAAAGTTAGCAAAAAGCATGCAAATATTACTTAAAACAAAAGTTAAACTCAAATAAAACTTGCAAGGAGTTAGTACATCAAGAACACAAGTTTTTACAAATTTTAAAGTAGACCTCAAATCTACACTGCGATGTTTGTGTGCCTCTTTGGGTGTGTACGCGCCTTTATCAATGTGTGCACGCTATGTTAAAATTGAAAGTGGACTAATCATGTACATGGCCAGAGAGTTGTGTAAGTGGATTATTAATGCATGCATGTGCCTACGATGAGGTTAATGTACAATTTTAGCAGATGTGTGTGTGTGGATATGGATGTCTCGCATGCGATTTTAGTGTATACTAAAGTCAAGCGCATGTAGGAAAACACAGAGTAAAATAGTAGTGTGTGGGCGAACGATGTATGCACAAATCTTTTAATGCATGCACGAGCCTGAAAAAAACTAACACAGAGTAAAACAACTAGCAGCATAATGTGTGTGAATAACCTATAGTGTTGCGTGACCATTTTGGTACTTATGCACAAGTTTTAATGTGTACGCGCCCTCTGTAAATTTTTTAACCCATGTGTGTACTGTAAATGACATCAAAATATGGGAATATGACATATACAACCTTTAAAAAGGTAAAATTCTTCCTAAATATTTTCACCCTCAAAATCCCCCCCTCATTTTTAAGTCAAATTTGAAAATTTTGAGCTCACACCCTCCAGAAGTGTTCGAGTAAAGTTGGAAGTCTGAAAAGATAGAGAAATTCATGATTTGAAGTTGTTTAAACTCTCTAGTCTATACTTTTTGATGAATTCTCCATTTTCCTGTCTAGATGCATGAAAATTTTATTATTGTCCTCCTTTGAATGAAATTGTCAATATTTTCATGGCCATGGATCATCGAACCTTGTATTGTTTTCAATTCCCTGGTTTGCGAAAGAAATTTGAAAATTGGGGGCGAAATGGTGGAGTTTTTTTCTTCTCTGCATTTTTCCACAGTCGTGAATGATGGGCACTTTATTCCCCATCAAATTTTGGCCCCATTATCCATGGATACGTGGACATATCTAATTGGAGGCGGGGCGGCAGAGAAATTTGAGAATTTGACCCTTGTTTCCAAAAGGGCTAAAATTCATAAAGTGACCCGCAACCCTAATCAGGGTTAAAGGGATAAAATTCATAAAGTGACCTGCAACCCCACCAAGAGTAGAGTAAAAAGTCAAATATTAAGCCCGCATTGAAGTTCAAAGTAGGTGAGCGGAGCCAAGAAAGCAATTTGTGTTTTTGAGCCCGCATTGAAAAAAGGTAAAATTATAAAAGTGGCCCACGACTCTGTCTCCACTCAAGTGAGGCCACGTGTCAAGACCATATCAAAAGCGGGTGAGCGGGCCAAAATGTTCCAAAATTCCAAATCTCTATAAAGTCACAAAATGCAAAAGGAATCCTCCACGCCCGCTCCAGTAAATTTCTCCCATGGTGGGCGCAAAAATGTTAGCGAGGAAATTTTTCAGTGGACAAACTTGTGGATTCCTTATAATTAACTCAAATATAATTATAACCCATCACAATAAAGCCCATAAGAGAGAATCCAAAAATATAAAGTTAGTGAAATAACCTAAGGATCTTAACTCATTTTACATGTGCATGATTTGGGTTAGAAAAACTTGAGAAAAACAAGCAAAAATTCATTAAAATCAAGGAGATGATGAATCCATCCCACTGGCATGCCAAATGTATCTATGTATTAGTTAGCTAAGTAAAGAGAATTGAAACTAACACCTAATATTTCCAAAACAAAGCTAAACTATACCTAGATCATCATGCTAAGAGCTTAAAGAGAGTAAATATCAACACTATGCATTAGAACTTTGAAGGAAACTCAAACTAACATGCTAAACATTTATCCTCTACTCTTTGAAATCTAAACAAGAGATGGACCTATGTAGATCCTTAGCTATCAAAATGTGATAGTTTGTTTGATCCCAAGGGTTTGAGAATGGATCTCAATCAAGACTTGGCTACAAGACCTTCTTGATCTTCTCCATATGACTCAAAATCTTGGATGGATGAATGCAAGATGAAGATACCTAGCTCAACACTAATGGAAGATGCTCAAAGATGAAAATGCCTATAGTTTATGTTATAAGCATGCAAAGGTGTAAGTAGAAAGGTAGGAGGAGGGTTCCTTTTATAACCCAATGGTTTGAAGAAGCTTTGCATCCTATTACATGTGGGATAATAGAAAATCTAGGTTAGTTAGGATAAGCATACTTTAAGTTTTCTTTAGAAGAGATTAATATTTCATTAGTGATCCATGGGAATTGAGGGGGTATATTAATTAATCAAAAGTGATCAACTAATAGGTAGATGTAGCTTTTAGAAGTATTTGAGAAGAAAGTTAGTATGATCTATGCTATGAGAGGATTTTAATCAAATAAATGACGATTTATTGATTAAATAGAAGAGATAATTAATTAATTAAGAATAATTAATTAATCTAGATAAAAAGGGGTATTGATTAACGGAATGTCGTTAATTATTGTTTTGAGTGATAGAAGGGCTAATTATTTGTCGCAATGTAATTAATTAGTGGTGATAGAGGAGAAATGGTGTGTTATTGACGTTATGTCCTCAATTTATGGGAAAGGGTACAATTAGCACAATTTAAGTATTTAAATTTCTCGATCCACATTACAAGTGTCTACAGATGTGCTCTCATGCTTTGGTTCACACTTGACTATTGAGGGAATACTATATACATGAACCTCACACACTACACACCACACTACACTAGACATTACATGCTACACATTACACACTACACATTGTGTGTCATACACCTATGACATCTCCTCTTACAACCTCTACTATGCACTTTGCATCTTATTTACTCTTCACATTCATGACATACCTTTCTCACATCTACTACTATGTGTTGCACTCACTACCCTATGACGTACTCTAGTTCCACGGTCCATACTCAATTGTTGAGGGTCTATATCAAAAATGGACCTCATCACTCTCACACGTTCAATCAATCACTCACTCACACACACTACGCTTTGCACTTTGAAAATCACATCTATTATTACACACAATTCAAACCATTTCCCGATGAATCACTCTCGTTTACGGTTCATTCTTGGTGTTGAGGGGCATATACAAATTAACCTTGTCTTCATGTATACACATCCACTAGAGGGCATGTGGCTTCTATCATTCACATTGCATTCCATTCGACTCATCCACAACATACTGCATATCTTGGTTGCATTTACTATTGCTTACTCATGCTTTTACATGTTCACTTTATTACACATGCTAGATAGATATCTTGTATGTCATTATCTTTATCATACACACATGCACGTTCACTTTCCTTTCTAATTGTGATTTCATATTATATAGATCTATGCACTTCAATATGGATGTTTGGTGCATTACCTATTACCAGTCCCACATCAGCTCATGGGGCATCCACTTTTGTATACTATAGGTGATATTGTTTCAATTTTCATAACACATTTATATATCGTATTATACATGTTTTGACATACTTTTTATATTTCTAACATGTTAATGGGTGCTTCATGTGCAACATTTGTTAAATAGGGCTATTTTCTTTTATGGTTGTCTATTACATTGCTTGTCATTACTTGCTCTTTATATGCCATTGTTTTGGGCTTTTCCCTTTGTCTTGTGTGCACACTTTATCGCTTTTGGCTTATTCGGCCTTGATTTTCTTGTGACATTATGAGTGGTGTCCCATGTTTGTAACCCACTTTTCATGGTCTACATTGTCTTCTTATGTGTTTATATTGTCTTCTTGTGTCTTAGCTTACACATTGTCTACTTAGCTTACACTTTGTCTTCTACATGCGTGTTTGTATTTTCTTGTACTAACACTTGTCTCCTAGCCACTTTGTTTGTGTGTGCCTTGGTTTCTACCAAGCACATTCCCTTCCCCCTACAGGGAATAGTTTCAACACAACAGTTGGTCCTCTTTTGGGCCACATACTCCTTCAGCAACGTTGCATGCACCCTAAATGAGAGGGAGTCATTTGGGTGAATTAGTCACCCCATGCAATGGCATACAGTCATCACACAACACATCATAGTTCCGATATAAAATAGTCGTCGAGTATCAGATAGGGCTTAGAATCAGACTTGGGTCTTTAGAAAAACATAAGAAAGTAGCACCCAAACCGGGACGGTAGCACTTGGTCACCCCTAACCATTCTTGGATGCTTGTGACTAGGAGAATTTACATAGTATTTGGTAGTTCAACACAATCTCTGAAATCCACACAATGGCTTTTACAGGGAACACACTCCTTAGTAGTCGACATGCATGCACTACACAACATTTTTTTACTTTCACGTTCGATCGAATCGTTCAAAATTTACACACCATTTGCATTAGTGTTCTACATTGTGGGAAGTAATTAAAGCTTAGATGATAACACTACAATTTTCTCCCTACACTTCTTCCATGACTTGGCATGAGATCGCCTAAAAACCTCATTCTTCTACAACACCTTCAGGATCCTTTCTACACCATTTTCCTCATTACGGATCAGGTGCACATGTTCCTTTTTCATATTTTCATATTTTACATACTTTTACACATTTTGATCATATACATGTGTATTTGACTACTTGTTCGTTCTTCTCTTTTACAGTCTTTCCTTTTGGGAAGTGGTAGAAAACATCATCCTACATCAACACCACCAATTAATAACAACATCGACATCAACAATAAGCACATTGCGACATCTACAAATGTGTTTCCACCCTAGGGTAATTTTCATTATCACTTTTTGCAATTTCTCCTTAGCATCCATGCTTCGTATTTTTATCACTCCACACTTTGTCTTGTCCTTCGATACACTTTCATCATCGATCTACATGGTTTATCAGACATGCATCTCTTATCTACTTTATGTTATTGAGCATTTTCTCAACAACATAAGTGGGGGTAAATGTAGACACAAAATCATGGACTTTTGGTAATTATCTAGTCCCGATTGCATATTATTATTCATATGATTCCTAAGTAAGAAAAGTAATAATCACCCCATGTCTTTGGCCACCTTTCTTTGCTTTTTATTACCACTTTTTCCTATCACCCTTACTTGCTCAAAGCTATCTTTTTACATCTCATCATTTATCATCCTAAACACCAACGCCCACCAGGATGCCAATGCTAGGCGCCCTCATCCCCTAAGCGCACCCCGACCTCAGTATTTTTTGTTCACATCTTTTGAATCTTTTTATTTGTTTGAGCATCTTATATTTTTGGTAGTCGGCATTTTCGGGGTTAATTACAAAATTCAAACAAGGGAATCATATAAATATAAAGTTATGTGTCATAATAAAGGACCAAGCACTAAGAATTGGCTATCATCACCTAAGGTTACATCTATCAAACATCTAACAACTTCATTGCATTCATCTAGCACCATCCAAGGGATCAAAGGGATGGTTACGCATACACTTCGTAGGAGGGAAGTTCATTCTATTCTATGCACACATCTATTACATTTCTTTACATCGGCTTACTTGCTTGCTTTGTCAAGTGTGACACACAAAAGAGCCACCTAGGGCACAATTCTATGCACATGCACCTAGAACTACATTAGGTCTTAAATGTAGTGCAACACTTAGTCGTAAGTTCACTTGTTTGACAACTGAGGATAGTCCAACCCCTCATTCTACATCTTTATTTTTTAGGATTTGATGTCTCTTTGAGGTTTTTATAGGTTATTATTTGATTGAAGGTTTATAATGACCTCGACGATCATCGTGCAACATCATAGCGATCAAAGGAAAACAACAAAGAATACCTTGCTACCGCTCAAAGGAGGTTTTCTAAGCATTTCCACATACACGGGTGTCCATAACCTAGTCTAGGGCACCCCTTCCCCTCTCTGGGCACCCTTATCCAGCTTATTCCTCTATATCTACATTTTTCCGACATTTGCGGTATGCGACAATACGTGTTTCATATTTTCTAGTTTTCTAGCTCTATACACCTTCGGGACCTCTATGAACTAGTTAAGTCACCTTACTTTCTCTTTGTACTTATGGTTTCATTAGTTAGTTTTCTTGGATCTATATTGCATTTAAATTGTTCAATCCTTTACTGTTATAATAACATAATATTAGGCATATATTTCCATATTTAGTTTAATCACATATATAGTCCCACAACTACATCACATACAACTAGAAGGGTTCGGTACATGTGGCGAGTGATTGCGTAAAAGATATTCAGTGCACAATTCTCTTGAGTGGTAGAATGTTTTGACTAGTCGAGTGAATGAAACCGGTATCTTGTAATGTAACTAGTTGACAAACACATAGTCGACCACTTGCATTAAACAACCGATCATCTAAATTCAACCAACCATTAACATTATATAGATGTCCATCTAGTTTGGTTGTCGATTGCATGTTTTACACATGCCAAGTTATCATCAACAAAAGACCACCATGTGCCCACCTACCTTTATAGTATAACAAAAGACTAATTTTCTAACTTTTCTCAACATTTCTTCCTTACAAACTCATAATTCTCGTACCTAACTACCTTGCCCCTACCTAACCACCACAAAAATGAAATTTCTTGTTGTAAGAATGGTTTCTTCAAGCAACACTTTTCCAATAAAAATCACATACAAAAACCTAATGTGTCCACAAATCATGAAATTACTAAAACTTAAGGAAACATACAATGAATGGGTGGAGAGATGTAGTATTCGAGGTCTAATTTACATGTCATCATATGAAACATACACAATTTTTCTTAACTTTCTCTTGTCTTTAACTACAACATTGTTGAATTAAAGTTCAATATTACCTTCACGAACCATGCTTTCACGTTTAGAACATCTCCTCAAGATATCTACTATTTAACATGGTTACTACATAAAAATGTTAACCTTGTGACAACCAATGTGTTATTAACTGTTGTCATGTTAAATTTCTAGCATGCAAAATTTATAATTTTAGTCATAACAACCAAGCCCCCACTTGAAAACCTCATCTCCTAGTCATTATAAACTCTTCTTATGGCCAACCTATCAATGTGTCATCCTCATTATGGCTAAGAATAATGCGATAACATGGTTTTATAGTGTTTTTATGTGTAGGGAAGTGTACCTAAGATGATTCATGAAGTTGTTGAGATCCAAGGTGGAGTAGTTGTCTCTGGAGACATAAAAAGGTTCTTTTAAGCCATTTTACAATAAAGGAATATCCTCTTAAGGATGATTGCAAGGGATAAACCCATATAGGGGTTGTGTAGAGGAGTATTTAAGAGATCAAGATAGTTTTAAAGAATTTTGCATGAGGCCATATGGTGTCGGGAATCATTCTAACCAAATAGGGTCACCGCATGTGTAGGGAATGATAGCTTCAATGGAGAAAGTGGAATTGTCCTAAATATTCTAGGAGTTATACAAGGATTTGGAAACTTAAAAAATAGGAAATAGAAATATCTTGGAACTATCCACATGGTAGATACATCAGTTTTGGTGCAAGTCTTCAAAATCTTCTGTGATAGTCTCGAGTCACTACTGATTTGCCCCTTTGTCCCAAAGAGTTACTAGGCCTAAAAATAAAATTATTAGAATAATGGGCTCTTGGAAATGGTTATAATGGTCTCAGAAGATGTTTTTGAGTCAAAATCATATAAGGTTTGGCCTTCGAACATTGTGTCTTGCTCCCGGGGTGGAAAAAGCAATTATGGTGTTCTAAATTCAAGTTGACAGGATGACATCAGCAAAGTTTAGAAGCTTGAACACACTTTTCACCCTCAAATATCCCTTTTCCATTGTCTAATGGTGCAAGGGGACAATGTGGACATAAATGTGAACCCCTATCAAGCAAACAAGTTGTGCCACTTAAGACTTGCAACTTGCTCCCTAGGTCACTCCACAAGCCAAAATCATGACCCAGGTACCCTTGGCGTATTTTTCATCCTTTTTGTACCTTTTCCTTATCCCATGGTGCAAGGGGACAACAAGGACACCAAATTTATCTCATTTTTTTGGTGTTTTTCCATCACTTAAAAACTTACAACTTGTTGTTAGGAAGGCTCAAACTTGGTCTTAGTTCACCTTGTCCCCTCCTCATGTGCACAGGCCCCCATGACACATTTTTAATATCACACATCCCTATCCCATTGTCTCAATATAAAATGGGGCATCAAGGAAACTAAAACGCACTCCCTTCTCAATTAGCCCTTAGTGATCCGGGTAGTAATTATAGTGGCGCAACTTCCGAAGACCATACCTTTTGCACCGTAGCTCGATTGACTTTGTTTAAAGTGCAATGGAAAGCTCAAAATGAGCAGAATGTGATGAAAGGGTGCAAAAATTTGTTGGGAAAATTTTGACCCCAAAATCCATGTTTAAAGGGCCAAAATTGAGAGTTTTGAAGTGTTGTCTAAAAATAGTAAATTATAAAAATAATATGTTTTGTAAAATTAGTGCACATGTAAGTCTTGGAAGGTGAAACACCTCATCTCCCTCAAGACTGGTGACCTTCCACATTCCTCTATATGCCCTTTCATATTTCTAAAAATAGTATAAATTCATATGTAACCCAAAAAGGGAAGATAGACATCTCCTGGCAGAGATAATTGATGTATTTGAAGTCTTTGAGTAATTTACATCTCTTTTCAGAGATAGTTATTTTCAATTCATCTGGCACAATTGTTAATTTGTTCCTTAAGTTTAAAACCCCTTGGTTTTGGATCACCTAGTCACATATAGGACCAAGTTGCAGCTCCTTGAGACCCTAATTTTAGCTCCTTCCATCTCATTCTCAAATCCCCACATCGTGTCACTTGTCAAAATCTTGTGCAAAGCGCACTTGGTTCTCCTATCTACCCCCTCTCCTCTTTTGTCCCCTATTGTTATGGGTGCATCTCCACTTCTAACCCCCAATTTACCTTGGTTAAGCATGTTTGGGTTAAACATAAGTTAAAGTGCTTGAGAGGGAGAAATGGTTAAATAAAACACTTAACCATTTCTTATGCATTTCAAATCATATTTTTCCCTCCCAAACTCACCTCCATGTTGTTATGTTGCTGAAAATTTACCAGAAACCTTCATACCCAAAAACATAAAGTTGTTCATATCTCCAAAAACCCTCATCCGAATTCCATTATATTTTAACAGCAACCTCTTCTCAAAAACACCTTTGCAATGAGCATAAGCTCATCCAAATTGATGATATACACAATTTTTAACATCTAGATGAATTTTTCAGCCATCGTACTTCCCTTTTCAGATCTACGGAGTTATGGCTATTGAAAACCTATAAAAATTAGAGTAGAGGATCCCAAGAATAAACCTAAACTTTTGAGACTAGTTTGGTTCCATTGCAATTCCCAAAGATCCACCTTCTAAAAATAATAAGTTGTACTAGGTCCTCTCATTCTAAAAATAGTAAGTTTCAAAAATAGAAAACTTTCAAGTATCATCGTCACTCCTTGAAGTCAAAAACACAAAAAAACTAATTTTTTGGAAACTTACTAAAAATAGCTATCTGGAATAAGACCTGCTAAAAATAGAAAGTGTTGGGATTAGGGTTGAATCATTCATATCCATTCATACCCCATATTTTTCATTACATCCCAAAGCATCATGAAGGTCAAATTCTTAGGTCTAAAACAAATTTCCACATTGAACACTAAATATTCCAATGTGGGTGACAGTGATGTGACAGAAATGGCCCTCGAAGATCTGAAAGCAAGGATGTTAGGTGAGCCTCGTGAACCTATGGAGAAAAATATCTTCTCAAGCATGTTATTCAAAGAAGGTGGTCATCCTCTATCTTTTCAAAGCACTGAGCTAGTCCTATCTTGTGCACAACACTATGACCTAGACTCAAGAACAATCCAAGCATATGACAATTCCATTCTTGCAGTCCTCACATCAAAAGGTATTTCTTGATGTATACAAATTCCTACCTGTAATAACATAGTCATCGTCACTCGAGAGATTGCCTCATAGGAATGGAAAAGAACATACTCATACTTTGGGGCTTAACGGTTGGTTCGTGGCTTGAATAGGGAAAGAAGCCTCCTTACATCCCTATGACTTGGTCTCGGATGAGTTTCCCAAAGCATAATTTAATGCAATTGTCCTCTTGAATAGAGAGATGGGAGAAGAAACCACAAAGGACTTCTAAGTTTGGATGACTCATTTTATTAGGTGGTCATAAAAGGATATCAAATGATTGATTAGGGACAAATCATAAGCAATGACATTCATTGAAAACTATTGCAATTTCCTACCTCTAAGAAGTTTATCATGACTTCTATAATGTGTATTCCCTTGTATACAAAACGCCTTTTCAAGGTCTCTCCACTACACCTAATGTGCCATAGAAGTCACCGGCTTATGAAAAATACCCACAACTTACATATTGGGAAAATAACTCACACTTTTCTAGGGTGAATAATGCAGTCACCATGCATGTTAGAAGCCTACTTGAAGGCAACATTGAATGAGGAATCTCATCTCAAACAATTGAGTTGATTGAGAAGTATGGAAGTCACTTCATTCAATTTCCCACCTTCACCTATCTCAGGGTTGGAGGATTTGATCTTGCACCCCGCAGGCTACCAAGGTACCTGAGTGACAAGATCATCATAATTGAGTTGTGTAGGTAATTATCCCATGTTCACACCATGTGCAAGAGTGCAAAGAATAAAGGTGTATCCTTTCCTATTTCTTTGGGAATCTACTCATGCAAGAGTATCACATATGTAATGAACATCAAAACTTCCTTCGCAGATTTCAATTTATATTCCTATGTGTCTCATCTAAATTTGACATTATGAAGAACCGTGAGACTTTCCTCCTACCGGGTTTGCATCATATTCCACAAATTGAGAAATATTGGGCTAATTACACTAATGACTTTGAGGTCAAGAAACAAGACTAAATGAGAATGAAAGTGGATCAAACAAGGGACTTCAAGTTTGACTTGTTTGTAGAAGTAATGAAGGATGATGGATCAGACCCATTTGATCCTGAATATCAAGTAGTGCAATCTTTTCCTCTTAAGCCCACCCCATGGAACATTCAAGATTTTGGTGATATGAAAGAAAGAACCATGACAATGATTTATAGGTCTAAATATTGGTTCAAGAGAAAGAAGGCCTTATCAACATACTTCCCAACCTTAACTACTCAAAAAATGGTTGAGTGTGGTTGATGATGCGAGGTTTCCATCACTTTGCTAATGTGGTCCGTATATGTTCAACATGAATATATCATTGAATCTAGTGGTCTATTATCTCCATCTAGGAAAGTGGCTCTCACTTCTTCATGCAAGGCACTGAAAGGATCACGGGGTTTGCTCATTCAAAGGAATCTTCCAAGAGGAAGCTTGTGGAAACTAAGTGCACTAATGTTTCTCCCCTTAGGATGCTTCACAAGAAGAAAAAAGTAAGAGAAGATCCCATTGAGCCACTTGAATTAGGGGAAATTGATCCATCACAATCTCCTAATCATCCCCGCAATCCAAATGTTTCCTCCTTAGTAGTTTGAATCATCTCATCTCGAGCAAGCTTTGGTCCCTAATCAAGTGCTTGAGAGTTCCCCTATGCTCGAATTTAAGTCCACACTAGCCGAAGCAAAGATGGACATGGATAAGATGACTAAGGGATATGGGTTGTGCATGGTGTCATATGGCTCTATGTAAAATATGGGATTTGAAACTATACAGAGGATAGAATCATCCATCTAGAGAATTAGTGTTGGGAATTTTTTTCCTCCCTAATTGATTTTCATCTCTACTATTTCTTTCTAAATTCTATCTCTAGCACTTTAATCTTTTGTGCTCCTAGATCTATGTTTTGTGCCTATATTGTTGCAATCACAACTCCATAATGGAGTATGTTATTCTTCTTCTTCAACCCCCAACTTCCCTCAATTTGATGACTTGAAAAGGGGATATTTTGATTGTGTTTGAATTTTCTTCAACATCCTAATGAGTTGAGAGCTTCCTACACAACAATACTTTGAAGAGGCCTCATATCGATGTAGTTATCCTACCTAATGATGTGTGTAAGATTTCCAATAATAACTTTTGGCAATGTACTCAAATGAGACCTTTGACAACTTGACAATGATCTTTGGTGAGTGATATGCCATACTATTGTGATATAGGGAAACAACATAAGATGTATTCGTATTGAGAACTTGTTGATGTGCTTTAAGGATGTTTGTGCAATGTTGCTACTCCTCTTAAGTGTTTTTGTCAGGAGCCCCTATATAGCCAAATATCTCTCTAGATGTCTAAATGAATGACGTTTATGTGCTTTTATATGAAACTTCAAAATATTTCCCACTCGAAAGACCCTAAGATAACTTGGCCAACTTGTGCATTTGAAAAACTAATCATTACATGTGTAGAGGGTGATGTTGTGGGCCCGGATCAAAATCCTCGATTAGTTTTGACCCTATTATGCGAGTATGACTCGAGAAGGTTAAAACTTAGTTTTGTAAATTAGAAAAGGTGGTTATGAGTTTGAGGATGTGTTATGTATACAATACATGGATTTTTGATGGGTTAAAGCTATGTAACAAGTGTGACCTAATGTCTACAGAGTGCTACATCAAACAAGATATGCATAGGAATAAGTCAACTATGTATAAATGGAATAATTATTGAAATAAATGCCAAATAATCATTTCCAATTTCCTTTGGTCCAAACTTGAGTACTAAATATAATCCTTCCCTTCTTTCTCCATTGACTAGTTCCTTGTCCATTAACTAATTTGGAGGAACATGTGACATAATTTGTTTTGCTAGATCCAAGCTTTTAATTGTAGGTGTTTGGTGGTACTTTATTGAGCTCACTTATTTCTTTTGAATGATGCTTTAATTATTTTGATTTATTAATTAATGTTGTATACATTTCTTAGTGCCCATCTTCCTCCCTCATTCGATGTCCCTTTCTTTCGCTACTTTTTTATTATGTCGTCCATTCCCCATTTCGATTGTAGTAATGGGGTGAAAACCCTCTAAATATGATTTTCATCATTCTTTGATAGTTTGGTGTAGTTAATAGAGCAAAGATAGGTCAATAAAGGGGTCGGATGAAAAACACATCCATTTCAAACAAGTGATATCCTCTCATAGCCTAGCACCCTCTCGGGTGAAGCTCAATGCAAATCTTTTGTTGCACATACAACATAAGGTAGGAAGGATCTTGTAGAGGCAACACAAGTTGAAATGTATGACCTCCCACTAGCTTTGAGTTCCTTGTAGACAACTATGTCGGTTACTGCAACACATGTTTACCCCAAAAAGAAATCCAAAAACACCCACAAACCTAAAGTGCCCTTTGTCATAATCCCCCTCCCTTTTTTGGAAATTATTATATTTTACAATTTTATTTTATTTTTATTTTTCCCCAATTCAATTATAGTTAACCTTACTCACATGAGCTTTTATACATACATACATACATACATGTGTGTGTGCGTACGTGTGTGCGTGCATCCTACGATAATAATAAAGGGTGAGATCTAATGATGTGACCATATAAATTTCAGTCACTACATTAAATTTGACATCTATTTGAAGACCACACCGAAACACTAAATCAATGTAATTGGCGAAGAACTTACTAATTTACTCATGTAGCCCTTCACAAGTGGAGGTTAACATGTTGGAGATAAACATGCCATTTATTTGAGAAACATGCTCGATCAAATTGCCCAAACCACCCATGCAAGTATCAACTCCATTGTGCCCTTCAATTACATACAAAGCATCACATGTCGAATAAAATGACACAAGCTCCAATGGCTCACTATGACAACAAGAACCCAAGATGGGCAAGACAAACAATTTAACTTTTATGGCATACATTTTCAAAAAGCAACTACTAGTTTATGCTTTGGATTTTTTTAAAGGTGTATTTTTATTTATATAATAAATATATGAGTGTTTTTGTTATTAATGTAAGGGGTTGAAACAAATCTAGGCACCCTTCTATAATGAAAAATGTGGATATTTAATTGATTTTTTAAACGAACTTAAATTACTCAATTAATTCTTTTTCAGAAAATTTAAAAATCTTTTCCATTTTAATGCAAATTTAGAGATCTTTTCTATTTTGAAATTAAAAACTTATAAGAATTATACACAAACAATTAATCTATTTTTTTATCATTTTTAAAGTTTAAATTTTTTTATTTTTTTAAAACAATGTTAAGGAATTTAATTTTTTTCCTTTTACTTGGAGCCTTCTTTTTAAAATAAGAATTTTAATCTATTACCATGTTCATTGAAAACATTGATAAAAATCCCAGACAGAATGTTAACCCAGCAACGTTTTTCTTAATAATTCAAGTGTCATATTAAAAAAATGTCCCAAAAAAAAAAAAGAAAATCTGTAATTCCGGGGACTGAAATCCAAGTCTTTTCATGGAACTCCATCCTACCTTTACCTTTAATCTTTACCTTTACCTTTACCTTTACCTTTACCTTTACTGAAACTTCCCTTTTAATTGAACCACAGCATGAACTCCCAGACTCATGCACCGACTAAAATTTGTCAATGGAGAACTCTTCTGTTATTAAATTACACATTATTTGCTCAGATGGTACTGAATATGATGGTAATCCTATCTACCTCCATTCTCTCGTTTTGAAGAAATCAAAGTTTTTTGAAGCGAAACTTTCTGATCGATGGTCTTCTGATATCTCTTCTGTTCGTGAAATCACCCTGTCCGTCCCTCCCGATGGTTCTGCTCAGAATTACATTAAGTGTATTTGTCTCATGTATTCATCTTACTCTGGAACATCCCTTTCCTTTACCAGTGTAGATGAAGCCCTAGAGATTCTACCTGTTGCTTCCGAATTATTGTTTGAGGAGGGAATTCAGGCATGCATGCAATATATGGAAGCAGTCCCTTGGACTCTGCAACAAAAACTAAAAATCAAAGCCCTGCTATCATCTTTGCAGGTAAGTATTTCCGCCGATTTATCTGCTAGGCTTGGATTTCCTGAATCGTCTTTTACTGAAGAGTTAGAGCTCCTGAAAAAGAGAGTAGCACAAATATTTTCTAGAGGACCTGGTGTCCTCTCTGTAGATCATATGCGGAACAAAGTCCAGAAATACATAGTTGAAATCTTCAAGGGCAATGCACCTACTGTTATGCAAGAGATATGCAGAGATGCACTTTTATGCCAATTTAGGCTAAAAATGGAACGTATTAAGAACGAAAAATCTAGAGACATTAGGAATTCTGCTTGTGAGGATCTGTTATGGTTGACAGATACGAGTAAGCTGTGTAATCCGAAAATATTTGAGACTGTATTTCAGATATGTGTGGAAGATGCACAACTTGCCGACATATTAGTTACCTGCCGTGTGGAAGATATAACACGGGCATATACATTAGAAAACCGGCCGCAAAATGAGTGGAAACTTTCGTCTTTACGTTGTGTGTTAGATGTTTTAGTGTACAGATTTCTGAAGGCTTTGGCAAATGGGGACATGGTTACTTCTAAATCTTTCCGAATTTCTTTTCTGACAAGATGGGTACCAGTCATGGCATATCTTATTTGTCAGCTGACCAAATCATGTTGGGGGGCATTTAGAGATCTCCCTTCACAATACAGCAATGCATTTGAGAATGGGGTGGTCAAAGTAATCGGAAGTGTTCCTTTGGATGATCATAAGCTCATTTTTATGTTTTATGAAGATGCTTCTCAGAAATTTCAAACTCCGGAGAGGGAGGCATTCCAGTGGTCGATTGATGTGATTGGGCTCGCTGTATCTGCACTCATTTGTTAAAGTCACTCTGGTATAATTTGGTTTATAGGTGGATTATTCCCTAGCTGGTTTAGGCCCTGCCAATTAGGTTTCAGTGAAAATAAACTAGGTTGAGTATCTCGTTGAAACTGTTTGATTTTTTCGATAGAATTATGTGTATTGGTGTTAATTGTATGACACTGATTTTGGAGAAAACAATGTGGTTCACTAGGGCTACGAATGTATATCATGTATATTTTGAGACAAAGTTCTCCATAATAATACTATACTTTCGAAGTTTTTGTTTCCTTAGAAGAAAAATTAGATGAATGTATGCTCCAATGAGATACAAGAGAGGAAGGCTGGACTATGAGTAAAATATTGGAATTCAATTGTAAGTTCATTTTGAACGTTCAAATTTACTTCTGCATTTGGAAATTTGTAGAACTTGCAGAACTAGCTAATGGTGGATTCTGCAGGTGAAAGCTGTAGAATGTTAAAAAACCAGAGCACAAAAAAGAGTGAGTGAAAAATTATAAAGAGTTTGGAAAAAGTGGGACGAAGAATTAACCATTTGTTGGTGTAGCCCATGGGTTTAGTGGGAAGGCTAAAGTACCAAATAGGGTCTAGGGTCTCTGCAGCTATGTTGCCAGGAAATGCCCCCCACCCTCCCGTATCCAGCCTGAAACATTTCCGGTAAAGAAACAAGTACAAAACATCTCGGAAATATCCTGGAAACACTGGGGACGTTTCCGGAAATGTCCCCGAGCGTTTCCAGGAAGTTTCGGAGTTTCGGGGACGTTTCATGTATTATATATATTATAAGGGTGGGTTTATTCCAGTTTGTTGTTGTGTTACTCTACTTAATTTTTTCAAATATAGCCTATAGTTCTGTTCAAAGAATTTTCCAAATCCAGGAATAAGTTACGGTGTGCTAGATGTAAAGTCTTATGACATTAAAACTATACTAACAAGGAGGCACATTAAACAAGCCTAAAGATAGTTTGGGTCAGAATAGTAATCCAGAGAAAGTAGGAAGAATCTAGCAGAAACCAAGAAATGTCAGGCTAGAAAGCAGGTTTTGACTAAGTATATTACTGCTCCTTAGAATAGAATTTTCCATTGGAATCCTCAATCAAATGAATACAATGAAGCAGGTTACAACAATAATTTTTGAAACATGTATGCATGACAGATGATTATATAGAAATTCTAGATGATCTATTCTAGAATCTAGATTATAATCATGTATATATGAAACATTGAAATTGTAACCATGTTGAATGATGAATCTTTAGAACTTCAATGAATACAAAATATTTTGGGTGCTTTATCTCTTATGGTCCATGGACTAAATTTTTGAAAACGAGTACTATGTATATTTTAATAATATATTGTACGGACGTTTCCGTAACGTTTAGTACCCAAGATTTTTTTAAAAATCGGCGTCCGCGTTTCTAACCTGTACCTGTACCCGTTTCCTGGCAACATAGATCTGCAGCCAAAAGTTGGGAATTCTCATCATTCTCTTTCCTTTTCCTATCATTAGTATTAGCAGTGAAGAAGGTTCTGTTGCTGCATGTTTTCATTATATTCTGAATTGAATGAGACATTTGATTCTTGAGAATACAGTGTTTGTGAGACCTCTAGATTACAATTCATTGAGCTTGATTTGAAAAACATTGTGAATACAAGCTGCGTTGGTGAGGATGCTGCAGAAACTTCTTGGCAATGACAATAGGTGAGTGAAAGAGCTGGAAATCTGTAATGTATAGGATATGGATGACTTGTAAGTGCATCTGATTTTGTCATCTGTTGAGCATTCTCTCCCTTTTCGTAATCTTTGTGAGCATTTACTGAAGCTTGAGAAAAGTTATCAAGGATTTCTCAACTCTAGCAAGGGGGCCTAAAGCCTCGTGGAATAGTTCTGATTAATCACACTGAGATTTGTGATTTCACCTCTATCTATTTTGGGTGACAGAGGAGAATGTTTTCTACAGCAAGGATTAAATGCCATGATATAAGTTGTTCCTACCGTTATATCAGAGGAACCTGTTTCTATAAAGTAGGGATTTAAGGCCATAATTATAATTATTCATACTGTTAAATCAAAAATTCTGTCACTGTGGAAGTATTTCGATAAGTAACTGAGATGCTTACATTTGTTTGTTAAAAAGAGCTACACTGCAATTTTGTGGCTGTTATAATTGGGAGCTTCTCAAATTTGTTGCTTAAAACATGCATGTCATTTTCTTTCACCTATGTGGACTGAGAATAATTAGAAATGCATGTAGGGTTAATGTAAACATCTTTTGATGCAGTAACGATTAGAGAGCACTAAGGATAATCCTGCCATAAGCATGAAAACACTCTTGCATAGGACCGTTTAAACTTCTTAGGACACAAATTCAACCAAGATCAAATACTCATGAGAAATACAGGTGCTTTAAAGGTTTTCCCAGAGCCTATCAATGAATAATACAACATTAAAACATTGTTAGAGTCCCCATACAGGTTAGACAGTATTGAGACCGAATTCTGGCATTTTGTCAAACAATTAGCTGATTTCTTCAATAGATTAAAACAACATTCACAGTACGATGCAAACATGCCAGATTGTGCAAACAAAAATGCGGTCACGAGTCGTAATCCACGCAACATTTCACCAAATAGTTAACCCATGGCAGTGTTTTGGATTCAGAGCTAAATATACTTAGATTTTTCTGCGATATCTAACAATTAAAATACCTCATATCACAAACTATTAGATATCAAACAGGGCCTTCGTTTCTGGTGGTGTGCGCAGAACCCTTCCATGGATGGCTGCCGCGTTATTAAATGGCAGCAGCGATATGGTTTCTGAAAAGTTTAACTTAACCGAATGCTCTAATTTTGGTTGAATGAAACCTCAATTCACGTCAATTCGACATAACTCAACAAATATTCTGGATGATATTTAGGATTTATTTCTTAATACTGTCCTCATCTTTGCGCTTCTGATATGCAGCTCTTTGTGCCCGAAGAAGACGGTTCCTATGGAAAGTGGGTGCATTTTCAAAACTTACTTCAGATCGTTGTCAATATATGCTCATACCCTTGTATTTATAGATATATTCTAAAATCCGGTACTATTTTGCTATGAAAGATAGAATGTTAGATTTGGCAGATTGTAGAAGTGGCTTTTCTACCTCTTCTCATGGAGTATTATAATTACAGTTTACATAAGACATGAGCATCCTCATGAAGCATTGACTTTGTTTTACCAAATGCACCCAACAGATATCCAGCCTAAATATCAGTTCCCTTTTGCTAGCCTACCGCCAACCTATGTCAAAACAGGGGATGTAGATTCACCAAAGAATAATGAAGATGAGATTTTTGCCAAACTCTGCAACCTTCGCCACCATCATCCCAACTTGCGCCGAAATGGGAGCTTTAGAGCAGGACATGGACATCCATCAAAGTATAAGGGAAAGCTGATTTTTGTTAGATGTAGTTGCAAGTGTCGTGGTAGACATGTATGCAAATGTGGAAGCATACACAAGGCATGTGAACGGTATGATAAAATGCCTCAATTAGATGTGATCTCATGGACTTAAATGATTGCATGATATGTATAAAATGGGTTTGTTGAAAATGCCTTCAAAACTTTTAGGAGGATGCATTTGGCAAGTGCAAACCCAAACTCCACAACCTTTGTCAACATACTCCCTTTCTATACATTGCTAGTTTAAAAACTTCGTAAATAAGTGTCAAGTCAAGGAATGCATTGATCAACCCTCCTTGATCCCATTCTACTTTGATTTTTTTGTTTGTGCAAGATAACCAACCGTGGCAAGGATGCTCTTGACACTAGGGAGATGGAAATGTGAGCTTGTGCTCTAATAAATGACCATAATTATCCATCTCTATTGACTTTATCATTCAAGTCAAATCTTTAACATTATTGTTCGTGATGATTTTCGATTTGTTAATTATATGATAAACACCAAAAACTCAGAAGACGACAAGGTTTAACAATACATGCGCTAACAATACAATGTCGTGATGAATGTGAGCAATATAGATGTAAGACTTCTTCTAGCAAATGAGAGAACCTGTATGCAAAGATAGTTGAACAAGATAGATATTAGACGAAGTTATGATGAGTTGCTTCGCAAAGGCCGATCCCAGGAACCAATGGGCTTCCTTGAAGGGTGTTAACTCGTTTTATAATCAAGTGACAGTGATAGCAAGATAATTGACAATAAAAGGGAGATTAGAATTCCAGGGGGATAGAAAGATCATGTTCTACGTGATAGGTGTCCCAGGCGAGGGCTACAACAAGCTCAAACTCTATGAAGTAACTGAACCAAGCATGTTCAGCAGTTTCTCATTCTTCTTGTACGACTTCCAGTTTATCTTTGATGTCTTCAACGTTTGGTGTCAAAGAGATGGCACAAAGGCTAAGTTCATGTGCAATAGTGAATTGTTCCCAAATGAAGGGTTGTTAGGCAATAAGAATGTCATATATGTTTGTAATCAAATGCGCTTGACCTGATACAATCATCTACATAGAGAAACAATTTGAAAACAAACAGGTAATACAAAAATAGATTGATATTTGATGGCAAATATGATTAAATTGATTAAAATGCTAAAATGACAGTATCTTTGGCGATTCGCATGGTAGTTGACGATTCGGATGAATCACCGACAATTACTACGAAAAGACTAATTCTTTGATAAAATGTAAATTGGGTACAAAATGAATTATCTAAGTGTTGATATGACCTTTTATATGACTTATTGATAAGATGAATATGAAAACAAGTGACAAGATCTTACCTTTACTGATGAATGCTTGAAAATGGCGATGTATCATTCTTACATAGATTATGGACCTTCCAAGGATGTGACAAGAATGTTGAAGATGTTAAGATGGGTGTAATGATGTCATTTAGGTTTCCAATGAGTCGAGCTTCGATGAATACGTCTCAAGATGAGGGCTTCGCTACAAATGTCTCCCGGGATTCATTTCAAGGAGTTTGGTGTTGCTTATATAATCGTCAATGACTCTTTAGAATTATTAGAGACCCATGAAAAGTAGGAAACCCACTTGGAAGTGGTTTTAACCACTTCCAAATGGGTAAATTTGGGTATGGGGACGAGTTAAAATGGTTATGAGGATGTTAAGGGAGTTAGGAGGTTAGATGGTTAGGATTAAAATGGGTTAAGATGGGTTATAGGTGGTTAGGGAGGTTTAGGATAGGTAAATGAGATTTACGGGGAGGTAGAATGTGATTTTATAGGGGTGAAGTCATGGTTTAGGATAGTGAGATAGGTTTTAGGATTTTCAAATGAGGATGTGAGGGGTGTAGCCAAGAAACATGTGTCTACATTTGCCCTTTTTCAAGTGGTTTGTGATGGACAAGTCACTAGACAAAAATGAGTGGAATGATCTTATTTGTGTTGGATAGGTGGCCCCTTCAAATTGGGGGTTATTGCGACGAAGTGCAATGATCACCGGTTTGAAAATGTTCTTTGGGTGAGATAGGCTCGTGTGATGTTGTGTTTTTGTTTAAGATGCCCTAGGGTGGGCACGAAAACAAATTACGGAAAAAAATGGACTTGTGCAATCAAAGAGTCAAGTGATAGGGGAACCAATCGGTTCTCGACCTATAGATGTAAGACTCATAGGAAGAAGTTGTGGGAGAAGGTTCTCTAAGGCATACAATATCCACAATTTATCGGGAGACGCATGTTCAATATAAAGGATGTTGCCAAAAAGGTGGGCTTACGTGGCCAAGAAGTCAAGTGATAGGGGAACCAATGGGTTCTTGACCTATAAACGTATGACTTGACAAAGTGGTAAGGGAAAAGGTTCCCGGAAGGCATATGGTATCATAAGTGTATCGGGAGATGCAAGTTCAAGATAAAGGATGTTGCCTTAAAGGTGGGCTTACGCAGCTAGGAAGTCAAGTGATAAGGGAACCAATGGGTTCTCGACCTATAGATGTATGACTTAACGACGACAAGGGAAAAGGTTCCCGAAATGCGTATGGTATCCTCAATGAATCAAGAGACACATGATTTAAGATAAATGATGTTGCCACATAGGTGGGCTTATGTGGCTAGGAAGTCAACTAATAGAGGAACCAATGGGTTCTCAACCTATAGACATATGACTTGACAACTATAACGGAAAATGTTTCCCCGATAATTAAAATCTGAATTAGATTTGATAAAGGCAAAGCTTTGATCTTGATTGATTTTGATTTTTAAAAGGGTTTTGGGGCCCAAAAGGAAGAAGCGCACTTTCAAACCTGTAATTTTGGAAAGGAATCATGAAAATGATGGTTCAATGAGGATCAAGACCAATCAATGATATTTTTAGATAAAGAGGAGGCAATCATTGGTGATTATCGTAGGTTGCTAGTGATTTGAAAAAATCATCGGTGATTAGCCCGATCTCCGGTGATCAGGTGCGCAGATTTTTTTATTATAAAAAGTGGCTTGGAGGCTCATTTGGTACAATTGTGATTTGTGAACCTAAGAGAGCTAACAAACCCTGATTTCTGAGTTTGTGGGTGTGGGATCAGAGGGCGGATCAGTAAGAGATGATTAAATTTGGTTACGTTGGGAGACATTTTGAATTTATTTAAGATGTACCAGAGGAAACAATGGCCTATCAACGAGATGATATAGAGTCAGATGTAACATTGTTAGTTGTTCATGAGGTAGTAGAAATGGCATACGAGGAGGGGAGAGGGGTGAGGATGGATACTCAAGGAGTAGCGATGGGTCATGATGATGCTAGAGTGATAGAGGCCTACATTGTGTAGTAGCAGAGGCCATTAAATGGTTTTTAAAGGTGGGTGCGGGCCCATGTATAGGCCCGCCTCGGGAGGGTGGTGGTGAGGGTGGAGATGACGATGATAGGGTGGCCTTATTAGAGGCCACTATAAAATGTTTAGAGGCTGAGAAGGCCTTAATACTAGCCAAGAGATAGAGAGAGACATTAATAGCTTAGAGAGATAATGTGACAGGTGAGAGGGATGGGCTAATCCAACAACTCAGCCATGTCAGACAGACAATCTCACATGGGACAAAGTTGATAGAGATATATACATACAAGATAGAGAGGCCTTATGTAATGCATTTGGAGTGGAAGGCCCATCTATTTTAGGAGCTAATCTACATGAAGCTAGATCTCACACTAGTGGTTAGATGGGGCCACTTAGCGATGTGAGTGTGGCAAACTACTAGACCTTATGTGATGAGCTTCAATATTATGAGGATATAGTGAGGCAAAGGCTTCTAAATGAGCCTCACTATCTGTGTTTTTAGCTCGGTGACGGTAGGTTCCTTCAGGTAGTGCCGGGAGTGTGGGTCACCACATAGAGGTCCAAGCAAGGGATGAACCGAGGCCCAAACGATGATTAGGGGAGCAACACTTGATGGAGTGTCTGATTGAATAAAATTCAGTTCACTAGATAGTTTTGTAGTGTAGACACCAAATTTGGGTCTTACGACGCCCTGTGCCCCACATCTCATCTCGCAACCTAACCCTACCTCACCACCTAAACCTTACACACTTAATTATTTATTAATTACCTTATAATTAATAAATCCACATCTCCAACCCTGCCACCTCACCATGACCTAGCCCTAACCCTAAACTAACCTAATTAAGACCTATAACTTGGTCCAGACCCACACCCATGACTCATCACCCCTCACCCGCACCAAAACGAACCTAATAATGACTTGACCAAGCCCACAATTGACCCCTTGGGAGAAAAGGAGGGAAAGTTGGCTATTTTACTAAGAATAACCAACTTTGACCTAACCGACATCGGTCCCTACGCGACCAGGTGTCGGTCAGTGTAAACGCCATCGGTTCCTCGTAAATGACCTCCCCCAACCAAAACAAAGGGATCCGAATTCATTTTGCAAGAGAGGGACAAGTGAGAGAGAGAGAGAAGAGGTTACAGAGAGGAGTATTGAGCCCAAGACTGTAACTGAGCAACTAGATCACGGTCACACTCATCCAAACATTGGGAGAGTCAGAGGATAGCTTCATCAGCTCACTTCCGATGCGGATCATCCCAACCGAACCTTGCCTTTGCCCTTTGCATTCCCTGGACTCCGCATCCGCATCGAAACTAGTAAGTAGTCTCTTTTATTACCTTGTATGCTTCTAGACACTACTTTGTGAACTTTTGATTCATAGTGATTATAAGCTCACTCCTGGATCTACCACCCGGTAGCACCCTACACCTAACCTTCATTCATCCATCTCTATATTGCCCCAAAGACAACTTTCTCACTCTCTGAGTCTTCTCTATCACCCTACTACTCCCCTCAACCATCTACCAACCTTCTAAACCCCATAACCACCTTACAACCAACCTCCATTTAAAAGCCCCTAAATCATCGCCCCCTACTGACAGATATCGGTTATCCCCTACTGGTACGGTTTTATAACCATGGTCGGTTATCCAGTGACCGGCATCGGTCACTGTGACTTATACCAAAACCAATCTTTCACCTATTTACCTCCAAACAATCTCATATCCAACCTTGTCTATCCTCAGAACTTGATCTCGAACGTATCGATAATCGGTGACCAAACAAACATCGTGACATTTTATTATTGGTAGTTTAGTCTCTATTGCTTTTGGTAACGAGGTACCTAAATCGTGATTTCACAATAGCTTCTTTATTATCATTTGCATTAATTTGTATTAAAAGGGAACTGACCACCTTTGAAAGGAAGTCTAATATTTCCTGGGCCCAAGGTAGTTCCCTCACTTATTGTTTAACGAAAATCTGGTGGTCTTGCATTCTTATTTACAGGTAGTCCTTCCCAGACAAAAAGGAGCTCTTCACAATCAGTCTGATCTCTCTACGAGTACGTGCACACCTTCCCAACACTCAACAAGTATTCCTCCTAGCCCTAACCCTTATCTATTTCTCAAGAGAATGAAAAGATAGAAATAACTCTATTCTGGAACAAAATTCTATGCAAAACATTTTGGCACGCCCGATGGGACCCTTCTCGGGTTTCTTTCTTTCTTGCTTGTTTTCATATAGGGAGCACACTTGCTATTTCTTTCTTCTAAATATTCACAAAATATTTTGTCATTTTGGTAAAAGAACTTGTCTTTCTTTCGCATCTTTGCATTAGTGAAAGTCATCTTCTTAACCTCTTCTCTTTCTTTGCTTCATCGAATATCATTTTTGATTTGGGTTTAAAACATGTGCATCACATTCGTCTTCTTTGTTTTTAATTCTAGTGAACGTAGATTAAGTAACAGGTCGTACACGTGGGGGTGATATCCATGGTATTGACGAGAAATTAATCTTACTCTCACTGCACAACACATACCAAATCACATCATAATCTACACAACATCTCAAACATCCCCCCTTCCCGTGGTATTCCTCCACCCAATTGAGGTAGCCTTACAAGCCAAAACAAACTTGACATCTCCCTTAGGTATTTTGTTTAGGATTGACATCATCTTGTGTCTAAGGCATAAGCCCAAAGTGATTAAAACTAATCCTAGGGTTAGTCTCTTGATTTGCTTGTGTATCTTGCTTGTTTTTTTTTTTCTTTCAGTTTTGTTTCTCTGTTATACCCTGTCTCAGTGATCACTTCAGACAGTTTGGTGGGTATACTAAGCCTTGTTATCCCCAAACCAGCAGCCTCTTACATTCTCTCTTTGCCTTCATAGTGACCGACACCGGTCCTCTTCTACCGACATCGGTTACACTGACCGACGCCGGCTACCATCTGACCGACATCGGTTACCAGACCGATATCGGTTACTGTGTTTCACAGTTCTTGACAAACCAATGAACCTACCAATTCCAACATTTTGTTGTTGTTTTTGTTCCTGATTGACTAATTCTCTATTGTATCCTCTTGTCCATGGTTGTTATCACCCGGAAACAAGCCGCAGCCATGGTTTCACATGCTTGTTCCATGTCTTTGCCTGAGTCACCCCCTTTGCATCCTATGGGGAATCCTACGGACACCAGTGCTTTTCCCAAGATCCCTGTAGGAGATCCGGACTTTGCCAAATTTTTGGATGCTAATCCTAGCGCCGTACAGTATTATTTGTCTCATACCCCTGACCGTACACCCGACGGTCAGCTCCTCTTTGGTATGCCTATTAGTATAGCCGCTCACTTAGCCCCTTCCCCACCTAATAACTCTACCTCACCGTCTTCATCCTTAGCCCCGTCTCCCAGCTCAGTGGCTTTGGTGGTTCATACTGCACCAATTGGCCTTCCTTTGGTTAATCTGGGGCCCCACATATCACTACCATCCACTTGCCCCTACCTCATCTCTCCGCAGATTGCCTCTTTCATAACTCACTCTCTACCATCTATCCACACGAGCTTTCCCTCTCAGGCTCCACCCACCTTTTCATTTCCATGAGACTCATCGGTGGCCTCAACATCTTATATAGGACACCCTTATTCAACCGCCCCAACACATTCATCACCGTTACCTTATCAACATTCAACCCCACCATTTTCTAGTAGCGGCTCTTAGCCCAATCCTCCTTCGTTTACGATGACAAAGCACCATCATCTGACCCAACCAATGATTTAATCAAATAGATGATGGACAAGATGCAAAATATTGAGGCTTCTATTTCAGGAAGCCGTAACACCCTAACATACGAGCAAGTTTGTCGGGATCCTATTCATCCTTCTGTCCCCCTTCATACATATCCTCCTCAATGGGAATTACCAAAATTTACTCACTTTAGTAGTAAGGAGGACCCTCAACAACACTTGCGATCGTTTAGACATGCCTGCTATTTGATTGCTCATGATGATGCCTTACTACTCCGTACCTTCCCCATGTCCTTATCAGGACCTGCCTTGGAGTGGTACAGTGCTTTAGCCCAACACTCAATCTTCTCCTTTAACTAGTTAGCCCAATCTTTCTTGGATCACTTCTCCATCAATATTGCCAAAAAAGTATCCATTACCGACCTCTATGCCATCCGACAATTTGAAGACGAGCCTATCGCAGATTTTGTTGGATGATGGTGGGGCCTCATCAACCAACTTACTTATGCCTTACCTCAAGCCGAGCTCATCGAACTCTTTACGCGGGCCTGCGCTAAACACATTTCTCCCACCCTCCAAATTCAAACTTTCCGCACCTTTGATGAGGCCTTTACTATGGCTCGAAAACTAGAGATTCGAGCCTTAGAGGAGGAGAAATTGAAGTTGCACAACAAAAACTCAAATTTCCAAACCCAAGACTCCACCAACAAACCCAACACCACCAACTCTCACGCATCGGCTGCTTCGAAATCAAAAGGATGCCGTACACGTGGTGACGGTCAAATCTCAAGCACCGTCTAATACCCAACCGAAATCCACCTATAAGTATAAAGCCGAGCCCATCAAGTACACTCCCTTGGGAGAAACTTATGATGTGATCTTGGACAAATTGCTTAAAGCAGGAGCTCTCACCTTGCCTCCTGTTAAACCTCACTCCGGGTTTGATTCCACCCGCACTATACCTTCTTGGTATAAAGAAAATGACTTCTGTAACTTCCATCACGTGAAGGGACACAACCACGAAAACTGCAAGATGTTGAAAAACATAGTGCAGGAAATGGTTGATGCAGGGGATATAACCCTTGATAATCCTAATGCCCCTGCTAATCAAAATTTAAAAATCTTTAACAAACCATTTCCAAACCATTCATCTAACAGTAACATAAACCAAGAAACCTCAACCGAGGAGAAGAGTGTGCATGAGATCCATGCGGTTTTCAACTCCCAACCAAGGGTTTCCATCGAGGAAATTTTGAATCGAGCCTCTTCACCAACACAGGGGTCCTCGCCCCCTTCTCCTTCATCAAGACAAGAGGACAGCCCCGCTATTCCTTTACCCATAAAGGAATCAATCGCCCAGAGTTCTCTTCTCACAGAAGAGCCTTCTTACACCACATCCCTGCAAGACTGTGAGCGGATGTTATCCAACCTATCTATTTCCCAAACATCTCCTTCCACCACTCTTGCTACAAAAGAAGAAGGATTGCCACTTTTTTTGTCGTCCTTAGAGGAGAAACCCCTCGAGCCTACATCACCAAACTCCTTAACCATGACGGATCCTCTAGAACATGCCCTCCTCCCTATCAGTTCTTCATCACCTAAATCTTTCCAGTAACCGGTTGACCTCTTAACACCCATTGATACAGCGCCTCATTCGCCCCCTGTATCACACCCACAGTGGACCGGAATCACAGTCCACTTCTCTTCCATACCAAAATTCCCGTCCACACGTGAAGATTGTCATCCCCCAGAAGATAGACGAGTCTTATGGGAATGTTTGAGTACACCATGCTCTACTCAAATGCAAATGACTAATCCAGACACCTCTACCATATGCCCGAAGTTTTTACAGTAGCTCAAAATGCCTATGTCCTCACCTTCACCCCCCTCATCTCTACCGAATACCTCATCCACCTCTATCAACCTAACCAAACCTTCCCCTACGCTTGGGACTTCACCAATACCCAGCCTGACACACCCACCTAAACGGTTAGATTTATCCAAAAATAAAGCCGTCAATCCACCTAAGAGATAGACCCAATCTCCTCGATTCCAATCTATGCCTCCGCCACAACTAAAACCCTCGCCCCTAATCACACTGGTATAAGCAGGCATGGTTTCAACCCTCGCCATCACACCTACCTTCTATATTGGGGCCTCACCCCTCCACCTTGCCTCAATACACCATGCCTCCCACGTCTTCTTTAACACGACCTGCACCTTCTGCACCCATATAGAAATCCACAGGCGTCTCAACACCATCGCCCCAAGTATCCTGCCTACCTACCAACCCTAAGCAAACTCGATCATCGAAGGACTTGTTTATTGTCACTCCTCTTTCCCCGTGGTTGTTTCCTACCACCACGTCATCTGTGGCCTCATCATCTAACTAGCTAAACATGACTTCTGCACAGAAGAATCCATGCCTAGATCATCAAAATCCCTTGCCTAAACCACCACCCATACAAACCACTGGTACCCAACCATTACCAAAACAATCAATAATCTCACCCACTCAATCAATAGCCTCATCTTCATCTGAATTTGACCCGCTCAAAGGATCTTACGCCAATATCCTTGCTATGTTGGTAGGGGATGCGACCATTTCCCTACCCCCACTCAGACCCTATGATCCATCTAAACCTCAACCTATAGGTTATGATGAATCTAAAATCTGTGCCTACCACCGCACACCAGGACACAATGTAGAAGGATGCAAAGCTTTGAAAGCCATCTTTCGCCAGTTGCCTATCTCGGATAGAAAATCTAAGAAAGACAACTTACGGAGGGAAAATCCCTTAGCTTCGATCCCTTCTCCTATACCACCTGTCCCCCTCGCCAAAATCTATCATCATTGCAACCCCGCCTCTCAAGAACAATGACTTATCCCTGCCATCTTCCTCATCTCGTATTCACGAGATCAACATGATTAGCATTGCTACTCGAGGTCAGAAAAACAATGGAAAAGCTAAAGAGAGCACACCTGCGGCCTCTCTTTCTCCTTCTGCCATCCCGATCACACCACCACCTAAAGTGGTTATTCGTGGACCTACCTATCTAGTCTCTGATGGAGTTGCCCATCACACCATGATCAAACAACTTCACCAATCTCCTGTAAAAATGACACTCTATGATCTCATTCAAACATCTGAATCTCATCGGCAAGCTCTAATTGAGATCCTCCGAGGGATAGAGGTCCTACTTAATGAAACCCTTCCCGTTGCCTCCATCTTAACACCCAACCACATCGCTTCTCTCACCAAACAACCAACCTCCACAACCACCTCTCCCTGTCATGACAAGCAATTCTTTGTCGGCTTTTTTCAAGAATAAATTGTCGTCTTTGGTGTAGAAGATCACGACCCGCTCTTTTCATCTCGGCTTATGTCCAGGAAATCTGGGTACATCGTGTTATGATCGACGGGGAACTAGCCTAAACATCGTCTCTTCCAAAGCCTTCCAACAAATGAATATCCCTCCTAGCTGCATGTGTGCCAACCCCACCATGTTGCGTTCATTCAACGATGCTATTACTTCTACCCTAGGCACCGTGATCCTTAACATTCGTGTAGGGCCACGTACCTTGCCCGAACTCTTCTATGTCCTTGAGGGAGAGTTCCAATACAACATGTTGTTAGGCCGCCCTTGGATCCGGGCTATGGGATGTGTTCCCTCCACCTTACATAGATGCATAAAATTTGAGTATGAGGGGAAGTCATACACCATCACAGCTGACACTTCCCCCTTCAAAACCTGCAATATGTTATACCGCCCTAATGATGTGCTTGTACCAGTCAAGGCACCCATTGATCCGACCCAACCATCTACTTCAACCACGCCTCAACCATCCACCTTAGCCACACCCACACCTTCGACCAATGAAACCACCGACGTAAATACCTCTTCCTTCCCCGCGGACAACATCCCAACCTCGGATCCCTTGGTAGGTGTTTTTCAACGCCTTACGTTGGGGGAGTACCGCCTATACAACGTTAGCACCTTCCATACCCCACAAGAGTATGGACAGTTACATGCGCATCCTACCTACGACCGTCGTGTGGGGGAGGTGATCTCCTACGGACCACCTAATTGCTGCACCAACCTAACGTATGGGGTATCAACGCATCCTCTGTCACCCTTGAACCTCCCCTTGGTGTGGTTCCCTTCCAATTTGATTTTCAATATCTAACCAACCATTGTTTCTCCTCACCTTCTTCCCGACTCACTATGCTTGGAAAGGTTTTGGTTTCGGTCTTTATGAACAAGGCCGACATATGATCATTCCCATGGCTACACGTAAACACAAAGATCGTAGTGGTCTTAGATTTTCTGAACCACCTACACCGAAGAAACCTTGTGTCAATTGTATCCAGGAAGATGACAAAGTCACCCCTTCCAAACCATCAACGCCCATTTTGCCATCTTCACCCACGGAGTCGATAGACCCGGAATCTATCCCTCCTAAAAAAATTTCATGAATGCTATCTTCCTAGGTCCTCTCACTTATCAATGCGATGGTGAAGACCCATCTTCTCTCCCCCTTTTGTATCCAGACATGATCGAAGAAGACTCACCTTCATTAATGTTGTGGAGTGTCAGGATGACGACTCCATCCTCACCTACCTCTTAAAATTTATCAAAATCGCATCAAGCGTGCTTATGATAAGCGAATTCATGAGCATACCTTTAAGATTGGTGATCTTGTCCTCAAAGAGAATCAACATGTAACTAAACTAGAAAAGAGCAAACGTGGAAAATTTTCTCCTAATTGGATTGGGCCTTACATTATCACTCACACTTACGAATCAGGTACTTATCGTTTAGCTTTGCTTAATGGTAAACCTGAGTCTGAACCCCTTAATGTCTTGCATCTCCGACCATTCTACTGTTGAATTTAGTGTTACATCACTTCTTATCTACCTTGCGCTCGTCCCTTGAGCTCATTTACCACCTCATACACCTTGTTTCGTGCATCTCAAAGTAGAATCAAACTCACGTGGTTTGATCATCACCTCCTCTTAAAGATGCCTTCCCCTTTTTAGTCTGGTCCATGACTTAAAAGTATCAAAATAACAAGTTCTCAATTATACAATTCTAGGATATTCTTGAGTCAAACTTCCTGCAAAACTAGATGCTTCATGCCAAACGGACATCTAGACCTCTAAGCTATAAACTAGACTGTTCCCTCGAAGGACAGCTATGTGCAAAGCCGCATCTGCTACTATAAGTAGACTGCTCCCTTGAAGGACAGCTATACAAAGTCAGCCTCTATCAGAAGCTTCTCACATTGATCAGCTTCATGAAGACCTCAAGAACAACAAAATGCATATCCCATATAGACTTCCCGCATCGATCAATCTATATCCAGAAAAATAAAAGTAGTATTCAAAAGCACTTGTCTATTTAGGTTTGGTTCTCTTTCGTCAGAATAATCACCTTATAACAAGTTCTCTGCGCCCTAGCTATACCATCCACCTCACCTCACCATTCTTCAAAACAACAAAACTCAAGGGACGTGACGTATATCCGATATATTGTGATTATACAACTCTTTTCACCTATCGACTTCTCGCCTATGCAAGGTACCTAGGGATTCAAGCTCATCCTATGATAATACGTGGTTTTTTTAGCTCTTTCCAACTATGGGACACTTTTGCCTCTTTTACCCGAATCTAGGATTATGTGTTGACCTTAATCAGGACGTGGTTTCTATGCTTGGGTAAGCTAACCTCGCTTCACCTATACCCACACCAACACCGCTAATACCTTACCAACACCAACAACATTACCCTACCAACATCAAACTTTTACCAACCAACAAATTGCCTAACCACAACCAAATTTCCTGAATTCACCTCTCCCTAGTCCTAAGGGAGAACTACATCGGTCTGAGGCCCCTCCTTGCTTTGTGCAATGGGCTATGTAGGTAGCACTTAGGAGACATGGGGTCTCCCAAGGTTAGCTCGACCATCCCCTACCATAACCTATCATGTGTTGTGTTTTCCTTAAAAATATGACATGCCACTTTTTTTCTTTTTATAGGTTTTGACCTCTAACCGATATCGGTTAGGGCGTGCCCTAGAAGACCGATATTGGTCACCCCTAACCGATATCGGTTACCTGCTTATTTTAACCTAACTCCTGCCCTTATCCACCAATCTCCATTTTTCACCACATCGCCTACCCCCGGCTTTGCTAAATAGCCTTATTTTGAATTCATTGGCCCGACCTAAGGCCGCAACTCACCAATCGGCCCGACCCAAGGCCACAACCAACCAATCAGCCCGACCCAAGGCCGCAAACAATCAAATCAGCCCGACCCAAGGCTGCAGCCAACCAATCGGCCCGACCCAAGGCCACAACCCGACCCAAGACCGCACCAATTAAGTACCTCAACCGAGGCCCACAAATTACGATTTTATCCACCCATCATGTAGTTGTTTGTTCAATCGAGCTAACTGTTCGTGTTTTAGCATGACTAGGATACTTGAATTGATCAGCCGACCAACTTTGCCTAGACCAAGACCGTGACGTTTATCTCAACCAAACCAACCATTTGGTACTACCGAACATGCCTAAACGTTCCGAGTACCTTACCCGTTATATTCCCTGGAGCTACTTCCTATGCCTTGGATACCAGGATTATATCAACCTTGTTTGGATAAACTATCGACCTTTGCCTATGAATTGCTTGTTTTCTCTTCAAATCGTGTACCCTGGTCGCACTATTGCATTTCAACATGCGTCTGCTTCCTTGAACTTACCCCACCATCTTACCATCATCTCATCATCATTCACCCTTTATCAACCCTATCCCTGATTTCATGTCGCCTCAATCTGTGATAGATTTGAGGGGGATTACATATACCCTTAACTGGGGCAACCACTTCTTATTATTGTCAGTGTAGCTTTACAAGACAAGCTACACGACAACAAGGGGCAAATGTAGACACCAAATTTGGGTCTTACAACGCCCTGTGCCCCGCATCTCATCTTGCAACCTAACCCTACCTCACCACCTAAACCTTACACACTTAATTATTTATTAATTACCTTATAATTAATAAATCCACATCTCCAACCCTGCCACCTCACCATGACCTAGCCCTAACCCTAAACTAACCTAATTAAGACCTATAACTTGGTCCAGACCCACACCCATGACTCATCACCCCTCACCCGCACCAAAACGAACCTAATAATGACTTGACCAAGCCCACAACTGACCCCTCGGGAGAAAAGGAGGGAAAGTTGGCTATTTTACTAAAAATAGCCAACTTTGACCTAACCGACATCGGTCCCTACGCGACAGGCATCGGTTAGGTAACCGCCATCGGTTCCCTGTAAATGACCTCCCCTAACCAAAACAAAGGGATCGAATTCATTTTGCAAGAGAGGGACAAGTGAGAGAGAGAGAGAGAGGTTGCAGAGAGGAGTATTGAGCCCAAGACTATAACTGAGCAACTAGATCACGGTCACACTCATCCAAACATTGGGAGAGTCGGAGGATAGCTTCATCAGCTCACTTCCGATTGCCGGATCATCCCAACTGAGCCTTGCCTTTGCCACTGCATTCCTTGGACCTGCATCCGCATCAAAAACTAGTAAGTAGTCTCTTTTATTACCTTGTATGCTTCTAGACACTACTTTGTGAACTTTTGATTCATAGTGATTATAAGCTCACTCCTGGATCTACCACCCGATAGCACCCTACACCTAACCTTCATTCATCCATCTCTATATTGCCCCAAAGACAACTTTCTCACTCTCTGAGTCTTCTCTATCACCCTACTACTCCCCTCAACCATCTACCAACCTTCTAAACCCCATAACCACCTTACAACCAACCTCCATTTAAAATCCCCTAAATCACTGCCCCTACCGATATCGGTTATCCCCTACCGGTACCGGTTCTATAACCGCGATCGGTTATCCAGTGACCGACATTGGTCACTGTGACTTATACCAAAAACCAACCTTTCACCTATTTACCTCCAAACAATCTCATATCTAGCCTTGTCTATCCCTGTAACTTGATCTGAATGTATCAATAACCAGTGACCAAACAAACAACATGACATTTTATTATTGGTAGTTTAGTCTCTATTGCTTTTAGTAATGAGGTACCTAAATCGTGATTTCGTAATAGCTTCTTTATTATCATTTGCATTAATTTGTATTAAAAGGGAACTGACCACCTTCGAAAGGAAGTCTAATATTTCCTGGGCCCAAGGCAGTTCCCTCACTTATTGTTTAATGAAAATTTGGTGGTCTTGCATTCTTATTTACAGGTAGTCCTTCCCAGAAAAAAAGGAGCTCTTCACAATCGGTCTGATCTCTCTACGGTATGCGCACACCTTCCCAACACTCAACAGGTATTCCTCCTAGCCCTAACCCTTATCTGTTTCTCAAGAGAATGAAAAGATAGAAATAACTCTATTCTGGAACAAAGTGCAATGCGAAACATGTAGATACATTTTGATGTATGAGGCTCATTTGAAGCCCTTGTTGATGATATATAGATATCGATAAATGAGGTTTTTGAGGCCCTTGATGATGTATAGACACTTTTGATACACAAATGTACAAAGCGTGCGAGATTTTGATATTTGAGTTATGTTTTGAGTTTGGTAATGATTTGAGTGTGATGGATATATATGATGATGACGTTTTAGTTGATGATATGATGAGTTATGGATGTATGTGAAATGTATATTTTTAGATTAGAGATGTTTGATGTGATTTTGATGATTTTGGATATGTTTGTGATAGAATGATGATCTTTTTGTTTGATTAATGCATTATATGATGGATAAGAATAGAATGTGGGATGTGTGCTTCCTTAATACTCTGGACATATATATAATGTATGATGGTAAATTGATTTATATGTATGATACTGCACATGTGAATTTGTAAATAATGTTAACATATGACTCACAATGGTTAGTCATACTAGGAATGGATGTGGGATAGTTGTATCTATCCTTTTCTGACATGGGAAAGGTTTGTGTGTAGAAAACAAGACAAAACGAGGTCTTCTTTATAGTTCCTTGGTTTTTTCCCAATTTTATTATATATGACACAAGTTGGTGAATGTAGGAAGTTTGCATTTGACAGAAAGTTGATCAATGTGGGAAGCTTTCTTGGGATGGTTTCTTTTTTAATTTTTGATTTGAGGGTTGATCAATGCGGGAAGATTGTGTTTGACAAGAAAGGTGATCAATGTGGGAAGCTTTCCTGGGATGGTTTCTTTTTTTATTATTGATATGAGGGCAGGTTGATGTAGGAATCCCTTTTTGATATGAGAACTGATCAATGTGGGAAGTAATTTTGTGTATTTTGATTGGGTAGACATCCTTTGAGGGAGTGGTCTACGATTTTATTGACTTTTGATTTTATGGTAGTTATACTTCGAGGGAGTGGTCTATGAATGGATTTGATATAATTTTTTTTTTTATAGTCGTTCTTTGATGGATCGGTGGGAAGGATGGAATGCGATAAGAAGTGATACAAAGGGTTTGTATGGATGATGAAGTAGATGGTTTGATATAGCATATAGTGACGTAGTTTCATAGCAGGCGTAATATATGGCGAGATAAGCTTGTTCGATGGAAGTGTACCATGTTTCATAATCTAGTAAATCTCAACTAATATAGTAAACAAAATGCTCCTTGCCCCTTTCATCTTTCGGTGCTAGCATTGCCCCAATGGACACGAGAGTGGAAGAAGTTTATAGAAAAAGAGGTTGATCTAACGAAGGAGGCTATAATGTTGGCGGACGAGGATAATGAGTGTTTCATATTGTCAAACTCACACTAACTGTATTTGGTTCATTCAATCTTGGTTGATTTTTGAAGTAGGTTATTTATGGCATGACTTTGATAGGTAAACTTGGGGAAAAATCATTGGATTGCCCCAAGTTTCCTTACAAAAGTATGTATGTATACTATGGAGGACGGTCATGGTATGTCAAGGATAGATTTGATCTTTTTCGAGTCAACATCAATACCACACTTATATACTATAAGATCTAGGATCTTTCCTCATGTCACCCCAACTATGCACTTTCCCGTATTATGGTGAACCTTATATTTGTGCGCAGCGTATTTAAGGCAATGTCTAAGTCATGCACGTGATCATCAATGCGTCGAGACTTGACGAGTAGATCATCCACATAGACTTCGATGACTTTGTGTATGAGGTCGTGTGATGATGTGCATCATGGCATGATAATATGTAGTGCCGATATTTTTAATTCCAAAGGGCACTTTTATGTAACAATAAGTGCCCCATTCCGTGGTGAAAATAGTTTTGTGTTGATCCTCTGGGGCGATTTAGATTTGATTATACCTAGAGAACTTGTTCATAAGAGAAAATTTTTGTACCATCTCGTTGCGTCGATGATGACATTGAGGGAGGGTAGAGGAAAGTTACCTTTAGGAAAAATAAGGTTGAGATTCCTAAAGTCAATGCAAATGTGGATGGCTAAGGTAGCCTTCTTCCGAACCGAGATGATATTAGAAACCCATTCATAATAGTCTACCATATGAATGAACTTGGCATCTAAGAGATTGATAATTTCTTTGTGACATATATCATTGATTTTGGAGGGAACTTCCTTATATTTTGTCAAACTAGTGCAACATCTAGATAAGTGATAATGTTATGGGAGACAATTTCAGGATCAATTTCAAGCATATTGGCATATCCACATGTGAATACATCCTTATTCTTTCATAATATTTCTATGTGACACTCACGTGAATAAGGAAAACAATCACCAAGCATGACTACGTGTGTAGGATCGTCATCAAGTTGTACACTAAGTGTTGATTCATCTAACATGTCGTTTCCATCTTGGAAATGATATGGGGCTTTAGGTAATTTAGCTACCTGTGTCTGGCTAGGATTAATAATAGTGACATACTCATCAAATCACATAGGTTTCTTAGAGAATTTCCCAATTTATGATGATGTCGAGGGAGTTTATCCTCTCGAGCATATAGGATCTCTAGAATAGCCTCGTCATTAGCTAGGTAGGAGAGGCCTATGATATTCTTCATCGATTTTTAGGCCTTCGTATCACCTATCATCTCTTTGTTTTCCGAGCTTGTTTGTCGTACATTTAATACCTTAGCATCTAAGGTGACACCATTAGGCGTAGGATCAACAACGTAGGAGCATCAATACCGGTGTTGACTACGAGAGGTTGGCTCGAAGCTATTGACGGTGACAAAGTTATTTCAGAGCATGACATGAAGCGTAGTTAGATATTTGCTCAATGACCCAAGGGGTATCAAGAAGTGGTGGATTAGTAGGAAGAATGTAGGGAATTGTTTCTTCCTCATCCTCATTATTACTTTGGGAATCGTAGGTAGGAGGTTTCATAAGATGTGTCAATGGTGTTTGATACGAGTCAAAAAGACCATATTTTGGCCAAGGTATGTTGGTAGTGCAATACCTCCAAGTTTCTAGACTCATATTGTGAGACGATGTAATCTTTGTGGAAGGTGATCCCTTTTCCTTTAGGGTTGGACACCTCCTCCTTGGATGAAACGCCGATCTTGCTCAAATATCTAGGTGAAAGAGGAGGGTGATCAGAAAAGAGTTGTGTGATTCCTAGTTCATTGCATTATAAGTGATTAGAGGCTAAGGCATCACTCGTTGGCTCCTTTGTATCGATTTGATGTGGAAATTGGTCGCGAGGTAAAATGACTGATGTAATCAATACAAAAGTGCATTGGGTAACTTGTTTTTATGATTGTGTTTTGGAGATCATTAGGCTCATTTTCATCTATGTCTACTAATATGATTTGTATTTGAGACCTAAGATTAAATAATTCCATGTAGGGAATTCTCTTAATCTTGGGAGAGCGATTGGAATCGGGAAAGGTTCATCGAGGGAATGGTATTGGGATATCCAAGGATTGGGATTAACATCATGTATAAAGCATTGGTTGTTATGGATGAATTTAATACATTGCTACCCAGAGACAATACGAGTGTACGCATGCGATACATCGTGGTTGGCCCAATAAGAGCTTATAGGAGAGAGGATGATCTATAACCATAAGCTTGGTTCGGACCCTTTTAAGTTTGACTATTATGGGCAACCAGTGCATCATATAGGATTTTGTTTTAGTTTTATTAAAGCCACAAGTCAAGCGGGTAGGATTGAGGTCATCAATGGAATAGCCAAGGTTTTTGATGAGGGAGAAATATGCTAAGTTAATTCCCAATCCCTCATCCACAAGGACCCTACGCACTTGTGCATCGTGAATGATAACACTAATGTGTAAGGGTGAGTCGTCTATAAGAAATAAGATCTCATTAATAATCATGTCATCCTCCACAAACTCCAAGGCTAAGTATCCCAGATGGGAGTGTTGTAAGGATGGTGTCATGGTCTCTATGTGGTGGATTTCTGGATTTGGGGATGTGGTAGGAATATTGGGAGCTACACAAGAAGGATCCTCAAATATTTACAATGTAAGAGGAGAAACCTTTGATGTGAAGCCGAGGTATGCATGAGTTCCATGAAGGTTATTTTACATGTAAGGGAGTTTAGCTCATCTAAGAAGTTCCAACTAGGCTTGGAACATCTTCCATAGCGATACCGTGGTGGTGGCATAATGTAAGGTGCATCCAAAGGAGATTTACTTGGAGCCATCTTGTTAGAAGAATATGGGATAGGATCCTTATTTGGTACTTGTTATCCGATTTTCCGCCTCAAGAGAAATTGAACAAACATGACTTTGCACAGAGAAAATAGAAGGATTGATTCACCATGGGAGCTCACATTTTAGGCTCGAGCCAAGTGAGTTAAAGTGATGTGGAAGCATTCGGATTCGACGGGAAAAAATTCCGAATCGGTGGGCTCAAAAGGTCTAAAGGACATCAAATTCTGAAGTCTGAAATTCGGACCTCAAACATTTCGGGAGTTTGAAGTTAGCAGTAGGGTTGAGCAGTGAACATTGCCATGTGGCGAGAAAAATAATTCGAAACCCAAAGTCTGAAATTTAGACTTCAAGCCTTTGGGATTTTGGAAGTTTTATGTGTCGCGGATGAACAATACTTGAAAACCCAAACCCCCAAAACCCCGAAACACCGAACCACCGAAAACACAAAGGTCTAAAACTCAAAGTTTGAATTTTGGACTTTAGGGTTTTGAAATTTCATAACATTTTGGCTTGAGCGATGAAAAATTCCATGCAACATGATTTTGGAGTCGAAGTCGAAGTCCAAACTTCAGACTTTGGAGGTTCGGCATTTCGGAACTCTTGAGCCAACCTACCGGATAGCAGTACAAAGACCTCTAAAGTGGAAATGTCAAGCTTTGAACCACGAAAGTTTGAAATTTCAGATCTCAGAGGGTGTAATGCATGGTTGGAGTCCAAAAGGCATATCAACCACTCACATTTATTGTAGTATGGCACCCTCATCTTTAGATGGCCATAAATTTTGATTGGGAGCTCAGATTTGCACAAAATAGGACTTTTTGGAAAGCTCTCAGTGTCCTCTACACAACAACGGATGGTTTTATTATTTTTAGTAAGATTAAGTGTTTCAAAATGAGAAAATACAGTCTACCATTTTAGAGGAATGTTTCGCATTTCTCACCTACCCAAATGATGAAGGTATGAGCTTCCTTTCTTCTCCAACAAGGAAAAGTACATGGAGGTATGGGTTTTGCAGTGTCACCTATCATTGTAAGGAGGGGCTCATTTTAAAAGGTTGGACACATTTAATATGTCCCTCCCTCCTTCTTCTTCTTGTTTATACAGATTTTGTGGAGATTCCAAACCTCCCTACTGGACATTGTAATGAAAAATATGTGCCTTTGAGCTTGAGTGTGGTGTATTGTATCAATTTCAGGAGAAATATAAATAGATTCATGGATGTTCTAAACACCCTTTTGTGTTTTGTTGTAGCTCTTCTAGTCTTTCATCACATGCAAATTATTGTGCACTGTTGTGTTTTCATTGCAAGATTCTAGTTGTGTTGTGTTTATTGTGCAGGTTGTCTAACACTCCTTCTTGGTGCATCACCTTCCCTTAGATTAGGTTTTAATTTTCATGCATTTTCTCTATCTCTGTCTCCTTAGAAACATTAGATTAGTGTTAGATTGGCAGCTCTCTGCACTTTGGAGTAGTTGGCACTAGGTAATGACATGAAGCCGACCTTCTCTCGGAGAGTCATCCCGATTTCTTTGGAGAGTCATCCCGATTTCAAAGTCCCTCGTTTTGGGATAAATCTATTTTTGACAAATCAAATTGATTGCCTCAACCAATCACTTGTGAGTAATCATGGGTGTTGTGATTTTTCCATAATAGTACTTCTTGTGACACCGTAGGTGGAGGCTCTATGGGAGAAGGCTCCATCGTTGGTGGGTTCTGGGGAAGTATTAAACAATGGTGGGTTGTTGGAATATTTCTTTGGTTTGATGATATGATATTAATGGGAAAGTTTATGACTATATTTTACCTTTATCGCATTGATGTATTGATAGTATAAGAGACTTTGATCATATGAAGGATCTATGGTGCCCACGACATCGTTCATGGGGATTTTATGACATTTGTTTTGATTTGGAATGGGAGTTTTCTAAGGATTGATACTTCATAATGCTCTTGTGTAATGGAAAAGTAATCGAAATAAGTACCAATGAATAAGTCAAGGGATTCCTTCCGAGGTCCTTACAATCATTGTGATAATGCCCTATAGTGGCATGCCACCAACAAAATAAATCACCCCTAAAGTTAAGCAATGCTTTTTAAAGGGGGACTATCCATGGATTAGGAAGCATTTGGAGAAGTTTGATGTGAGATAAGGGAGTATGAAAGGAGGTGCAAGAAGAATTCGTATGTGTTCCCACTCCTTTCTCTCTGAAGGATTTGAACGGTTGATTCCATTTGTTGTGCCTTTAATTTTAGGTGATGAGTTGGAAGAACATCCAAACTCATGCATGAGATGATCTTGTTGTTTAGATTTCTCAAAGAATTATTCCATCGTGTTAGAAGAGAAGGACCTGAATTTATATTAGAGAGTAGGCGTAAGGGCCTTGAGGAAGATTTGACATAGGCTTTGGTCATCAAGATTGTGATCAACTTGAATGGAAAGCATTTTCCATTTATTAATAAAGCCATGGGAAGATTCACGAGCCCCTATTTAAGGTTTATAAAATTTGGTAAGGTGTTTTCGAGAAGGTTTTGTCTTTAGAACTTTACAATGAAATCTTTCAAGTAATCCTTCTAGGTCAACTATTGAAATAGGAGGAATCTGGTTGTACCATTCTAATGCTTCACCTACAAATGTCCTTGCTTTAGAAGCTTAACAATTGAATAAGTATTTGTATGAATCCATTCTTTGTAGAGATTGTTAAAAGTCTTGAGATATAGGTTTGGATCCATAGAACCATCATAGGAAATTGTAGGGACAATCTCTCCTAAGTCCATGACAACAATGTAAGGAGCAAAGGGTTCATTTTGGACAATTTGTAGCATCTTGCTTTGAATTGGTCGAGGAGGAATATGATTCCCATGTGCATATACCAAAGGAGGGGGGTGTAAGAAGTTAAGCTAAGCGCCACATTTTGAGATGCTAGTTCCAACATCTGATTTTGCATTTGAAGCATGCTAGATGTGGTGGTAGCTTGGGATGAAACCATCTGATCTAGGAGATTAATTATTACTATGTTAGGATCCATAAATGAAGAGTGGTATTTGTTTGTAGGTGATTATTCGTGATTGTCATGTTCACTTTGGTGGGGTTTTGAGACACTCATTCATATCAATCCTATAGGGAGGGGTTTTATCATGGTATGGTAATCCTTGGTTAAGATGGGGCATGGTCATTTCCATGGCATCGATAGATATCTTTCGAAAACCTTTGTCTTTGTCAAGGGTAAAGTATTAATTATTTTTGAGATTTTTAATGACGGATATGGGATATATATTTTCAATTTCAACCACATTACAATCTACTACATGACTCCGATATGAGATGTTAGAGGGGCAAAGTGTTAGGAAAACAAATTTTCACAGGTGAGATTGGGGTCACTAGAAAGGGTAGTGCTTTTAGGATGAGATCTTGAACACTTAGGATCATGGAGAGGAGATGTAGGCACAAAGTAATATCCCATGGAGAAGTTCAGGGGGTTCAATTGTGCTAAAAATATCCTCAAAGGTAACATATTTACAACTTGGAAGCTAAAAACAAGGTCAGTGTGGAAATCTACATTGCAGACAAAATCAGACCTATAGAATGTTTACACAGGGGTAGATGGTGTAAGGATGCAGATTCAAAGAGACATATAGGATTGGCCCTGCCGAGAAGCTTGAACAAGGGTCAATGGCCTCTCGAAATGACATGAAAAACAATAGATAAGATTAGTCATGCAACAATGTCTACATAGGGTCAGTGTCTAGAAATAGATGAGAAAAAAATAAATATGCTCGCCCATGGGCTATCGTGTCTATGCATGTAGGTTTTTAGGATTTTTAGATGCTTAGATGAAATCACAAGTAAGATCCATTCTCAATAAGGGGGTCGATAGGTCTTCACATCGGGTTCACCAGAGAATGTATGTGGGCCAATATGTGTCTCAACAACATTCACTCTTACTCATTTGTTCAACTAGGGTAATCAAGGCAATGAGTAGGAGACACACGAATACCAACATACAATGGGATAAAATTAAAAGGGATATAATGAGTGTTAGGTTTGCATATCTAGAGGGAATTTACCCTTACATTAGGTCAACCTGAAGTTTTCAAGGCTTGCGGTCAACATAGAGGAAAGAACACCCACTAGGATATTGGTGATTGGGTGTGGAGAGGTATAGATCAAATAAAAGAAAGAAGCAAGCATGCAATAAGCTGAAATGCGGTGTGACAAAAGAATTAATACGTAATAAGAGTGTTAAGCTAACTAGCATCAAGCATGCATAACACTAAGCTAACATAACACAATGAAGAGGAGATGAACTAATCTATGCAAAATGACAAAGAAGGGTTAGAGCACTTACCTTGTACCTATAGGGTGGTTGTTGATGCATCTATCTCCTTGAGAAGAAACAGAGAGAGAGAGAGAGAGAGGGAGAGAGAGGGGGAGAGAGAGAGAGAGTCATTATTAGGTGGAGTAGGGGAAGACCATTCATGTCCTAAAATCACTATATGTTGACCCAATAGTGCAAGAAATCATCCAAGAAGAGAGGTGTCCAATCCAATCCAAGCACAATGCAAGATGAACCAAAAACTAGGCGAGCAGATGCAAAGATGGTGTAAAAGAGAAAAAAAAGTGGCAGTTCGAGTGTCTTAGCCTCCTTTTTCATTTATGAGTGTCAAGTGAAGTGAAGGCATATATAGGATGCCATCGCCCGGGAAATGACATCGGCCATGAGAAAACAACACCGACACAATTTCCCATGGTGATTGTGTGTTGGCCACAGATGCAAAAATGAAGTGGTGTGTCATGAAAGATAAAATATATGTGTTGTGGGTCATGAAAGAGGATGAACAAGGTGCAAAATGGTAGAATGAAAGAAAGAAATCATGAATATGATATGCATGAGACCTAGGAGGACAAGGATACCTAATGCAAACTAAGGCCAAGACCAAATAATGACACTCTCTTCATGTATTGTCTCTAACCCATAATGGTTACGTGAATAACCATTCCCCATTCCCGACAGGCCCCTTAAGGCACCCGCTCAGGAAATAGATGCATCAACAACCCTTATCTGCACAAGGACAATTGTTAGTAACATGTATGAAAGTGATTTAACAAAAATGGAATTTTATGTTAAACCTTACTATCAGAGAGTAACCGATTTAAAATATGATAAACAAGCTGCTTGAATATAGATGACACAAGCAATAAACTAGTAAATATGAAACCCTAAGTGCAAGAGAGGGAGAAGGACATAGCTGATTTACGTTATCTTGGAATTGATCTAGAGCGTGGAAAAATAATGAAAAAGAAAGGAAGACTATCGCAACCATGCTCAGTAAGTTCTCAGAATGCGGATGAAACGGAACCAAGGTGCCTGGGGTAGGGCTAGGGCGCCTAGGAAATGGTGATTGCTAGGAGGCGTCTGTGAATGCACAAATAGTCATAATCTAATTTTGATAGTTTCACACATGCATCACAAGTAGTTTTTGTTAGTTGCTTGTGTGTCACACCTTGATAACTAAAGACACATGTAACTTGCAAAGAGATGTTCACCTACAAAACCCTCAAACTACATCAAATCCAAAAAATGAAAGATGCAATATGGTGAGTCGATCGACCTCGCAAGCCATCCTTTGGACCGAGTGAACTTATGACTGAGAGATGAACTACATCTCAAACTTCATGTAGTTCTTGTGAGTGTGTGAAATTGTGCCCTAGGATGCCCTTGTGCAATATGCACTATATAACGGGCTAGATTTGCTTGATAGATGCAAATGTGTGTATGACATAGAATGACCTTCCCCTTTCTATGTGTGTATGAAGAAAATGAAGTCCATTGTCCCTTGTAATGGATGCCAAATAGATGCCTTGAAGTGCTTTAGATGCCTTTAGGTGCAAGTTTAGGTGAGTGCTTAGATCTTGGTCCTTTATTTTGGTCACATAACATGATATTTATATTATTGCCTTGGTTGAATTTCATAATCAACGGATGGAAGGTGACCCATAAGAAAATAAGATGCCCAAATGATAAAAGAGACCCAAAAGAAGTGAGTAAGATAGAAAAGGGTCGGGGTGCCCAGAGTGGACGAGGGCACACAGGAACCGGTGTCTAAAGTCATAAAAGATAAAACAATAAAGTTCTCGAGTGGGTTGGAGGGTGTGTTAGACAAAAGAGAAAGTAAGAAAGACAAAAAGAGGCCAAAGATAGCTACCAATTACTAGTTTTCTCGCTTAAGAATCATATGAATGCAAGTGTGTTTTTAGGATCTACCCAAGTGCATGATTTTGTGTCTGAGAAAGATGAAAGGTAAAAAGTGAAAAAGTAGGTGTATACAATTAAAACATCCAACATTGCTAGATATCCAAGGTTTGCACCTTCGAATTTGATGAAGAAAGAAGCAACAACATATTAGGGTACTTGCCAACAAATGATAAATATTTCGGTGAAAGGCACGAGAATTCGCACCTCAAATTATATTTCTAATGAAGCCTATAACATGTGGCATGAGGGGAGCACAATACAAGAGGATTCAAAGGGAATACAATAGAAAATGCAAAGGGATGATCAACCTAATTGAAAGCCCCTAGAGGCTCAAATCCCTTCTCCCCCATCTCTCAAAAACCACGGAAACACATAATCCTCAAGAGAATACATTAACGTAGAAGCATATAAATAAGAGTTATGAGGTTGCCTAATATACTTAAAAATTAATAAACAATCTTCAAAATATAATTTTAATTTAAAATATTTCAAAATTTATGGAAAATACTAATTTTAAATGATAAAATATAAAAGCACAAACACGTCAAATCAAAAGAGACATATTGATAATTCATTAATGTATGTGTCAACAAACCAATAATTTAAAAATAATCAAACCGTAAGTTGGACCCAAAATGACTTAATTGTTACCATCATTGCATCATGTTAATCACCGGTTAAAAATTAAATATAAATTTTATTTTTATATTGTTTCAATTGTATGCATGAGTTTTAACAATAAAAGGCATCCAAAATTTTGAAAATCTAAGTTTTGATCCTAAATAAAACAAATATGTATAAGTGGATGCAAAATGACATCGTTGCATAACAACATATAGAAAATATTTTCTTCTCTTTTCTAGGGACATTCTTATCCTTATAAATCCTTAAAATCAACTTCCAAAAAGCGATGGAGTGAAAACAATATTGTAGTTTAACAACACAATGCGAGAAAAAGTATGCAAAGGTTTGCGTGAGGTTATCAAAACCATGGGGAAAATTATCATGATCTTCATGTAACATAACTAATTTTGGATATAAATACATACCATTATATAGACTACGTTCGCAATAGACATTAGTGAATTTGAAGATTAAAAAGGGAAAATAAGTTACATTAAAGAGTATAAAGTTTTGTCCCATATTGGAAAAACTTGATGACTCACACATAGGGGGCAAGTCTCAAGTTGTCACCGTTGACATTCATATTCTCCCTGCGTGCAAAGGAAAGAAACCTCTATCCTAGAAAATGCTCAAGTTAAACCCAAATATGTATAGACTATAATGTACTCTAAAAACCTCATGTATTTATTTCCATTCTAGTTGATTTCCGTTAAGTTGGCCATTCTAAAATCAAACAAATATGTACAACATTACACCATAGAACACCATAGAAACAAATGTCCTCGTATCCTTTCTAGGGACATTCTTATGCAAGTATAAAGCCCTATAAACAACTTCCGAGAAAAGAAACTAAGCCAAGATAACACCATAGTTTAACAAAATGCAATATATCATTAAAAAGTTCACATGAGGCAAAAAAATCTAGGGACGATGCCCAAACCCTCCTATAGTATAATTGTTTTGGGTATAAATACATGTCATTATGTAGACCATAAGTGCAATGAGATATATGTTAGTTCGAAGAAAAAACACAAAGTTACGTTGAAAAGTAAAGTTTCGTTCCGTATTGGCCAAACAAGACGACCCACACAAAAGGGGCCAAGCCTCAAGTTGTCACCTTGTCACACAAGTTCTCCCCGCCCTTGAAGGCAAGGAACCCTCTGCTCGACACTTTGCTCGTGCAAAACCCAAATCTACATCGACTATAATGTACTTTGAAAACCTTGAGTCTTTATTTCCCTTTTAACATTTCCAATTTAGTTGATTTGCATTCTAGTTGGCCATTGTTGGCCTCATGTGCACACTAATATTTAAATTAAAATTATAATTAATTTGTAATGTGCCATTACAAACTTGTACATTAGTAATTGATATAAACAAATGGCTTAAAAAGCCATACTTTTTAATGACTTTGTAACTTTTTAGGAGTACTGCAATTACATTAATATTGTTTTCATTATAAGTGTTGAATCAATATTACAACAAATTTAATAACTTTAAAATATTATTAATAAAATATACATCGAAGAGTAGGGAACATCAACTCTCAACATACAAAAAAATTAGCCAAAGTGTTGCAAAAGGGAGGAATCCAAAACAATATTTATAAAATTAAATCTTTAACATTGCTCAAAGATTCATAAAACAAAACATGTGTACCCTTATTCTTGCCCCAAGAGCTTAATAAATAATGTTTCAAACAATCATTAAAGAGATATTATCTAACCAAAAAAAGATAACAATGGAACAACATAAAACAAAGATGCCCTCTCACAACACACTTGGAGGCCGTGAGACACATCTATGATCTATGGATGGAGAACCCAATGGAAATGATGCACCACCCAAAGGTAATTGGTGGAGAGACTGAGAACATTCTATCAACCACGATCTCTTGGGTGGAGAGGCTAGGCCACGATAGGAGGAGATCAGGGGAATGCATTCGCTTAGTGTTTTTCACCATCACCTATAGATAATAAAGCTTGCATATGTCTTAATCCCTCATGCTTCGCGCTTGTCCACCAAGCCACCATGCTCTCCAGTGTACCTTGTACCTTGTGGACTTCTTGGTGGTCAAATTTCTAAAGACCAATATATCTTTTAAAATACCCACATTAAATTATGAATTTGCCATTTATGAACAGATACGAGTTTCAACTTATGTTTTAAAAAGGGAGGTCACACGTTCATATGCTACAAGAGTTAGGATATATACACCTTGTATTTGAAGCACAATTACATACCTTATAGGCTCAAAAATATGTAATGACCTTTGACACTTGTCTAAGATTGAGAAATATGGTGAGTCCCTGAACACCCTTTCATCCCAGCAAACATATTGAATTCATTCCAACTCATTTCCTGCGGTTTCTACAAAGCCTGATGATCAGCTCACTTCCGCAGGTGAAATTACACAAATCCGGCCTTATTGAAACGGTGAATATTTTTGAAGTGATGATTTCCTTTTATACTCTGTCAGCATGAAGGTTAGGTTTCGTTTATATAAATTAATGATGCATTCTGTTTGTTTTTTTTTCCTTCCTCTTCAATGTGGAATTCTATGGTTTTGTAGGTTTTATTTTGTCTAGGAACGGATGACTGTGTTTTGTGGGTGCTTGTTTTTCTAGGGTTCTGAGACTCGAGCCAAGGTGCATAGCTCCCATGGCGGGGATGGTAAGCTAACCCATAATAAAAAACAGAAGGTGGAGGACAAAAGTCATGAAAGCGAGGATAATGGAGCGCCAAAGAGCGCAACTGAGAAAAATGGGAAATTAATCAGCCAGAACTTTGATGAATTTAAGAAGTTGCTCAAGGAGAATGTTTCTGTGGATGAACTGCTTCAGATTCTTCAAGAGAATGGGCAGGATGATTCTGGTTTAGACGAATCTGTTATTGACAGGTTGTATGTCAAGAATCCTGACAATAGTTAAAGCTTTGCACAACGAGATGGTGGGTTTTGAGGACGAGGAAAATGCCCTGTTATAAAGCTCCCATTTTGACAGAGGCTGAGAGGATGCTGCCAAAGGTTGTGGACTCTGGCTTAACACCTGCTGATTGCATTTGTGTGAAAGCTTCTTAACGTCTTTTCAACAAACCCGTTTTTTTTTGCATATCCTACAATCGTTGAAGTCCTTGAAATCGCATATCTTTCAGGCATTTTGTCGAACCGTTAGCATGCTTCCACATTTTGCAGACATATTTACTTAAACATCTGGCCAAAATCCCTTCTTATAACACTCCGGCACTGTTTCGAAGTTCTATTTTTGGCACAGGCTGGTAGCATGCTAGCAAACATAAACGGATAGGATCGGACACTTTTGGCTGTATTTGGTGAAATAGCGTCGATGCTTCGTGAGCCTACAAGGGCACATGTTTATCTGATTCCGTGTTATCTTTTCACAGGCCGAATTTTTTCAACAAAAACAGGTATTATCTGCTGAAACAGTTGTATCCAAGATAGGCGTGAAATCTAACCGTAGATGTTAATCGTAGAGATTTCGTTTTTTTCTACAGCACATTTTGGGTTACCCCATATGCGTTGAAAGGTGTCCGTGGCAGGGACGTTTGTTCCATGGTAGAGATGCCTATGGTCGTAATAGTAAATTAATAAAAATAAAAATATCTTTCAGGGAGGACTTTCAGCCCACTTGTAATAATCCCAAGTCCCTTTCATGGAACTTCATCCTACTTCTACCTTTACGTTTACCTTTACAATCTACTGAAACTTTCCCTTTGTGAACTCCCAGACTCGAGCATCAACTATGGAGCACCCCTCTGTTATTAAATTACACATTATTTGCTCAGATGGTACTGAATATGATGGTAATCCTGTCTACCTCCATTCTCACGTTTTGAAAAAATCTAAGTTTTTTGAAGCGAAACTTTCTGATCGATGGTCTTCTGACATCTCTTCTGTTCGTGAAATCAGACTGACTGTCCGTCCTGATGGTTCTGCTCAGAATTACATTAAGTGTATTTGTCTCATGTATTCATCCTACTCTGGAACATCCCTTTCCTTTTCCAGTGTAGATGAAGCCCTAGAGATTCTACCTGTTACTTCCGAATTATTGTTTGAAGAGGGAATTCAGGCATGCATACAATATATGGAAGCAGCCCTTGGACTCGGGAACAAAGACTAAAAATCAAAGCCCTGCTATCATCTTTTCAGGTAAGTATTTCTGCTGATTTATCTGCTAGGCTTGGATTTCCTGAATCGTCTTTTACTGAAGAGTTAGAGCTCCTTAAAAAAAGAGTAGCACAGATATTTTCTAAAAGCTGGATGAGAGGATCTGGTGTCATCCCTGTAGATCATATGCGGAACAACGTCCAGAAATACATAGTTGAAATCTTTAAGGAAATGCACCTACTGCTATGCAAGAGATATGCAGAGATGCACTTTTAAGCCAATTTAGGCTAAAAATGGAGTGTATCAAGTATGAAAAATTTAGAGACGTGAGGAATTCTGCTTGTGAGGATGTGTTGTGGTTAATAGATACGAGTAAGCTGTGTAATCCGAAAATATTTGAGACTGCATTTCAAATGTGTGTGGAAGATGCACAGCTTGCCAACATATTAGTTACCCACCGTGTGCAAGATACAAAACATGCACACATCTCAGGAAACCAGCTGCAAAGTGAATGGCAACTTTCATCTTTATGTTGTGTGATAGATGTTTTCGTGCACAGATTTCTGAAGGCTTTGGCAATTGGGGACATAGTTACTTCTAAATCGTTCCGAATTTCTTTTCTAACAAGATGGGTACCAGTCATGGCATATCTTATTTGTCAGTTGACCCAATTGTGTTCAGGGAATTTAATAGGAGAAATAGTGATCTTCCTTTAGATTACAGCAATGAATTTGAGAATGGGGTGGCCAAAGTAATCGGAAGTGTTCCTTTGGATGATCAGAAGTTAATATTTATGCATTTGGTAGATGCTTCTCAGAAATTTCAAACTCCAGAGAGGGAGGCGTTCCAGTGGTGGATTGATGTGATCGGCCTGGCTGTATCTGCACTCGTTTATTAAAGTCACTCTAGTATAATTTGGTTTATAGTTGGATTATTCTCTAGCTGGTTTAGGCCCTGACAACTAGGTTTCAGTGAAAATAAACTATGTATATATCATGATTCTGTAAAATTTGTAAGGAGTACCTCGTTGAAACTGTTTGGAAGCATATGTAAAATATTTGAATTTTTGGTAGAATTATGTGTATTGGTGTTACTTGTATGACACTGATTTTGTAGCAAACAATATGGTTCACTGGGGCTAAGAATGTATATCATGTATATTTTGAGATAAAAGTTCTCCAAAATAATACCATATTCTTAAAGTTTTTATTTCCTCTCGAAAAAAAATTAGATGATCATATGCTCCAACGAGGTATGTATTTCTTCAGTGGTGGTGACACCTAAGATTTTAAAAATAAGAAATAGCTTTTATATCCAATTGATTTTTACTATTTCTTTGAAATTATTTTCCATTACTGGTCTTTTTAACTACAGTATAGGGTCACATACAACATGCCTGTACTTAACTTCCTCATAGTCAATTTTTTTGTAATATCATACTGCTGCAAAACATATTCTACTTAATTGTACTGATTAGCTTTAACGTTATCACTCATGGTTTGCAACACACATTCTTTTAATATGTGATATTAAAGTTAAACTCATTCTCCCTTACCAAAATTGGTTCATTGTTAGCTATCCAATTTCTCATGGGCTACCTAACAGCTTAGAATAAGCAGCAAGTTGGGTTGCTCTTCGCAAGTCACTCATATTTCTTAGATCCGTGTTCCCTGAAATTTCACATTTCTGGTAATAGAGTTTAAGAGCTGAACGTTATGATCTGTTGCATTCTACTCAAAATTTAGACAATTATTGTCTGGGATTTTGCATACCCTAGAGAATTTCACTTCATGAAGCAGAAATTTGTTTCAGTCAACATTATGATGTATTACTACTAGTGTGGAGAATAACATATTCATTTGACAAAAGTATTTTGAGTCCTTTCTCAGGTGTTGTGAGCTACCTTATTTGTTTTTCCACATAAATAGCACCTAAAAGTTTTTGCGTGGAACTTGAAAACTTAGTAGTTTTACTCCCCCACCTTTGGAGACTTTCACATAATCAAGATTCTTGCATATCCTCATGTAAACCAAGGTTTGACATCTTGCGCAGCAATTCCATTTAGTGAAAGATTAATTGAAGGTTAACTTATCCCTAAATCTGATCATAAGATTTTTCTTAACTGTTCAGTTATTGCTGTAGAGATAAAATATTAAAGCATACAGTGGCTTTTAGCATGATAACAAGTCATGACCAGCTTACAAAGTTCATCCATATGCCATATCTTCTTTCTTCAAGACAAAATTGTATGTATCTATATGGTTAGGATTTATTCTTCCATTAGCACGTTCTTGGTATATAGTTCGTTTGGTAGTCAGCCTACATGGTAAAGGTCTGTTCAACTCGCAATGCTTATTGTTTATGCTCAATACACCAATTTTGCATAAGATTGTGTTTTTGAATTAGGGGTTTCTGGGAAGCATCCTACTTCCTTTGCAGGGAACTGTGTTTCTAATTTTTTTGTTGTAGATGTGGCTAAAACTGTTAAAATTCCAAGAGTACAATATCACCTTCATTTAAAGAATTACACAATATCCAAGTTTCCATCCTGTATTTTTTTTTGCTTTTAGATTTGTTCTGTCAGTATTTAGGTAATTGAATCTCATGCCCTTTGGTAACATGGTGCCATTTTAGGAAATCTACTGCAAAATGAAATTATATGAGTGGCTGGAGGATACAGGCAACCTTGAAGCTTTTTCATACTCTATAGGCCTCAAAATACATATTCCCGAGACAGTGAATAATGAACAGTAAACTTCTTCTATACATTTTCTAGCTCAAATTATTTTTTTGGCAAAAAGGCAGAGAATATCTTGTTTTTTTTTTTCTAAAAATTATTAAGAGCAATTGTAAAGTTTGAATGGGCCTTTAAAGAGATCATTTAAAAAAATGACACTTTTGAACTAATATGGAGAGTCCATGGACCTGTTGCATGGAGTGCTTTAATTAAGAATGGTTGGCTACAGTCTACTAGGCTTGGAAGTCAAATACGTTAATCCTATGAGGAACATTTTAGTTCTGCGATTGAATTTTATTACTATCATTATATATAATGGGGAGGATACGTTAGTCGGCATGTTTTGATGAGTCGGGTCATTTTTGCCCGACATCTAGAACTTCCATTCCCCAAGTTGCTTTCCTTTGGCTGATTAGATAAATATCCTTCATTATTGTTGGCCTCAATGATCCACCAAGGTGACTCCTTACCACATATCAAAGCATAAATTGACCCATTTGTTACTAGCTTGTTCCTAAGTTAACTTTCAACCCACATTAATAGAAAGAGCTGAAGTATTTTACAAAAAGAATGTAGGATTCAGCCCAAGACTACACGATCTTGCAAACACTGTCTTTATAGAACATGCCTAATGAACAAGTCGATTGTTTCTGGTCTTAAATGACTTCAAAAGCAACTTTAGCACATTATGTCTTGTGATCATTATCTAATGAAAGCTTTTCCCGGGGCACACCATGTGGACTTAAGTTATTTCCAGCTGACATACTTTTTAATATGGCTAGATCTTATGAGAGCTCGATAAGAGCCTAGTCTATGATGTCTATTTTTACAATATGGTGTTTGAGCATCAAAGGCTGACAAACTCTGTTTTACATAGAGAGGAAGGATGGACTCTGAGTTCACATGAGCTTGGGGAAATTTTTGTAAAATATTGGAATTCAATTGTAAGTTCATTTGAACGTTCAAATTTACTTTTGCATTTGGAAATCTGTGGAATAGTTTCCAGGAACCTTTGTGCTGTAGAACTTGCAGAATGTGGACTACCTAATGGTGGATTTTGTAGGTGAAAGCTGTAAAATGTTAAAAAACCAGAGCACAAAAAAGAGCAAGTGAAAAATTATAAAGAGTTAGGAAAATGTGGCATGAAGAATTAACCATTTTTCAGCATGGCCCATGGGTTTAGTGGGTAGGCTGAAGTACCTAATAGTGTCTAGGATCTGCAGACAAAAGTTGGGAATTCATATTGGCATATTATTCTTGTGCTTTTGTCTCTCTCTTTGCTTTTACCATCATTAGTATCAGCAGTGAAGAAGGTTCTGTTGCTGCATGTTTTCATTATTTCTGAATTGACTGAGACATTTGATTCTTCATTCTTGAGAATACAGAGTTTGTGAGACCTCTGGATTACAATTAATTGAGCTTGATTTATAAAACATTGTGAACACAAGCTGAGTTGTTGAGGATGCTGCAGAAACTTCTTGGCAAAACAATAGGCAAGTGAAAGAGATGGAAATCTGTAGTGCATAGGCTATGGATGGCTTGTAAGTGCATCTGATTTTGTCGTTTACTGAGCACTCTATCCCTTTTGGTAATCTTTGTGAGCATTCGCTGAAGCTTGAGAAAAGCTATCAAGAATTTCTCAATTCTAACAAGGGGCTAAAGCCTTGTCAAATAGTTCTGATTAATCCCACTGAGATTTGTGATTTCACACCTTTATCTATAGACTATTTTGGGTGACATAGGAGTATGTTTTGTACAGCAGGGATTAAATGCCATAATTTTAATTATTCCTACTGTTACACTGGAGGAATATGTTTCTCTATGGCGGGATTACATTTAAATTGTTCTCGGTGTTGAATTGGAAATTTTATCACTGCAGAAATATTTTTGATAAGGAGCTGGGATGCTTAAATTTTATTTGTTAAAAAGAGTTACATCGCATATCTTGGCTGTTATTTGATTCTATAACACTGATAATTGGGAGCTTCTCAACTCGATGTTTAAAACTAATTTGAATTTGAACTTTGTTTATTTCAGTGCTTACTTCACTTGCTTCCTGAATTATTTGGTTTTAAGCTTATGCATTGCAGTCTCTGGAAGTTTAGGTCGGTTGATGGTTTTATTGAAATATTTAGGGCTTAAACAGATCGTTTATCACTAGAATTGTAGCATTTGCAGTGGCATTTTAAGATGAGCATTTTGCCTTCAACTTGCACTGAGATATGGCGTATGAACAAATATCCCAGTTGAAAATGTTCACTTCGAAACTAATATGATGTGTTGGAATTGGTTTGCTTTTAGGACGTGCTTTCAGTGTTTGATTTTTACACTCAACATTCCTTCCTGTCTGCCTGGTAAATATTTTAGTGTGTTTGGACATTGTCATGAGACTTGGAATCATAATCGTGAAGCCGACTTTCGTGTTAAGAATTGTTAGAAATGTTTTTTTCTGAATTTTGAATTGTTTTCCAATTATTTTTCTTTTCCTTTTGCAGACTCAGGTAGATTCAGCAAGTACTTGCTGAAGTTGACTCAGTGAGTACTCGCCGATATTCCACGAGTCTCTAAAGTATAGTATTCACTGTTGGTTTTTGAGGGGACATTATTGTAAACTACTGCCAGAGTTCTCCGCTCTATGCAATTTATGGAATTAAGGGGTTTTAGTTATTTTTAAAGCTGAAATGAGAGATCTTGAATGACATATTACATGCGTAGGTGGTTTCTAGCTTGGCAGGGTTTTTAGCTTCTTGATCATGCATATTATTTTCTTTCAACTACCTTTATGGACTGAGATTGATTGGAAATTTATAGAACGTATATGCAAGCATCTTTTGATCCAGTCAAAGATTAGAGAGTACTAAAGATAATCCCACCTTGGTGCTTTTCCAATAATCCCCTGTTATTTTAAAGGAACAACACCATAAGTAAGAAAACACTCTTATAAGAGAGCGTTTAAAATTCTTAGGACACAAATTCAACCAAGATAAAAATCACGAGAGATACAGGTGTTGAAAAGGTTTTCCCAAAGCCCATCAATGAATAACACAACATTAAAACATTATTACAATCCTCAAACAGGTTAGGCAATATCCAGGCTGAATTCTGGCCTTTTGTCGAACAATTAGCTTTATTTCTTTAATAGATCAAACAACCTTAAGAATCCAATGTAAAGATGGCAAGTGATTCAGAAGGAACATCTGATTATCGTAACTAGGTTTTGCTCTTACAAGACTACTTAGACGTATGTATCAAGATTCAACACAACACCATTATTAATCAGTTCAAAAGCTAATAAAACTTCACATAGATGAATACCTTATAACCCAGAACATAATCTACAGTACAGGTGTTAGGAAAGTCTCCTAAGCGTACCCAATTCTTTGACTGTTTCAATAAGAACTTGAAAAACACATTCTGTCAAAAATTTGGAGCTTGTTTTGTCATAACAGAGAAAAGCCTCCCCAAAAAGGAAGAACTCAAAAGTTTAGGGTGGTTTCAGACCACGCTGGTATGGTTTTCTGGCCTGTAGCCTTGACTTGGTCATCCAATGATTTATTGGAAGAAAACCGAGCTATCTATTTCTCGGCTGGTGCATTATGTTGCGTGAATATGAAAACTAATTTCTCTTAGAGTATGGTCCCATGGAGGGGGGCTCCATAAATATCTTAGTGGGTGCTGCTGAGAAAATTTAGGAGGATTTTAGTAGTTTTAAATTCCCATGATTTTTTATTAATTTCCTCAACAATACCCGCTGAGATATTATAGGATCCCATTGGATTTTTATGGTTATTTGTAGGTAAATAAAATCATATTTCCCTCTAAAATTGCCAAAAAATAATGGTGAGAATGCATATTAGATTCTATCAACCCTAAACTGTAGGGGAAAACTCCCAGCGTTCCCCTCCAGCCACCTCTTAAGTTTAGGGGGCTAAAAAAGTGGACCTCCTATTTTTTAGGGCTAGATTCTATTATTTCATGTAACTGGCTTTAAAAATAAGCATGGGACCTTCCACTACAAGAAAATAGGAGCCCAAGCCCCTCCATGGGACCACGCCCTTAGTAGGTGCTAGAGAGAAAAAAATATGATATTTTGACAAGTAAAATGGTTTTATTTATTTTTTAATTTTCTGTATGGAGGAAAATAAGAAGTTTTATTGGGAAAATTTGGGAGGGAAACTCGAACTTGGTAGGGAACTGGAAGTTTGAATAGGTATGCCATCTAGATTTTTTTAAGTGGGTTGATTTTTTTGTGTGCCCCCAATGTTTGCCAAAGCTATAAAGTCATTCCCTAAATAACAACTACAAAATTTCAAGATGACATTTTGGTTGAGTAGGAACAAAATATTTACATTTCTATGTAATTGTATTATGCACACACACACACACACACACACACACACACACATTCTTTTCACTTACTAATGGTTCCTCTTTGTAGGTTAATAGTGTATTGATTCCCTTGAGTGCATTCCTTAAGGGGTTCACTGGGAAGGGTTAGGTCCGGTTTGTAGCATCTTGTGGGACATCATCATGGCACTTTCCCTTGCTTCCCTACCAACACCATATCACCAATTTACACTACTAAATACTACCTATTTATAACACTTTCAAATCCACTTCATGCTTTCTCCAAGTGTCTTGTTTCACCCTTCCTTCTCTCTCCTTTCCCCATATTTTATTGGAGTAGTTGTAAGCGAAATCATTGGTCATAGTCAATGAAATTTGGGTCTAGCCGATGCCATCAAACATGTACAATGGCATGGATTAGGTTGAGATATGACTTTAGATTATATTCCTCTATTTATAGGCATCATCATTGTCATTAATCCAATATATCATCAAATAGTCTTCTTTTCTTACACTTACAAATCTTTCCTTAAATGTTAATAGACTTTACGTTTTAGTGGAGTTTAAACCAGGAGCATTTTGTTACTAAGAGCATTAAGGATAAAAGATGACCTAGTGATGTGTATTTAGACTTTGGAATCCCCAACTTTGGTCTAATTAGGTATTCTACATATATGTCTTGTGACTCCACCCACCAAAATGTTTCGCAAGATGATACAAACCAATGAGGGGGATTAATGTTTTAACAATATCCACACCAAGGTAAGTAATCCTACTCGTAAATTCTTTTATTTATTTGTTCGACTAATTATTCTAATGTTTTACATTTTTGGCTTAGATAGTATAACATTTATTTGTCTATTACATTATTACTTTTTTATAGCACATGCTTACTACCAAAGGGCTTTATAATGCATAGTTTATGATCATCTCATGCTAATTAGTAGACCTATTTGTTACGACCCTTAAGAATCTAGTTAGACCCCATATCCCATATCATGTTTACACCCTAAATAAGAAATAAGTGTGTAAGGGTTTGATATATGAATTCTTTCCGGCTTATTATTAGGTGTAAGAATGTTAAAGGTAGGATATTTTAAATAAATTAATCTACATTAACCCTAAAATCCAAAATGTAACTATTAACAAAGTAGACGAAGATAAAACGATGAAACACTAGTGTGGAAAGAAAGAAGGGATGAATACTCGAGATGTGTAGAGAGTTACAATCATAAATTTCTCTATTAGAACATTTATTGCATTACTTGAAAAATGAGTTACTCAATGATTCATGAGCTTATGCAAGCACTCATTTCTTGTAATAATGCTTTTGTTGAGAAATCGTATTGTATCCCTAGTTGCGTCATTTGGAGTGGTTGTGGCCTTTATCCATTTAGTAAAGTAGTTTGTCGCGTGATCATGATGTATTGAGCCTTGGACCTCGTTAGAAGGTGGATGAATAGGTCCAAAAATTTAATTCCTCATTGTTCAAAGGTTGTGCAACTAGGATTGGATACAATGACATTTCATTGTCAACTAAAATAGTTATGATAAAAGGCTAATTATGCAATGATAATTTACATATTGAAATATTTATTAACAATAGTTTGTATATTGTTATTTATATTTTAATGGAAACATTTATTCCAATGTCATATTTGTATGTGTGTTGTTGGCTTTGTTTAAACTCATGCAATATTTATTTGATTCCGTTATTGTCATACAATGTATATAAACATTACACCTCTCACCATTCTTTGTAATGCATATTTTGATTAATAAAATGTAGGCTATGCCTGATTTTTATCTCCACATTAATCCTTACCGATTTGATTTTCTGTTCTTTGACACACATCATGATGCTTCACTATCTCGATGTGCAAATAGAAACACTATTAATTCTCCTCAAAAGCGCCCTCCACAACTCGTGTGCTTCTCTCGAGAATGGCTAAGCATTCATGTTCTAATGCCACTTTGTATAATGCCTCATCCTTGACTAGTTTGTATAAGCATCCATTGATAACTATGAATGGTAAAAGTACGAGGGCTAGTTGATCTTTTCTTTCTTAGTGTAACAATATGGAAGAATCCTATTTTACAAGAAATGTGCAATTTCTCGTAATTGTTTTGGTAACACAATGACTCTAAACGGAAGACCCTATCCATCACACATGTTCGTGATGGAGGGTACTAAAATTGAACCGCAAGCTCGAGTGTTATTTTTGCCACCTACCTTTGTGCCACAACTATTTTTAGTGAATGTTTTTCAAAAAGTCAATTTTAAATTTTAGTATGAACGCATGTGACATTTAGGTGGATGATTCTAAACAAGTGTGCAACCGAGAAAATCCTCATTGAGTTTCTCTGGCTCTTCCCATGTTTTTATCTAACTCAAGCAATCATATGCCACATGTTCTCTTCCTAGCCTTACATTTCTCTTTAACTTGTACTCCAAAGAATAATATTAACCAATGTTTAATCGACCAAGTATTGTTAAGTATTGATGATCTTTGAAAAATTCAAATCATTATGGGAGAAGATAACACCTTAGTTTTCGTGCCATGGTTGTCAAGGCTCCACCAATTTTAGTTTACATCAATTGAGGAAAGTGACATGGAAGTTGAAATTAATATAACAAGGTATTTGCACTCATCACCCAAAGGGTAGAGTAAAATGGACTCGACACACTAAATGCACCAAAATCTCTATATCATGTATGGATCAATGATAGATCACCATTCAAAAAATTGACTTTAACTATATTATTAACTTATAAGGATATTTTTTTTAAAGACATATCATAATCAACCAGGGGATAATTTTAGTGGCGAATATTCATAATATGGCGAAAATTTCATTTTAGGAAAATTTGAAAAGGCGATTTTTTCAAGCGGGTCGGTGTCCTATTCACCTAAAATTTACAATATATATTTTTGGGGTCGACTTTGCCTTCATTTGAAAACATCTCCTATAAAAACCTAGGTGATTCGTTGGGTAGTATACTATGGTACTACCACAAGTAGCTTACCAAATTACCAATACCGTGAAGTTTGAACTCGCATACTCTTAAGCACCAAAGATTGTTGTTAGCCTGTTAGGGTTAGTTGTTGACGTGTGATAAGGATATAGTTGATGCGTGACAAAGAGGTATTACAAACGCGTGACAAGGAGATATTGCAGACGCGTGACAAGGGGGTAAGCAGTTGACGTGTGAGAGGAATAGAGTTGATGTGCGACATAGACAACGACACCTTGTTGGCGACGCGACAAGGGCGTAAGCAGTTGACGCGCGACAGGGACAAAGTTGATGCGTGATGAGCCAATTGATGCCTTGGTGACATGCGATAGAGACAGTTGACACCTTGTTGATATGCGATAGGGATTACCATGGTTGACGCGCGACAATAATTTTGACTTTGACTCGCTGAGTCGCTACTTGGTTCTTTTGCTGACGCAAGACTCTGTTCAGAATAATGGAAGGTGCTAGTCCTAAGAATGTGAAGACCCTAAAAGTAACTATGAAATCTCAGAATTCGATGTTCAAGTATTTTGGAAACTCTGTTGATGTAGATATTAAAACTACCAACAACCATATAGATGCCACCAGAAAGAATTAGAATACTGAATTGTGTGGAAGGTATTATTGAGGTGGACATGCATTTTGCACAATATCAAACAAATGACACCTACGATAATATGCCGATCTTGAAGATATTCTTCTTGTTGGGGTGCAACCAGAAGTGCATCAAGATATCACACATACAAATACTCAACAAAATGGAACACAAAAATCAAATTCAAATTCCGGTTCACGAAAGAGGAAACCAGGTGATTGTGATATTGCTCAAAATTCTACTCAAAAAAGTAAAACATTGAAAACGAACAAGAATATGTGGACCATTGGCAGGTCATACAAGTTTGATTGGGTAGCTAAATTTCCATTTATTGAACCTGTACAATCATCTAATTTTGAAGAGATCCCATCTGAATGTACATGTATAATATGTACGTGGAAATTTGAAAAACAACAAAAAATGCAAATGAAGCTAGACACTATAGAAAAACATTGTGGAAAACAATATTTGATGTAACGTAAGAGATGGCCGAAAATCAAAACACACAGTGGAAATCGAAAAAGAATGCATGCATGTTAGATATGCAGTGGATTATGAGGCAGAGTAGAAAAAATGCAGACCTCTTGTGGAAAAGGGAGGAATGATCACATTGCAAATTGGTAAGATGAATCAAACAAATCTACATGCAAAACTCATACAATTCTCTACTTTATTTCACATACTAAAGAAAGGAAGACCGATTTGGATTTCCTCAATTTCAAAGTTTTGTATCAATAT